>JAACJK010000171.1:0-527759 GCA_013368325.1 Ephemerocybe angulata
CGTCCGATGGCTGTGGGGTTGATACGACCCATCTTGCTCATCGACTGTAAAAAAACGCTGTGGTAGGCCTTTAATGCTCTGTACAACGGAAATAGAAGAGAGATATACTGGCTGTGTACCTTGTGGCATGAGACGAATCCAAGTGGGTTGAACTTGGCCTTTCACTTCGACATAGATGATTCAGATAGGGCAGCCTGATGCCGTCGCGTCGCGGTTCATTTTACCACCACATGACCGTGTAGATTCTCATCAGTGATCTTCGCGAAGTTGATCCCTGTGTATCATTATGGACGGGCGCCAACTGCTCCGCGCTTGGGGTTAAAAAATAAAAAAGATCATATGGTAACAGACTTGAAAAAAATCATATGCCCAACCAGGCCCAACCCTGAGCATTGAGCGATTCTCGGGGTCAAGGCCACCGTTCCAGAACCCAGGTATTTGGGCCCCAAACCCCCATCGAAACCATGTCCATGAGTGCGCGGTATGTATATGGGAACTCGATGCTATTCTTAATCTACTCCTGAAACTCAGTGGCCTCAGCCTCGTGCTCGTCTTCGCTAATTTTGGCCTCCAGGCCGACACTCTCCTCGTTCGCTTGCTTGAGATCCGTCCAGCACGCTAACCCCCGTTTCACTACTGCCATCGCTATCATACTCATCCT
Source organism: Ephemerocybe angulata (assembly GCA_013368325.1). NCBI lineage: Eukaryota > Fungi > Basidiomycota > Agaricomycetes > Agaricales > Psathyrellaceae > Ephemerocybe > Ephemerocybe angulata. The sequence continues at coordinate 662 of JAACJK010000171.1, forward strand.
CTGACGAATCTAATGCCTCTGGGAATGGGTCATTTAAATCAGGATCTATTCCAAAAGCCGCCAGACCAAAAGGACTGTGTGGGGAGTGTGATGAGGTGGTGGTAATAACGAACAGTAGATACACGTACTCGTCAACAGCAGATGAAGTCCCAGACCTTCCATCTATTCCAAAAGCCGCCACACAAAAGGACTGTGTGGGGAGTGTGATGAGGTGGTGGTAAATAACGAACAGTAGATACACGTACTCGTCATCAGCAGATAAAGTACTGCGACCCTTCCCAGACCTTCCAGCTTGACTGGCTCTAACATGAACGTATCAGGCAGGCACATTATGAGAAAGAAAGGGAATACGCACTTGGCTACTGCAGACGTGTTGCTCTTCCTGGGCGAAGATCTATCACCCACGGAGGGATAAGCTGGAACTGTACGATGGGCACGTAACGACGGCCAAGCGTGTGTCTCCCTGACGGACTCTTGATGATAACGAGGTCTTCCTCTAAGCCTGCATCCCTTAGCTCCTTCCCCCGAGCCACAGATCTACACAGGATGCGGGAAAAATCAGGCTACAGTCCTTCTCGCAGTGCAGTGACTTACTCCTTATACTGCTCCGACATCTTCTTGGGCCTGCGGCCTACGTGGTCCCCCTGAGCTTTACGTTTTTGCGCTGACCTACAGCACTATTCGCATTATTAGGAGTAGCTGCTGTGATACTTGGAAGACTACACAGGGAGGAGAGGAAGCTCTCGAGATGGCAAAACCTGGGATGCATCTGCTGATGTGGGGTTGCTCATGGTATTGTCGATGGTGGTGTCGATGAAAGAGTGTGCAAGGTCACGGGGAGAATGCATGATAGATCAGATTCCGCCGGAGGTTGATGTGATCGTCATGGCATATGCCGTTACGGAGCTTTGTTGCGCGCCTCTGCGATATTTGTGAGCGCCTCTTGACGTTCCGCCCTATCACACACAGCCCTTTGTAGGATTTCGAAGATATTATGTATCTCAGTGATTTAGACCAGCAAAAACTATACTCAGATATTCTCCAGTAAGCCTCGCGCCATCCTCTAGCGGATAGCGAGTACATTAGGCAGTGAGTACGTGCGTGAAGCGACGTAACAAAGTACTTTTCATCTCTTGACACCTTCCACGCCACTATAAATTCAGTGAGACTCGCAGGGTAGTCTAAAGCTAGGCTCACACCTTCCTTTTGTGACAGCAGGGACATCAGGCAGCCAGTGCGCGCCCCCTTGTGCGCGAAGTACAATGTGCGTTCATATGCGACGTACGAGCACTCATTTTCCGCCAGTATTCTACAGTTCAGTAAGATTGATCTGCAAGAAGTTTAACGAGCAGTGTCTGACAGTGAAAGGGTGCGTACCTCATTCTACTGTTGCTAAATCCGAGCTGGCAAGGTGCGACTTGACGCCCTTCCTTTGTCACTTGGTTTAGTATGATATATGTTTATATATGTCTAGATTTTTCATAGCATGTACTGTGTGCTATTCATTTATTATTCTACGTACATATTTTACTTTAAATGTATTGAGCGAGCCTGGAGAGCATGAACAGTCTTGATGGTGGAGTAAACGTGAGACGAAACGCGCAAGTCAGACGCGGAACTGTGAATCCTTACCGGTTTCGACTTAGCAACAACCATCAAGCTCACCCCACCCCACTCGAGTACGGGTCGTCCAGACTGCGCACTCACTACAGCTGGTATAGTAAATTCTAGTATAGCTGAAATGGGGCGCCCTGTTTCTATAAAAACGGAGGAGGAGAAAAAGGCCGCTGCATGCGAACGAAGCAGGAAGTACTATGAACGGTTAGGGCCCGGCATCCTTGTACCACTTACGCCGTCCAACTGACTTTATTGCAGATTCCGGGAGAACATCTCCATTTCCAGGAAGCAGAAATATGCAGCCAAAAGGCGTAACGATCCTTCGAAGCATGAGAAAGTAAAAGTTGTTAAATCTGACGAGGAGCGCAAGTACGACAATCGTCAGAAAAGCAATCGGTCATATCAGCGGTGCGTACTTCATTGATTGTATACATGGATGCGCTCTCAAAAATGGGTGTACATTTCTAGAAGGAAATCTGCCCCAAAGAATGAAGGCAGTAGTAGCAAACAATCGAAACCGGCGAGTGATTTAAGGTGTGTTAAACGAGCGACAAATGCCATTCCATACCTCATAGGAACTGTGTTTCTTAGCACTGCAGTGGTTAGCCGCCGGCCTCCGAGGGACATCTGGGAAGGGCATACCAAATTTCTCCTCACATCCTACAAGGACATGCTGGAAAATAGGTCGCTTCGCGAGTTCCTGGAGGATATTTCAGCTCGGTACATCGAGAGTGGTGTGGTCGAGGACCTTGTATTGGTCTTGCCGCGCCTAATCCGGCTTCGAGAAGGTGTTTACGCCCATGAGCAAGATATCTCATTGGAGGTGGGAGCAGCAGCTCAACTTGGTGAGCTCGAAGCGCTGGGTGCCAAAATAGACCAAGCTGTGGAGATGATTCAGGACTTGGAGGACATGGCCAGGTTCCGTGGGCACGACGAATTTATTGATTTGTATAGCGAGGGTGACCTGTACTATCAGAGATCACATTTGTTAGATTGAATGGCATGCAAGTTGACATCCAAGGGATGTTATACTCCTTCTCTTTCTGTTGAACTCCGTTCTGAGCTACCAGGAAGGTATTAACTGACGTCGAGCGTGACTTTATCAATACGATACTTATGTGATTATAGACAGTAACTCAATATCGAATGAAGGGCAAAGGATAAAAGATATCATTTCGATGGTGACAGGAAAAAGGTATTGAGGTAATGGAGGGTGGCTACAGGGGTTCTTCAGTTTCAGAGAACTCCTCTTCGTCATCCTCCTCCGGCTCGTCCTCGGGCGGGTACAGTTCGTTCTCCTCCGTGATGACAGTCAACGATTCCAGCCTTCTTTCCAGCTCCTCCAACCTCTCGTTCGCCAGTGCCAGCTTTTGCTCCGTGGCAGCTGTCTTGGCTTCAGCGGCCTCCGCTCGAGCCTTGTTTCTCAACGCCTCAACGATAGATTCAACCTTGGCCTTACGGTCAGCGCGGACTAGACTGGTCATTGTCATGCTAACATCCTTATGAAAGGACGCGAGCGCAGCCGGAGCTTCAGCACGGAGCTTTGGGGACGAATAATGCGTGAAGGGAGTCCGAGCAGATGGATGCTGCACGGCAACATACATCCAGCAACCTGATCGAATGGAGATGCTCTCGCACTAGGTTCCTTATTAGCTCATGAAATTAGGGGTGCAATGATAGGAACGGTACGAACGCGGGACATGAGGTCATGGACCCAACCGGAATAACACTTCGTCGCGCGGGCGTTATCCACAATTTCCGGGAGCAATGGGCGCTTACGGGCCAAACCTAAAGACAGGGATGAAACAGGTCAGCACGATCGACAGAAAAAAAGAAGGGGACGCACGCCAGTTCCGGGCACCGCGACCCACTCCCTCAATCCAGTCGAAGATTGGCTTCGCACCGGATGCATAGGCCCGTTTCTTGGAGGCGGGTGCGGGGGAACTGTTCATCGAATCCTCGCGGGGGCGCTTTTGCCCATGCTGGGACACAGAGTCCACATGGTCGTCAACGAGAGGCGTGGGACTAGTCGTTACAGAGGGTGCGGGCTGTGATGTTACATCAGAGGTTTCAAGTTCGCCATCCGGGAGTGGGACTGCGCCGGCGGGCTCTGGCACAGCACATGCGGAGGGCATGAGCCCAGCCTGTGTCGCAGGGACGGGGGCTGTAATATCCTGTGTCGCAGGGACGGGGGCTGGAATATCGTCGTCCAGAAGGGAGAGATCGACGTTGTAGGCGTTACTCTGGCCGTCAGAGGCGCACCACCGACGGTTGAAGGAGACTGGTCAGTTCCGGCAGGCGGTGCAGTAGCAGACGGAGGCGCGGGTCCCGCAAGCCCATAGGAGGCGGGGTTGAAGAGCCAGGGGTGCGACATTGGGGTATCTGATTGGGATGTTAGAATGTGCACGCCGTCCGCGATTCGCGAAGGAAGAGCAACTTACACCCGGGAGGGAACTGATACACCGGAGCACTTGGAGTTCCAGGGGGGTAGCTCTGAACTCCAGCAGGAGTTGCTGAGGGTGGGTTGAAGTTGAAGGCGTACGGGTTCACTGAGAGAGGTTTGATGGATCAGCAAAGGACAACGAGAACAACCTAATTCTAACTTACTTTGTCCAAATTGAAATTGAGGGTACATCGGCACTACGAGGGAAGGTATAAATTGATGATGAGATATTTAATGTGCACGGGGCGCACCTTGTTGAGCTGCGAGTGCTGGACCTTGTTGGACAGCGAGTGTTGGATCGATGACTGGGTTCTGACCAGCGGGGGGAGGCTATTGATAGCCTTTAGAGAGATATCCCGTACGCGAATGCAAAACGTACACCTGCTTGAGCCTTGCGGCTGTGAGCACACTCAGTCAGGAGTGGGCTACCATCACATCGACGGCAGTGAAGCTTTTTGGCGGGCTTCGGCTCTTTGGTTGGTTGTCGACGTTTGGAAGGAGCCATGATGATGTTGAGTTGTCGTTGGCTAACGGTGCCAGGCTATATGGAGAGGGATGGGGTTCGAGCGAAAACAGCGGGTGCCCATGAGACGACCCTGGAACGATCCCACATGACTCCTGCCTTCTCCCTTGTATCATCGTTCCCCATGTGAGCCCATGTGAGCCCATGCGCCTTGATAAGATTGGATTGAGGCCCGCGCCGGGTGCTGAATTGGAAATGACGCGCTAAGCACGACCAAAGCACGACGGTGAGCCCATGCGCCTTGATGAGACTGGATTAAGACCCCCACTTGGAGACGATGGGTGCCGAATTGCAAATAACTTGCCTAAGCCAGCCGGTGACCCATGTGCCTCGCATGGGAGCGGATTAAGGCCCCAAATATGTATTTGGATCGATGGGTGCTGAGCGCTGAATCGGAAACAAGGCTCATAAACCACACGACACTTTTACCCCACCCCAAGGCATTGCTTTCTAGCTCACCAATATGGCCACGAGAAAGAAACGAAGGCGTAAAGATGAAGATGACCTTGACGATGAGGCTCAGCATTCGTTCCCTAGTGAGCTCCTGGAGGCCGTGGCGGAAACTTCTTACTGGACATCCCCAACGAAACCTCAGCGAATTTTCGAAGAGGCAAAGAGCCCTAGAAAGCGCGTTGTAAAGAAGGTTCTTGCTCAATCATCGCAGACCGCTGGGGCTTTCAAAGAGGATGATGAGGGTGCTTGGACACAAGAGGTGCCGTCAAGTCAAGCTACGGGCGCCAGTGGCATCGAGGACGGTGGGACAATATCGGACGTTGTGCCCGACCAAGCGCCGGACGACGGTGATTTCGGCTCTTGGGTCGGCTCGGAAGTAATTGATCCAGACCTTGGGTGGATCGGCGAAGACGACGACTTCGAAGACTATGTTGACGCCGTAACCTCACATGTCGCGGGGTATAGCCACCTTCATACCTCTCTATTCGTTGTTCAGGGATGGGATTCTAACAAGAGGCAGACCACGGTAAGTGTCGTATCTGATTTAGTTTGCTTTAATACTTGACATTGACTCCACCTAAGGATGCGTGGTATCATATGCGATTCCAAACCTCCGATGTAGGACAGCTCGACACCGGGTGCACCTGCCCTAAAGCTCTTAACCGCAACCTCTGTGTGCACAGGCGGTACTTTCAGGACTATGAGGTCGAGAGTATCATTCTCGAGAAGAATGCCGAAGGAACCGAGGACAGGGATGTTGCAGGTGATAAGGATAGGACAGGTAAGCTACTTAACTTACCTCTTCAGTAATGAAATAGCATTGTAACGATGGACTCATCACCCCCGGCAGCGACGCTCTTCTCCCGCCGCATCCTAGGACGCCATCGTTTGGAAAGCTTGTACTCCGTTCAGTCGATGTCGTCCTCCGAGCTCAAAGGCCGAGCGATCGTCAGTAATATCCTTTCCCGTTCGGAATCGACCTGGAAATGCTCCAAGGACACGGGACTTCTATCATGCTATCATATAAACAAGGCCAGAGAGCGGTACCCAGACGTCCCAGAAGATGAAATCGAAGATTTGGAGGACTTTGTAGACTCAAGCCTCGACTCACTCTCTATAGGCGAACTTGGTCAGTTCCTGTGATCTGAACTATCTTGTGGGATGACGCTGATCTATCCTCAGCTCGCGGACCCGGTACCACAGTATCCTATCTGCCAATACATCCACCGTTCTGGGCGCGAATCCCGTCCGACCCCAAGCTCTATTCCGATCCCCCTCCTGCCCGGACACCCCCAGATGGCCCATTCCCTCTTCAAGCCGATTCCTCCTGCAACTGTGGAACAACGCGGACCTTCTTCAATAGGGATGGGCTGAAAAAAACGAAGCGTTGCAAGTTGTACACCCTGCTAACGGTTCATGACGTCGAGATTGAGGTTCAAGTCTGCCCCGTTTGTCCTTCCGTCCGGCGAAAGCGAATCGGCCCTGATCTGCGCGCACATGGCATATTCAATTTCAACAATTCTGCCCTTGTCTCCCACGAGCTACTTGACGAATACACCAGCTGCTTTACCTCCTCAGAGACGCCCTTTACCGCCTGGTATACGCAATTGTCAAGACGCTATCTCCTTTCTGGAAAAGAGTTCATGGGCGACGACCTCTTTCGCGCCGTATGGTTCGCATACGTCTCCCTCCAGAAGTTCGACAACGACATGTCCTGTACGGTCTGCGGACCATCACCCGAGACGGTCATCTGGGATGGAATCACCTTAGCCTTTGGCCGGAAGCATCTCAGTGGTTCACTTCGCCCACCAACGTTTACGATGCCAGATTCCGTTCGGCGCCCTAACGTAAAGTACAAACCAAAGCAGCAACTCTTGCCCCTGGCGACATTACGACGGCGTTTCCGAGCCACGATGGAGCGGCCCACGCATCCCGACCGCATCGAGGATGGGGAAGAAGAAGGCGGTGTTGATGGCGCAAAATCTCCTTCGAAGAAATCGCGAGCCAAACCCAAGGCGAAGAAGGGTGGTACTGCGTCAAACCCCGACACTCCGTCGAAGCGGGCACAGGCCATCCCCGAGACATCCACCCCTTCGCTATCTCCCATGAAACCGCAGGCTAACTCCGCGGCGATCTCGCTATCAACTGTGGCGGTCTCTACTGAAGCAACTGGTGCAACAGAAGGCACTCTCGAAGACGCAGGACCGACACCACTTCCCGCCACCAATCCAAATGAGAACCTCCGACGTCGACAGGCTTTGTTAGTGGAAGACTACTTGGAGAAGGTGGACTCGGTGACTGAAGACATGAGAAAGGAATGTCCCGCCTTAGCGCAGCTATATACGATGCATTACGGCCGTGCAGCCTTTTGGTCAGGGCACAAACCTCCTGCCGTCATAAAGAACTTGTTCCGACAGGTACGCCCATTCTCTGGTCATGTGGACCCTGCTTACGACAACATAGATCGCCGCCGAGGAATCTGTGCTACAACTCGTCAACTACACGGCACTGCTCAAGCTTAGGGAGTTTGTGGCGAAGCCAGACGTTAACGTGGCCTATAAGCTGAGGCCCATACCTTCCCTGAACAAGGTTATAAATCACAGCGACGTAGATCTTGCTGATCTCTTGGGAGTGATGACCTGGATTGAAAAGAAGGCGCGTGCTACTCTCAAAGCACTGATCGTTGAACCGCCGCTGCCACCGCCCAACATACATATCCTCCCGAATGATCATCTGGATTGGATAACGGTACATCCTCTTTTGCCCTCGCCCCCATTCACCTCTAACTGACTAAATTTCGACAGACTGGTTGCTTTTATAGCATGCCCATAATACGGCATCGCCCGCTTTATCCGTCACTGAAAGAGAACCAAGAAGAACAGGCATCAGGCCAGCAACGTGGGGATCGATGCGGGAAGTATTACTCTCAATATGGAGAACGACGATTAACTGGGGGTATCATGGTATGCTGGTGTTCGCACAGCATTTGTTACGGGTTCCATTGTATCCCCAAAGCCGAAGGTCGTGACGATGTCTTCTCAGCAATGGTGACTCGATGGCCGACAGCTCCCAAAATCGTCATCTACGACTTTGCATGCGCCTTGGGTCCCTACTGCTTGCTGCGCGAGCCTATGTTTTTTGCAAATACCCTCTTTGCCATTGACATCTTTCATGCCACAGGTCACAGCAAATGTAGCCCTGCAGCATTCCTATCCGAGTATATGAATGTGGACACCAAGCTCGAATACATCAATTCGAGCGCGGCCGAATGCGGCAATGGAGCACTTAGGAGGATTCGAAAATCGGTCAGCTATATGGGACAGAAGAGGGCTATTATATATACAAAGGTCTTCCTTTCTGTATGGAATAGGCTGAAGATCTTGAAAATAGACTAGCATTTATGGTGGCTTAACTGCCCTATCAATTTGTGAGGCCAGTAGTTATGTTTACAGAAGCAGTGATCTGACGATCCACGGAGGTGAACGAACGCAAGCTCAATACTCAGGGACCTATGTCTCCAGAGGCATAGAAGGGCTGATGTTCGATTGGGGAGGAGGTACAAATGAGAAACTGGAGTGTCCAATGTCAGCAGAAGCATTGCTGATGGGAGGATTGAGGACGCACCCTCCGTTGGTTGTAGAGACATCGGCTTCGCGCTGAGAATCGACGGAGCCCGATGGCTACCTACCTAGGTCAGTTGCACACTTTTGGAAGGCCATGCAATGTTGTTGGATTTGCTGTGAGTGTAACTTCGTTGGTGCAAGATTGATCACGCCCCAATGGCATCCTTCGGTCGTCCTGCAGAGCTTCTTCCCAACAACATTCCATTTGCCGTCACGGATGGGCTTGTTAAACTATGAGGGAAACTACCACGGTCTCGCACAGATAAGACACCGTACCATTGGTGGAGAACCGCGAAACTCGATTAGCGGGGGTTGCATCTAAGTGGTGTCAACGTCCATCGGTTGACCTGCATCCCAGCCGATATCAAGGACTCCGACGCTTGATAGGTCTCAGGGTCGAAAACCTAACCATCTCGCGAGCTGCCACCTCCGGCAGCGCTTTCTTAAAAAGTTGGTTGGATTCGATGTTGTGGAGGAGACACAAATGAAAAACTGGAGTGTCCAATGTCAGCAGAAGCATCGGCGATGGGAGGATGGAGAACGCACCCTCCGTTGGTTGTAGAGACATCGCAGGCCCGATAGATGCCGCCCTATGTCTACTGAAGCAGTGTAAGGGCGTCACGCGCTTATGGAGGGAATGCAGCCCGGAAAATGAGCGTCCATTGTCAGGAGAGGCATCGGTGATGGGAGAATCGAGAACGCACCTTCCGTTGGTTGTAGAGACATCGCAGGCCCGATAGACGGCGCCCTATGTCTACTGAAGCGCTGTAAATGCGTCGCGCGCTTATGGAGGGAATGCAGCCCAGAAAATGAGCGTCCATTGTCAGGAGAAGCATCGGTGATAGGAGGATCGAGAACGCACCTTCCGTTGGTTGTAGAGACATCGCAGGACCGATAGACGGCGCCCTATGTCTACTGAAGCGCTGTAAAGGCGTCGCGCGCTTATGGAGGGAATGCAGCCCGGGTAATGCGCGTCCAATGTTGGCAGAAACATTGCTGATAGGAGGATCCAGAACGCACCCTCCGTTGGTTGTGGAAACATCGGGGCTTCGCGTGGTTGTGGAGGAAATGCAGCAGCGAAACCGCCGCCCAATGTCAGCAGATGCATTGCTGAAGCGAGGATGGAGAACGCACCGACCATTGGTTGTAGAGACATCGCAGGCTCGATAGACGGCGCCCTATATCTACTGAAGCAGCGTAAGGGTGTCGCGCGCTTATGGAGGGAATGCAGCCCGGATAATGAGCGTCCAATGTCGGCAGAAACATCGGTGATGGGAGGATCGAGGACGCGCCTTCCGTTGGTTGTAGAGACATCGCAGGCCCGATAGACGGCGCCCTTAGCGCCGTTGCTTGTAGAAACACTGCGGAGGTGGTCCGTATCGTGGACCGTATCACCTGGATAACCGGGAGCTCAATCCAGCATGCCATGTCTACACATGCAGCTATGTCTACAGATGCACCGAACTTTGGATGAGTGTTTAAGGAAGTATTCGAGGTGTCCACGGTCACCGGAAGCTTTGCTGAGGGATGGATGGGAGCGCACTCATCTCATCGTGAAGTACTGCTGGGATGGGATTCTAGACGGAAAGGACCCAGTGGGATACACCTACAGACCATTTGACAGTATGGTACGCGATTGAGCCAAGCATTGGCCCACCTGCGACAGGATATAGCAGAAAGGGCAAAGGCCAAGGTATGGCCTATTGAGCGGGCATAGCCAAAAAGGGTGCAGGCATCACTTTTTACATCTTACATAATCATCCTCGCCGGTGAGGATGACCATCATCCTTCCCGGTTAGGTGCGTGTGGACCATCATCCGGTTTGTCGGTTATCTGTATGCACTGGGCTGGATGATCAAGGTGCCAAATATCTACAACTATGCTCCTACCTATGCACTGGGCTGGATGATCAAGGTGCCAAATATCTACAACTATGGTAGATCCTATCGAAATTATCGGAACGATATCATCCTTCCTCGATGGAAGAAAGCGAATTTTCCGGACTGGTACACCTACCCTCAATCCCATGGGTACGTCTGGTGCTTAGCGCCCTGAACTTCCAGCTTCAACTTCTTCGATCCTGACGCACGACTTCCCCCAGCTGCATGATTCCAGACCTTAGCCTGTGGGGAGAAGACCACATCTTCATCCAGGTTTCAGAGAACACGCCCGGAGCACTCGAGAAGCTCAGATCTAAAGCTGGGACCGAAGAAATCGTCGAGAAAGCGCTCACAGTTCTTCGACTCGATAAGGTGAAGAACGAGATTGGCGCCTATAGCAAGTTGCTTTGGGTTCTCCCGCCGCATTATCACCTGGGCGCCAGGAAATATGCCTACCCATGCATAGGTGATACCACAAGGGAGATATCGGAGATGCCCGACGAGATGAAGGATATCTTAACCTATTCGGTTGGTTGAGGATATGTAGACAATTGTAATTGTTGAGACTTGGTTCTTATCAGACAGCGCCTCTATCGGACTTGAGACTTGATCATGATTAAACTAGGTAGGTAGGTATGAACGTGTTGTGGTCCCACTCCGGAACTACCTAGGAGTTAGTAACAGACTGAGAGAACGAATGCACGAGTGCAAATCGTGCATGATGGTGTGGGTGCACTTTGAAAGTCAACGTGCCACCCTAGCCGGAGATAAGAACAATGAGGAGGTGGAGAAGGGTATACATATATAAAACATAGGTGAGTTTGAACAGTGGTTCATTACCAAGTACAGCCGAACAGCGAATTCATGTCAGATCTCGTTGAAGAAGAAGTGTGAGCCTTTCGCCCTTGAAGCTCCTTGATCAAGAATACTTATGCACACATTCCATATCATTGGGCCTTCCAGTCCCAGAACTAAAACCTACTCCCTCTTTTATCACCATCCGCCTCAGCTTCCCCATACTCTACCAGAGAACAAGGAAGAATTCTTCGTTCCTGGCGTTCATGTTCCTACCTATGGATTGGGGTGGATGATCAAGGTGCCAGGTATCGCTGTCTGGGGTAAAGACTATGAAGGTTACCGAGAGGAATTCATCCTTCCTCGGTGGAAGGAAGCAGGTTTTCCGGACTGGTACACTCCCGGTGGTACCCATGGGTATGTCTGTGCCACTGTGTACTAGATATATCCTGCCCTTTGATTGATGACTCCCCCCATAGTCTCATGATTCCCAACCTCTACCAATTCGGCCCCAATCACATCTTCATCCAGATCGCAGAAAGTACCAGGAATGCGATTGAATTTGTCAAGATGGAAGCGGGGACCAAGCAAATTGTTGAACAGGCGCTTAAAGTTCTTCTACTCGATGATGCCGAGATTGACTTTGGCCCCTATCGCAACTTGATATGGGTCCTCTTGCCGTGGTCGCCTCACAAGAAAAACAAGAAAGTTGACTACCCGTGCATAGGAGATTCCCCGACGCCGTGGAATATGCCTGCAAAGATGAGAGATATCGTACAATATGCACAGTGGTCCAGATATCTGTGATATCGACTCGGGGGTCTTGTTAGTGTCAGCGACCACCCCCAATGGCTTTGGAACGTCGTCCTAGGATTAGTTAGCCAAGGACCTATGTGTATGATGCATTCCGTGAATTCAGTGGTTGCCGGTTTGACCGTTGTATAAAAAAGATCCTCACCAGAAGTCAAACGACGAGTGATGAGAATCCCTTCGCTCTCCAAACAGACGGCATGAAATATATCGAAATTAGATACCCCAAGGAGTGTACAAAGATGGGTATATACACAGCGAGTAGCAGATCAAAGCAAGCAGTGCGGACGAGATTATAGTGACTGATGGTATAAAACGGATGAATTATCCAACAGAAATGAGTGTGAAGGATAGGACAATGGGATAGAGAAATGTTCAAAAGAATGTGAATAGTCAACTTCACGCTGACACCTTCCGTACTGGCAACCACGCCTGGACCTCAGCAAGATCCAAGCTCCCCGCGCCACCCTCCTCCGTCTCATCATCGTCGTATCTGTACCCCTCTTCCGAATCCGAGTCAATGTACCTTGACACCACCACATCCGCCCTCTGGAACCCACTGACACTACTCGTAGTCCAATCATCCGCATCAGGATCGTCCCCCTCAGGCTCAAGCACCATACCGTTGCTGGCGGCATCAAGGTCCGGTCCATCATCCGTGTACGAACGCACAGAGTACGAATACGTAGACTCGGCGTTCGGGAATCCCTCCCCATACCCATAGCTCACATACGCATCCCCATAATCCGCACTCCCCTCCGTAGCCCCCATAGAGCTGAACGACGGGAAGGCCCGATGCCCATTCACACCCGCCCCAAACTCCGGCTCCTTCACAGACAGAGTACTACCAACCACACTCCCACCCGCCACCGACGCGTCCCGCGGCTCAGGCGGGCCCTCATCCAAAACCTCCTTGATAGCCTCCACCATGCGTACCTCCTGCTTCCTGCTCCCTCCCAACCCATCCCCATCCTCGTCGCTGGAATAAAACTCCTCTTCCTCCGCATCCTTCGGCGTCCACCGCTGGTCCCGCGCACATATACGCGCAAGCGCCCGCAAGGACTCGAGTCGTTTGCGTTCAGCGGCAGCGGGCCCACTCTGAATCGCACTTGCCTCTCGAACCCGCGTCGTCCCGCTGTCTGGTGGAGTAGGCAGAGACGCGCTTCGTAATGGATAAGCTGGGGCGGTCGGGGGTCGAGTTGAATAGATAATTGCGCCATCAGCCATGCTATCGGAAGGTAGCGAAGCGACCGTGGCACGCTTTTTAGGGAATGGGATCGTCGTTGCCCGCTGGGCTGTCGCAGGGGTGGGTGCAGGTAAAGGCGAGCCTCGGTACGAGGCAGGCATTTCCGGCAACTGGGTCGAGCTCCCAGCAAGACTTTCTGTGGCGGACTTGGTGGGGGTGTCGGGCTTCGGGGGGAGAGAAGGAGGGACAGTGTTTGTTGACTCAGACCCAGAAGGTCCGACGGCAGAGGGCTCTGTCGTTCCCGTTTCTTCTCCACCTTCCTCAACCACCACAGAGCTTTCCTTCGCTAAAGAAAGGCGTACCATCGGTCCGCCAATACCCAGACTCTGCAAGCTGGGACACAACTTCCTCCACGTCTCCACCCTCTTCTCTTCTTCCCCAAGTGCAGCCTTCTTCTCCCTCGTCTCTACAGCCTCTACCACCTGCTCATCGAGCTTCCCCTCTAACACCTCACTAGCGGCGTCCTTCGCGCCCCTAATCACCTTCATACTCGGGTACACAGCCTGCCCAGGAATGGCAAACGCGTACGCACTCGGCGCCTGCTTCGGGGCCTTCTGAGGCTGAGTCGCACCACCCTTATTCCTAGGCGGCTTGGGGAACTTGAACACCTCACTCTTCAGAAGCGAGCTCTCGTCGCCTTCGCCCTTGAGTTCCAGCGCCAACGAAAGAGAGGATTTGTACGAGGTCGCTGACTTCCCCGACGAAGCTGTTGTCGGACGTCGAGGAGTTGCGTTGCTATTATTTGTAGTGAGAAGCTTGGGGGTCTGTAGCATCTGGTCGGCTGCGTCGAGTGGTGGAGGGTGAAGTGGCTGTTGTGACGCGGCTATGGATGTTAAAGTAGCCTGCGCTTGCGCCCGTCCACTCGTAAAGTTCAAGTACAACTTCCGCAGACGAGTGTACCTCGGCAATGTACTCTGCAACGTTTTGTAAAGGGTCTATCAAAGAACGACGATGAGCTCACATCCACGTTCATGAGTAAGCAAAAAAGTCAACTTACCTCCTCCATTGATGGCATGATAGCCCCCTCCTTCGCAAATGAAACCTCGAACTCTTCTAAACCCTTCCATTCCCCATCCCCTCCTTCCTCCCCCTCTAACCCTTTCCCACCATCTTCCCCAAGCTCACCCTTACTTCCCAAGATCGCCCCAACGGCCCCCAAACACTTCTCCACACTTCTTCTATCCACACTCTCCCCGAACCGGATCCCGAGCCTCTTCACGCTCCCTTTCATCCCGCCCATGACGGCGTTCGGCCGCAGCCCAGTATATAGCGTCGTATTGATATTGAGACGCACTGTGTGCAGAGGGCGCGAGGCCCGCTGGGTGCCCGATAACGTAGTTGTAGACGAGCTCGAGTTCGTCGCATGAGAGGTAGCTGAGAAGACCGAGATACGCGGATCGGCAAGGGTCGAAGACGCTCCCGGTGTTGTGGGCTGGAGAAGCGCAAGGATCGCGGGCGTCGCGTGCAGAGTCGTAAGTGCCGGAAGCAGCGTCGGCGATACATACAGCGACTTCCTCGCCCCTCCCGGAAGGGCGCCATAACCCGACCCAGGTGACGAAAGAACGGATGCAGGGAACCCTGGCGAAAGCGGGGTCGTGCCCATTGCAGGCGAGGACCACGGGGACGCTTCAGGAGGCTTGAGCAGACTCCCAGGCCCAGTATTAGCCCCGCCATTCGCGTTATCGCTTGTAGCCGCATTAGACGGCGAGTCCTGGAGATTCGGAAACCTGAGCTCAACGACGTTGACCTGCCCATCAAGCCACGTAAACAGGGCCCCCGTCTCTTCCGCGTTCATCCGCGTGCACAGGAACGTCAGGCTGCGCAGCCCAAACGCCGTGTGCTGCGCGAGGAGGGACGCGTCGAACGCCGGGAGGACGAGCGTCGTGAGGTTAGACATGCGCTGGAGCGCGAGCGTGAACGTCGCTGTGAGGAGCTGGTTCTTGAGCTGCGTCTCTTCGTCGTCCTCGTCCGCCCCTGCGGCGGGGTGGCTAAGTTCTGAGAAGTCGTGGCCGGACGTCGGTTTGAAGAAATGGGGCCAGGTGCGGCAGGTGCAGTCGTGCACGAGATCTGTGAGGTGGGGGCGCGAGGCAAGCATGGCGAGGAGTTTGCGGAGCTTGAGAGGGGAGAGTTCTGTTAGGTCGAGGCGGTTATAGAGGTGGACGCGTCCGGATGCGCAGAACGAACGGGAGAGGCATGATAACGATGCTATACTGCCTCGAGGAAGGTATGAAAGAACCAAGTCTAGCACTTCGATAGGAAATCGCACAGGAGGTTTTGTCGTTGCGGGAGATTTCGATAGGGGTGGGAGGGGAGATAATGTACCGGGGACAGCGCTGATCAGCTCCTTGTCAGGGCTAGTCGCCTTTCCTTGACGCGCCCCAGAAGCTTTCCGGATAGATTTCTTTGCCTTTATACTAAATGAACGTAAGATGTTTGGTGAGCTTACGGCTCGGGCCCGAGGGTATAGCTCGTCGGGAGAGCTTATTTGACCGTCGTTCCCCTGTCGCGGCGAACCTTTGGCATAAGCTTTCGCGGGGCCATTTGACGCGATAAATTGAAGGAAAGATGGAGATGGATGGATTTCCAATGATACGGCGCTTCCCAAACCACTCGGTCTCCGGATGTCATCCTCTGACTCGTTGTACTCCTCTTCGCTGTCGTATGAGCGACGTCGAATCGACGATTCTTCGGCAATGAACATGGTGGCGACGTTGTTTCGACCCAGGGAACCGTTCAGCGCTAGACTGGATGGCGGAGCCTTGCGTTTGGAGCTTCGGAATATCGAGGACATACGGCGCATGATGTTGGTTTTGTCCTTGTCCTTCTCCAACTTCTCCTGCCCTGCTCGTCCCTTCCCTCCCATTCCTCCTTCAGGTTCTGTTCCTGCATCCGATCGTGGTCCTCCAACCTCTGAGTGTCCAACAGAAGAGCCGTCCTTGAGTTGGTGCCGGTTCTCGTTATTGGGCTGTTCTCGCTCCACTGGGCCATCATGCGACAGTCGCGGTACCGGCTTGCGCGTTATTTTCAGCCTGCGCGACGTCGTGCGTTCGGGTTGGCCCGATTCTGGGAGTGAGGGCAATGGTTTGGCGGCATGTTGGAATAAAGGACTTGGGGGAGGAAAGACCGAATTTGACGATGTGGAAGTAGAACCGGGTACCGGCGGTGGCGCGTAACTCAGGGAGGGGCGCGACAAAAAAGACATGGAGATAATGTCAATCTAGGGTGTCCCTGACCGTGCTGAACGGTAAGCAGCGCCGTAAATAGTGGCCCTCGATGAGTCTAAGCCACTAAGGCTGACGGGGAAGGAGAAAGAGAAACGACGGGACGATCAACCGCACTCCACTCCACCAGTAGGGAACCGAACGGACTTTTGGTTGGCAACCAAGGCGACGCACATCCCTGAACAACGGCATTTCGCGCTTTCCATGGGAAATCGGAGCCACCTTATTCGGTTTAGTCGTTTAGAGGGACCACCGGCGCTAAAATTCCTCGTTGTCGCAATCTGGACAGGATCATGAAAGCGCTCAAGAAGTCAGTTGGACGAACCGCCGGCAGCAAAGGGCCAGGCCGCCACAGCAACGAGGCGGCGCTACTAGCATAAGGGTCCTCCCGTCATGTGCGTCCGCTAGGGACATCCCTTCATGGCCGACTAGCTCAGTTGGTTAGAGCGTCGTGCTAATAACGCGAAGGTCTTGGGTTCGATCCCCACGTTGGCCATTACTTTTTTATTTATTGCTATTTTATTTTTGTCATTACGGCGCTTATGTCACGGAGTCACGATTCACCCTGCTGACCCTTGCTGACCGCGTGTTTCTTGTTCCTCGAAAGGCTGCAAGCCCCTAACAACACCTCATCTGCTCTCACATCAACGTTTCAATAGCAAACGATGGAAGCTCTGATAACTACCGTATATCGTCCGCGATTTGAATTTTGCTGGCAGCAGCTCTTGAGCTTCTCTTTCTACTTCCCACCTGCGACCTTTCACCCAGTTGTTCTTGCGGACTCGTGGCCCTGGCCATCTGACTGCTCCAGGCTCAAGCGGACGAGGCACCCTTTACCCCGCTCTATCTTCGCTCAACCAGTCGGCACTCCGACTTCTATAGGCCTAGCAGGAGTATCAGGAAAAGTGCTGTTTTGACTGCTATCCTGGTCATCAGACTGATACTTACACCGGGGCTTCATCATACCACCGTCCACGTTTGTTCGTGGATTGCTGAGCCCCATTGAAACGAACTGCCTCTTTGTCAAGCCCAGGAGCGCTTCATCTTCAACCATTGGACGAACAAGCTTAACGCGATCGAACATCCCGTCAAGCTGAAACTTGCTCGGTCATTGGTGAGTTACTCTCTACAATGCATGAGGGCATACTTTCACCGCATCCGGTACCTCAGTACTTGAAGATTGCAGGAATACTGACATATTTGACCTTGAAGGTTGCGAACAGTGATCCCTGATCCACCTAGCAGTCTTTCGTTCGACCGTCCATTGTTGCTAAGGACTTTCAAGACATTAACCTCTCTGCGCCACTTGTTCCCTACCTCTGCCGTACAGAACTCAGAAATTCGCATCCCCTATCCGTAGTCCACGACTTTCAGATTTCTGGCTGAACGCCCATCCACTCATTTAGATCCACTGGAACTCCTACATCCATCCACTCCTTGTTTATCAAAAGTCATTCGTTCTTCCTCTTCCTTCTTCTCGGGCCAGCTTCAACCAGCACTACGTGAGGATTTCTCATATTGCATACCTTCGCCAGATTGTGACTAACCGATAACACACTCTTTTAGACCATTCCCACAATTCCTCCATCGATTCTCACCATTCACAATTTCACATACGCCGCTAACTTCTGGGCTTCCATCATCGAGCAGCTGGCCAGAATCACAAGAACATCGATTCTGACATACGGCTTCCTGACGGACCGCGCCGATAATAGTCTCAATCTCGCAGTCCACACTCCTTCTTTAACGACAGTCGAAAGACATATCGTTGTTGGCTGTTGGGTGTTGCTCTGGTTGTCTACACTAATCGGCACACCCCCACCCTCAGTCCCTCCTTTAACGACCGGCTATCTCCTCATCCCCACCTTCGTCTGTCCACGGACCCCACGATTCCTATCATATCGACCCTGACAAGACATGGCGTCGAATTCGAATTCACGATGGGCTCAACGACCCGAGGCTTCTTCCTCCTCCTCGAACCTCCATCAGTCCTCCACCTCCCACCCCTTCTCTTCTTCCTCCCCACCGGTTCCTATCACAACCCCTACGGGAAACCCCTCAAGACGGCGACCCACTGGCCCTCGCCGTGAGCCTGGAGTATCGCGCCCAGACGAAGAGTCCTTCCTCTGGCTGTCAACTAGCTACAACACCGAAGGGAACCTCAGCAACCCGCTCCACGCTGCGGAGGAGTTTACCGCTCAGGACTTCGGCAGCTCCAGAGGTGACGGCCCCTCATCAACTCTGCGGACGACTTTAGACACTGGAAAAGCATCCAAAGACGGCTACTACAAAATGGCCAGCAGCCCCACCCTCCCCCTCTCGCAACAGCAGCAGTCCCGACCTCCCCCACACCCACCACTGACGTCCCGATCCCAAACCCACCTGAACACCGGCCTTGATGCCGCAGCGATCAGGTCCTCCTGGACGAGCACCGACTCCGAGAAATCCGACGACGACGGGCAGGCCTCCATCACCCAGTCCGACTTCGAGTTCCTGACGCCGAGCTTCATCGCAATGGGTAACCCCCCGCTCACTCCTCACGGACTCGGCATCGCCCCCAGGAGTGCTGGAGTGGATTCGTCAGGGGCAGGAGGGAAAGGTGGAGCGCTCAGTGTCCCGGGAAGCCAGAGACCTATAACTGGGGACAGCCACACTCTCGGGCGCCTGCACAACTTGGATAGAGAAAGTTCAGTCTTACCTCCATCTAGCGTCCGAAGTGGTGAGGGCGAAGGGTCCACAGAACATCTGGACTCGGTCGTGGAGCACGTAGTCTTCAAGAATGATCGCGACGGCGCCTACAGCTCGTTAACATCACCTACGCTGCCCCTAAACCTGCCTAGTAGTAGAAAACCTTCACTCCAGGCACGCGATCCTTCCCAGTCCACCTCAAACCCCCAGCGCTCACCACCGAAGCCGCAGCAACGGTACTACCACCAACCCGCTCCCCGACAAGAGCAACCACTCCGTCACGCAACCTCGGTCGACAGCACAGGGACTGGTGCAACCAATACATCCTCATCACGCCAGCCCCTCTCATCTACCAAGTCGAACCCCCAAATCGGGTCCAGCGGTGGCCCGACCTACCCACCCACCGCATACGCAGGCGGCGTAGCGAATCTCCGACGGCAGGAGTCCCAGTCGAAGGCGAGCGGCTACTCAGCAGCTTCGGGGGCGGGGTACATCGCATCCGGAAGCGCTTCGCCCAGCACCTCAGTCTCAGCCTCCTACGGCGGCGCGCCCCCCATTTCACCGAGCGCCGGCGGCAACACTCCGTCAAGCTCCATCGGAGGTATCCTGGCTGGAGGAGGCGGCGGGCGGGGGCGTGGGAACAGCAGTGCGAGCGAAAGCAAGCACCCCTACGCAAACAGCAGCGCATACCGCATGGCCGCCACCACTGACGACTCGTCAGGCCGCGAAGCCCAGCACCCCTTCAGCTCGTCCTACAAGCCCAGTCCGCAGCCCCCTTCGGCGTACAACCCCGTCTCGGTGCACCACAGGCCGAGAAGATCGGAGGGAAGCGACCATGATATGTACTCTGGCGGAAATTCGACTGGGAGGACCAGCGGGCATGAAGGAGGGTACTCGTCGGAGGGATCGGGGCAGCCGAGGTATATCGTCGCTCAGGGCAGCGCACCGTCGTCCAACAAGCCCAGTCCTATGCTTCTCCCCCGTTCGAAACCGAGCTCGAACACAGGGCATGGTGGGGAGATTCTGGAAAGCGAGGTCGAAAGGGATTCTCGATACGAGAGGTTGGCTATGGATGCTGGTCGAGCAAACTCCAACACCGGTCTGGGGTTGAACTTGAACGATCGGAGCAAGGATGCCACCTACCCGAAGCGCGGTGATGTCGAGAAGGGTGGTGCCAACACCGGTGGCTACGCTAAATCTCCAGGCCCCGCGACAACGAGGAAGGAGAAACGTCAATCGGCCGGTACCCTCCTTTCTCTGCGGATACGCAACATCTACCCTGTCAACTCATCCTCGCCTCGAACGCGGAACCAAGGGCAGCTGAGCAGCGTAGACTCGAAGTACACCGACGAGGTCACTGGCGACGACAATGTTGATATGCGGATCCTCCGGTCGTTGGGTATGGCCTGCATCTATCTGCTACTCACGGGCGTCATACCACTCCTCGGGGCGGTCTATGTCGCCGCTGGTCACGCTATTCTCAGGGCCAAAGCGCAGTCCGATTTCGACGCGACCGCGACGGATTCCGCTGTGCCTCGGATACCCGCATCAACATACCTTCGCGCGTCGATATCGAGCTCGGCGCGGGCTGGTGCCGTTGGAGGGGCGATTCTTGCTGTCCCGCTCCTTCTGTTGATCTTTGTCGCCATTGGCCCGGACAGCCTGACCCAGTTCATGAACGCAACTCTCAAGTGGCTGAAGCTCGCCGCGTCTCCGTCAGTCTGGATTGCAGAAGACAACAATCCCATGCAAACTCAGCAGGAGAAGGAAGCGAGCGCAACCTCTCTGGCTGCGCGAAGGCGCAGTCGGCGGGCGAGCAGCCTCTGGGGGCCCAACGCTGCGAGCGCAAGTTTCAAGGAACAGAGCAGCTCTGAACTTGCCATCAACGTGACCATCAACGTCTTCCTCGCGATACTCTTCCTCTGCCTCGGGGCTGCGTGCGCCGCGCTTGGGGTCACCATCCTCTCGCCTGATACCATACGCCCGGACGCTCCAGTGCTCCTATCCGTCTCGACAGCTGCTCTTGCCGGGCTGGTAGGAGGTGCGGTCATCTTCGGGGGTGTCATCATCATCGCGGGGGTCCTTGCGTTTGTTATCTACGAGGGAGGGAAACCTGTACCGGTGGGGGATCAACAGATGGCCGCTGCGTCGGTACCGATGCGTGGCATCAATGTTGGGGTTCCATCTAATGGGAAGGCACCTGCGTACGGCGGAGGCCAAGGGGCGAGTCTGGGGCAGCAGAGTATAAACACCTTTCTCGGAGGGCAGCGGACTGTTACAAGTACCTTGGGCCCTACCAGTAGTGGTGGAACGGCTTTAGAAGGGAGGTGGTTGTAAGGGGAGGTGCTTGGAACGCCGATCAACTTCACCTTCGTTCTTCGATCGGCTTACCTGTTATTTGATTGTTTATTGTTAACTTTATTCGTGTATGGACACATTTTATGGTTTTTACTGTCTCTCTGCTAATGTATATGTCCATATGTTGTCTGAACATCCTGTACGCTACCATGTAGTAGCTTCGCTCTGCTATCCGTCGCATTGGTTGATGCTAGATGCATTCATAGTATTAGTCCTTTCTGTACACCTGGAATTATGTATAAAACCGCATACATTACACATACGTCTCTATCATTGTCTGGACTGAATGAGAGTGACGATTGACTGGCAAGGATGACGACGAGGCGCCAATAAGCTTAGGCGCCCATCAAGCGCTGAGGCCCAAGCGGCTTTGATCCGTCTGTTCAATGATGCAGCCCGATCCTGGATCAGCGTGAAGCCTACATCCAATTTTCCCATCCACCCTTCAAGCCGTACGTGTGTAGGCTTTCAATTCTCTCGCCCTCAGTTCATCACATTGGCAGAAAGTACGGGAGATCCTCGAGAGAATCGAGAACTTGAACCACGATTGTCCGGGTTTACTTACTCCGTGTAGTAGAATCATCTGACGTGACAGACATCTTCGCATAATGTTAGACTACCACGGCCGGAGACTCAACTAGAGACATAAGGAGTCCAGCCCTCATGACCATGTCAAACCGTGGCTGGACTCCGACTAGTCTCATCCTTTCCGTGAACCAATACATATAAAGGCCCGGCACACCATCAGGAGTTGTGAGAAGAACACCCACTCTCTGAAAATGTTCCTTTGTGCACTCTCTTCTGCCGTCGTCCTCATCGCTGCGATAGGCGGTTTAGGCAACCCCACTCCAACCCTTTCTGAACCGTTTGTGCCAACCCCATCTCCCGTTGTGCCTCTTGGTGGACAATGTGAGCACAGGGAATTTATTGTTCTGGGTTTCAAAAGCTTACAGAGTTAAATAGGTGGTGGCTTGACGTACAAGGGCCCTACGGGCTGCGAACAGTGAGCTCTCCCCAAGGTCGAATTAAGTCTTTTCTGACCCTTTCGTGGTTCAGGACGAAGGAGCATCCAAACGTGGAATGCGTATTCGTTAACCCTTGTGCGCCTATACCTTTTCTTTTCACCTAGTGGACACGTTCTAACTCTCTAAATTCCAGATTTATGGCAATGCCAAATCGTTTCAGGCACCATTACCTACCCGACTGAACCCACACCGACCTCTACGTGCCTGACGTCCACCCTCGCATGTAGCGCCAGCTGCAAGAAGCTTTGCCCTAAGGGACAGCATATGACCGGAAGCTCCTGCCCCTTCTGCACATGCGAAACCCCTACACCGCTTTGCCCAGACATACCCTCTCCAACTCTGACTCCAACCCTCTGACTCCAACCCAACACTCCCTACAACCACGGTGACGAAGCCAACAAGCGACACAACCACCTGATGAAGCCCACGCCGCTCTGTACCCCGGTTGGCCACCTATCCCCAACCTTACTTCATGTACCACCCTCTTGGAGACAACTTGGAGATCTGGCCCAACAGATACATTTTTCTCGCGATCGTAGCAGTTACATATTGATATGTCTACCGACTGTCTTACAGCTTCCAATTCCCTCAATCAATCTTGATATACAACCCTCGACTTGTTACCAGAGCTTTCGCCCCCGGAATGATGACGATGGTCTGGGTCTCATCAATGACCATCGCAGGTCCCTCCACCAAATCCCCCACCTCCAAGTTGCGAAGCAGATACACAGGCGTATCCTCAACCCGCCCGACAGGAGGCGCGAAGTAAACGGAGTACTTCTTCGCCTCAGCTTTCGCCTTCACATTCTCCTGGTGCTGCAGGGCAACAACTAAGCCCTTCTCCTCTAGACTCTCGACCTCCGCATAGATCGAAGGCCCGAGATCGTCGAACGTCTTTCCAATCCCGCGAACCTTCACGTCATCAACAATAACGGGCTTCCCCTCCAGAACGAACCCAAACTCGGATTTGTACACACGCTTGAAAGCATCCAGATAGTCGTCGGACTGTGCACCTGTTGCTTCGGGGAGCACCATGAGACTGGTATCGGTGCCTTCGAACCGCATGTTAAGGATGCGCTCAATCTTGACTCGGTTGCCGGTGAAGCCTTGCTCCCCCAGATCTTTCGTGACTTGGCTTGTCAACCTGTCGAGGCGGGCCATGAGCGTTGGGACGTTCTGAGGCGTGTAGAAAGTGGCACAAGGTTCCTGAACCTCATGGGCGCTAATTGACACAGGTCAGAGGAACAGTAACATGTGAAGGTGATCGAATTCGTACCGGTCAGCCAGGGCCAATCCATAGGCCGAGAGAATGGAGCTATGTCGATGAATGACAATAGTCTTGATGCCGAGCAGTTTGGCAATCTCGCATGCATGTTGTCCTCCCGCTCCCCCAAAGCTCGCGAGGCTGTAGTGAAGATGTAAGAGTAAGCTCAGCGTCAAGTATACCTCAGTACCAACACTTACACATGCTTCCCAGTCGCATAGCCCCTCGCCTCAGTCAGAGCACGAATGGGCCTGCACATCGTCTCGTTCGCGACCTTGATGAACCCGTACACCACCTCGTCCAGACTCAACTCGTGGTCACGGCCTTCCAGACTCTCATTGACCTCAATGACCACCTTCTCAAACGCCACTCTCGCTGCATCAGTGTCCAAAGGCTCCTTCTCGCTCTTGCCAAAGATCTTGGGGAAGAAGTCGGGAACGAGGCGTCCAAGAAGAAGGTTGGCATCGGTCACAGCGAGGGGGCCTCCTTTGCGATAGCATGCTGGGCCTGGGTCTGCTCCTGCGCTCTCAGGACCGGCCAAAAACAGTCCGTTCCTGAAGGTCAAGCAACTTCCTCCTCCAGCTGCCACGGTATTGATGTCCAGCTGTGGACTTTGGATGGTCACACCGGCGGTGGTCGTTTCATACACGATCTCGTATCTTCCGTCGAACCTTGAAACGTCCGTAGAGGTTCCACCCACGTCCAGTCTACAACACATCAGTCAGACAGGTCCCGAGGTACTGAGCAAGGTATACGTACCCGATGACTGGAACACGTTTACCCTCTCGTCCGTCCCAACTCGTCAACGCATATCCCACAACACCGCCCGCAGGTCCACTTAGTATACTCTTCAACCCCGAAAAGTTATTCACGTCGACAAGGCCGCCATCGGATGCCATAAATTCAACTCGCGCGCCTCTCTGACCCGTAGCTAAGTTGAAGAGAATCGAGAATCGTCAGGAGTCATACAGGATCTTGAGAGCCCAAACAGCCCACCTTGATGCTCTTCTGCATTGAAAGTCCCTTCTCGCAGATTTTTGTCAAATCCGCTGAAGAAGCCATCGAGGTATTGCCTCAGGATGGGTGTGAGGTAAGCATCTGCTGTCGATGACACTCCTCGCAAGACCATCTTGATCATGGGCACCAATTTGCTACTTTCGCTGACATGCTCGAACCCGACTTTCCTGTGCTGACGGGTTAGCAAAATCACACAGATGATACTGAAGCCCACTGACCTAGCGAGATCTCCGATTATCTGCTCATGTTCTGGGTATGTGTAGGAGTGAACGAAGATAATCGCAATGCTGCGATACCCCTCATCATACAGAGCCTTCAAGTCCTCTTCAACCTGTCGCAAATCTTGGGTGAAATTGAGCTGGCTGCACATCACAAGTTCATGCGAGCATACAGACCTGGTTCTTTCAAGACGCGAACGGCTTCCCCACTAACACCTCTGACAACCTTTCCAGGTCCCTCGCCGACACTGACACCATCCCAGCCTTTCCCTTGGTATCCTCTCGTCACATTGCCATCGTCGTCGAAAAGAACCTGATGTTCCTCAGCCTGAGGATCAGAGGTGTACCCTACAAGCGTTACACGCTCATCAACCTCCAAAACCTGGATGATGTCAGAGAGGCAGGTCAACAGTACGTAGAGACACATACTTTCGAATACAGAACGCCAGGGCGTCTGATATTCAAGTCGAAGATCTTGGGCCGGCTCTGGTTTCCAATCAACAAGAGGTCCTTGAAACCCTTGGTGATGAGCAACGCGTGCTTGTGGCCTTTACGCTCAAGTAACGCATTCGTCGCAATCGTAGTGCTCAGACGAATATAGTCTGAAGAATGCATTGAGTCACTGGAGGGGCTATGTGTTGACGTCGCTTACCGATCTTCTTTGTATCAAGTATCTGCCCTCTTGGTATGGCCTCGCCAGTTACGATCTCAAGCACACGCCGGATACCCTCCGTAGGTGCGTCAGCATAGTTGCCAGGGTCTTGCGACACTATTGGAGGACGAGGTACGACGAAGTATCAGAAATAATTCACTTTCATATAACACACCTAGGGTTAAATGGAGACGTACAGAGCTTGACGACGAGTTCCTTCCTCTCACCGTCAGGGCTCTCTGGGTCGATGTATGAACTGCAACGCGGTGTTAGAAGGCCGAATCAAACGGCAACATAGACGTACGCATGGACATCGCAGAATGTACCACCACGGTCAGCGCAGATGCGTATAGACCGGTCAGGAACACGATCTTTGAGAGATGTGGGGGCAGGGTCCGACATTCCTGCAACTCTTATGGAAGAATAGAGGAAGCTGAAAAATCCAGAGAAGAGTGAGTGGCACGAACACACTATTAGACCCAAAGTTTCACAGACAACTTATAAAAGGATTTCGGAAGGCCTCCGGATTTTTATGTGAGCCAAGAAGACGAATCTAGATCTCCACTAGCGTTCGGAATACGAACTCTTCAGGGGTATATCACCAGGCTATATCCTCGATCTCTGGTCGACTATCTGTGAGCAGCTCACCAGAACCTATATATCAACCTCTAATGTCTCACCTCGAGGGTACCTACACTAGCGGAAAAGCTAGCTCCGTGTATATTTCTCGAAAGAAACGAGATTTGCGACTCGCAGGTGATGGTGGTGCGAAGGTATCCTGGCTCCCCATTTCGGAAACCGCACGGGAAGATTAGATATGGGACGATCTAATCTTATCTACTGTACTCAATGACATCATGATCATCGGAGCGGTGAAGGGAAGGGTAGATATGCTTGTTGTACATTGGAACTTGAAAGAAATGTACAATGTAGAAAAAGATTATAGAGAAGGCATTAAGGGTATCGTAAGGTTCAAAAGGTCATAATAGTTCGTCTCCTCCGTCGTCATTGACGGGCAGTTTAATAGGTTCTACGGCTTCCGCCACCGAATCGCCTGTACTTGGTCCTTCCGGTACGTCTGCTACTCCTTCTTGAGCCAAAGCAGCGGCAGCAAAGGATGTCTGTGATCAAGTCGAAGATTGAGACGAGGACCTGTTTGAGAGTGATTAGGATATAGTTATCGAGCAAGTAGAGTCTGGAGGAACTCACATAGGTGATTGCAGAGACAATTGCCAAGAAAACGTTGGCAATAGCAGAGATAATGGCGTTGATTCCACGGCCGATTGCTGAAATAACAGATCCCTAGAGAGAGCAAGAGAATAAGCGACCGCGAACCCTGTGAGGAGTTCCATGTAGACCGACCATTGTGTTTTGTTTGTTTTGAGACTTTGTAATGTGTGTGGGGGTGAGAAGGTACTTTGTTCGTTATGCAGTTCCAGATTATGGGAAGGGATTATATACCGTTGACCCTACTCCAATACGGCGATGACTGCATAGGGAACGCCTCGTGTTCCTCTTCAGACGTGCATTCTGGTGAATTCGACGTCGAACGGGACCTACGTCAACGCTCCGACTCCACAATACAGTGTAATGGAATAGAGAAATGACATCACCTTCAATTTAGATAATGTTGATGGATGATGGCAATACTCAGGTTAGCGCTTAGCGCTTTAGCACACCAAGCAGGAGCATTCGTCACCGATGATCCCACTTACCGCCACGGAGAAACTGGTGCTTCATTACACCACTATAGACGTCGACTCGACTGCGCTCCATTAAGAGCGTGGTGGCAGACCGCATGGCAGTGTTCAAGTACCCCTAGGAACGCAATCTCACTCCGCAGCCATCTCGACTCGGACGCATCGTAGAATTGGAAGTTTAGAAGGTACAGGACGAACCACAGAAGGCGCGCACACATGCATCAGGTTGAACACTACTCTATCTTCATGACAGATTCGATTCGAGCATTCTGGATGCGTTTCCTCAAGGCACTCCAGATAGGGTACCCCAGAACGAAAGTTGCGCCGACATACTGAAGCTGGGGTTAAAGGTTAGTTTCGTATCACAGACGGTGATGACTGGGAACGTACGCCGACGAAGAAGGGAGTCGAGTGCTTATAGCAGAGGGAGAGGGTGTACAAGCCCTCGAAGACGTGGGCAGTGAAGAGGGCCCAAAAGTTGAAAGCGAGGGCTTTCTCCCCTAGGTGCTGCCTCAGGAAAGCAACCGGATACAGCAGAGGCGACGTCGAGTCTGATGGTGCCCAATGTGCAACTACACCTGCAGCCACGAAGATGGCTGCCCCAAGAACACCCTTCCTAGGGAATACAAATGAATCCAGTTTTGGCGCTTTGATCTGCAAGACGAGGATTTGGTTCATTCAAGGAGCCGTCTCCCTCTAGCGCATAAAAAGGTGCGCACCATGCCAAGGCCCTCTTGTGCGATAGCCTTCATTTCCAGCAGTCGAGGTTTCACGTCGTCGTATCCTTTCAGGGGTGGTTCTATGGGCACGATGACTTCCTTCTTCGACCCATCTTTGAAAGTGCAAGCAAGGGTGATGTTCTATTCCCATGAGCGCCCGTCATTCCAGGCTACGCATCGTGGCATAGTCAACTTGAGACGAACCTTGGTCGTGATACCAGTCATCTGAGCCCCGGTGATGTGCTCCTTCACCTTCCCAAACCACTTGGCGTACGCTACTAACGTGTCTGGGTGGCTCGACATGTACATGCATAGGAACCCCGACTTCTCTGCGACTGGATCTGACATTGCTATGGTTGACTTCGATTGGCCGTGGCGAGGGTAGAAGGTAAAGACGGTGCGTAGTCCATCATCGTCGTGGCCGCATTGGAAGCACTCGGTGTTGGACTGCCGGCAACCCATCGCAAGTAGCCGGAGTTATCTCCCACGATAAGTACTAACTCGAGGGTACTTGTCGATTAAAGGAGGCTGAGCAAAACACTCAAATGCCAAAAAATATTCAAAACCTTCGTCCATAAACTATTCGCGGCCAAACGCTCTTTGTACTACCTGTAGACTGTATCTGGCTGGTCTTAACCCCAGATAGGGGCTTCCCGAAAGGGCCGATTATTCTGGGCGCTTATGACTTCGAGCGTTCAACCACGTGGCATGAGCTTTGGCTGGTCTCCCATGATCCACCGGACACTGAGACGCCCGCACTTCTAGTCTGCCATCGTTCAGCTCGTTTTCAGTTGCCCATCGGTTGACAGGGAAACTACAACACATGCCAGTGCCAGGATTGTCGAAAGTGCTGTGCAGGACAACATCGCCACGTATGTTCCCTCACTATCCTAGTCATAGAGTGTCGAGCCTTTTAAGGTTACGATTACTGCTGTAGCTCTTCCAACAGCCCAGAAACTTCTTCTTGCTCTTCACTATGGAACTCCCGACAGCAAACGCCCTCCCTGAAGAAGTCTGGCGAGCAATCGCTAGGGAGATTGCAGACTACTATCTACAACGTCCTTGGGAGACGTCTCGAAAAACAGAGTATCTTATTGGGTCCAGGATCTCATCCAGGAAGGTAGCGCAAGAGGAAGAAGACCGAGGATGGAACATCCCCCTGCTTCCACAGAAGTACATGGGCATCAATCGGCACTTCTTCAACTACTACCTAGACGCAATGTACGGTGAAGTACGGTGGACGAAGCTGGACCAAAGGATGGTGACACAGCTCGAGCGATTGCAGTACGTGTACATGTGAGCATGCTGCGCTTAACTGACGCTGTCTTGCCCCATAACTTAGGAGCCCTATAATAGCGAGCCATGTCAGACGCCTTCAGATCCGTGCTTGGTTTGTCGACTACTTGATGAAACGAGATGAAGCTGGAGGTCCCAAGGCTGGACTCCTTCCTGCTATTAGGAACCTTCAATCAAGAATCCTCTCCTCGCTTTCCATGTCGGTCAAAGCCAAGGAGGACAAAAAGCTGCCCTTTCCGACTCAAGAGGCGGAATACGCTCGAAGTTTTGCGGAAGGAAGACTGGTGACAGCCATCTCGTCCCAGACCCTACTTCGCCTGATGATATCGGCCGTCCATAACATGCGCGGTGTCGTTGGATACCTCTTCGAACAGCGGGACCTGAGCCTCACGAAGCAAACTGAACGCTTCATCGCCATGGCCAGTCGCTCCCTTGGCCCCGGCCTCAGGAAGCTCTCCCTTCACGCCACAATATTCAAGTGCAAGCCGATCTTCGACCTGACAGAGTTCAAGCATCTCGAAGAATTAGAGCTGCACTTCGACTATCACTGCCACTCTGCAGAGTCCCAGGTTGCCGAAGCCATTGAGGCATCAAAGCAACGCGAAGTAGAGGCGCTACAAAGCACCATTGTGCCATTCATCAACAGCAGGAAGAGCGTACTTCGCTCGCTTACCCTCGCTTCCTACTCCCATGTCGATCTTTCCCCCTTCTTTCGGGCACTTGGGCCATTCCCGGCTCTCCGCATGCTGTCCCTCAACGTCTGCCTGGATGAGTTACATCTTTCCGACGTGGGCGTACTCGTTGAATTCATCTACATTCACCGCTGGACATTATCCCACCTCGACATCCGACCTCGAACCCCAGACTCTTCTGGAAGCGACTTCGTCAGCACAGCCCACCTGGCCGAGCTTCGTAGTGCATCCTGGATACGTTTACAGAAAGGCCTTTTCGAAAGGTCTGACATTTTCGTATCTCTAGAAGGCCTTCACCTCCCCGTGGGCGACTTCGACTCTTGCATTCGACTTATACATCGCACATCCTCCTCCCTGACACATCTGTCGCTAACGGATCACTATTTCAACGATGCGAACGAAATCAAGAGATTACTGGGCATTTTTTCCAGCCGCCCCTTTCAGCTTCAATCTCTCTGGCTCGAGGTTCCCGCCCCCACAGTCGAGACTCTCAAATTGCTCGCCAGTAGACTTCCAGGGCTCAACTCGTTGGTTCTGCTCTTCGAATGCAAATACGTGAGTCTAGATACATCAACAAGCTTTCAAAGTAGCTCGATCCCTGACATAGTGGCTTTACGTAGAATGGCGGGGCATTCCTCGAAAACATGGCTACAGTTCTAGACGGCCAAATCGACTGGAATGTGCAACACATCACAATAGTGGCACGGAAGAACATGCAAGTCTCGCCCGAGGACGCTGCATTGCTGGGCATCGTAACCAGCGGTCCAGATACATCGACGGCATGTATGGATGCGGTAGTCAAGGTGGTTCCCTCTGTGAAAAGTTACAAAGGGGTACATTGGCATCGGAAAGTGTTCAGTCATTGACGAGACGTATTATCCTGTATAATAATAGAGGCGGTCAATGAGTTAACGACTGAGCGACAATGTACCGTCCCCCAATACTACGTATTGTTGCGTTGAGCGATCGAAGCGCCCAGCAGCGGCATGGAGCGCCGCCACATGGAAGCACCGCAGTTGCCGGCTTCACAGCATTCACTCTTTGCTCTCAACCAACTCACCTGTCGTTCTCCTGGGCAGGCACCCTTATCTACAAACGTGAAGCGACCCCAAATCTCTAACTGCATATGGCCCCCAGAGCCCCCGGGCGAGCTATGGATATCCCGCCCGAGATATGGTCCCTTGTAGCAGATGAACTACTGTATGACGCTTCATCGAATCTACACGGAAGGAAATCCGGGGCGTGGCACACCCCCCGTCTATCGTGTAGATACATGGGTATCAACCGGTTCTTCTACGCGCTATACCTCTCTTTGAAGTACGGGGAAGTTGTCTGGAGAAAACTCGACGAGAGATTATTGTATGAACTCCGGGAACTTCAGTGCGTAATAGTGCATTGTATATCGTGAATCACTTGGCTCGGTACTGAATTCGACCCCTTTCGGTACCGTTGACTCATAGGAAGCCCACCGTCGCTGGGCATGTCCGCCGGCTAGTCGTCAGCAGCTGGTTCATCGACTACCTGGTGAAACGAGACCGTACCCTCCCACCTCCGAGTCAGGCATCGGTACCTGAAGCGTTCGGTTTCGTATCCACACTCGAGGCGTTGCAATCCGCGTTGACATCTTTAATATGGACCCCGCTCCCTGCTGGCAAGATGCCAGTTTCTGCCAGCACATCGTCCGACTCCGTCCTTCAACTCATGACGAACGCCATCCCAAACATGCGCAACGTGGTAGCCTACCGGTTCGAACTCCGTGATATGAATCTCACCACCCAAACCCAAGGGTTCCTCAGAGCTGCCCAGCTCCCCTTTGGTGGCAATCTCCGAAAGCTGGCCGTCCAAACGACTATCTTCAACTTTGGCGCCCTTCTCGATTTCGCTGGGCTCGAGAACCTTGACGAGATTGAGCTCCATTTCGATTATACCAGCCATGGTTCCAGTGACGCTGCAGCAGTCTCAACCTTGGCGCAACGCGAGGCTCTCGCACTGGAACGCGACATTATACCCTTTATAAAAAGCCGGAAGAACGTCCTTCGCTCCCTCATCATTGCTTCGTACTCGTCCCTGGACCTTTCTCCCTTCTTTCGATCAATCGGCCCTTTCCCTTCCCTCAGGGTTCTCTCCCTTCATATTTTGCTTGACGAGAGCCACCTTTCGGATGTGGATGCCCTTATCGACTTCCTTCGCCTGGTCACCTCATCCTTAACACATCTTGAAATCCGGCCGGGGACACCGGAGGCCTCTCCAGGGGAACAAATAGGGCTAGGGTGGTCCCCAAATACTCCTTGCCAGAACCGAAGGCGGCGCTCTTACTTAAGAGTACAGATTGCGCTGGTTCGAAACCCCGACATCCTGCAATCTCTGCAAGGACTGCACCTACCCGTTGGCAATTTCGAGTGGTGTTATCACCTCATCAAGCGCACAAGCCGCTCCCTGACGCACCTCTCCCTTTCCGATCACCTGTTCGCATCCTCGGACAACAAGCTTTTAGAATTATTGGACATCTTTGCGAGTAACCCTTTCAAGGTAGCTTCGCTGCTACTGCACGTGCAGACACTATCCACCGACCTCATCAAGCTCCTGGCACGCAAACTACCCGGGCTTCAATCATTAGTCTTGATCTTTGAGGACTTCTTCCGCTATGTAAGCTCCCCTCTTCAGATGTGAATCCAAGTTGACGGACCCCTTCCAGCGTGGAGCAGCCGGCCACGTTGTCAACTACTCAGCTGAGGTATGCCCTCTTGTCGAAACTTCCTTTCAGTTTGCTCAATCAAAGAACACTACCCAAGCCGGATGCAGACTTTCTCTCTGAGATGAAAAATATTGAAGTCGGAGAACTGGACTGGTATCTGCAGCACATCTGCGTGGTTGGGCAGAGATACGGACTTCCATTCTCTCCTGAAGACGCCACTCTGGTGGGAGTGCCACCCAGCACCGCGAAGACGAACCGATGCTACTCCTACGACATAGCACAGAAAATTCCCTCGATCAAGTCCTACGGTGCAGTTCAATTCCATCGAGATGTGTTCATGCATTAGTAGAAGCACCGTATTATCCGCTTTCGAGATTGGCCGAATCAAAGTTGTGTACACGGGCGCTTGTTAGGCCTGACCGAAGCGCCCTGCGCGTCTGGGGTTTGCCGACCACCAGCCCAATGGGGCGGATATTTCCGGATAAGTACTTGGTTCCTGTTCTACTTCTCGTACTCCAGCCTTACTGCAGCGACGCCTTTCTCAAGTCCATCCAGATCAGTCCCTCCTCCAGTTGCAGACGTGACCCCCTCCTCAGCTGGGTATCCGAGCTCACCCCTCAGCCCTTCGTAGAATTGCGGCGTCAGCCCGGCCATCTCCCTTGCCTCGACATTGAACGGTCCTTTGATGTCACCTGTCCAGCCTTTCCTTACCTCCTCTCTGAACCTCTTCACTGGATCCACATCCCCTTCGATGTTCCCTTTCTCTGCCTCCCGCGCAACAGCCCACGTGAACCACCGATGTCCTGCAGTTACATGCGTTACTTCATCGGCGTGGATGATCTCCATCACGCCCACCGTCTCTTTATCGCCTGCCTTCCTGAACTTCTCGATAGTCGCTGGATTCACGTCCAAGCCACGGGCCTCGTGGACCAGGTGAATGATAGCCAGCCGTGAGATGAGCGATTGGGAGGTGACAGTGGCCGACTCCCAGAGCCCCGCGTGAACTGGCATGCTGCCGTACGGTGTTGAAGGAGAAAGCGCGGATAGCCGCGAGGTCAGTAGTGAGCTACAGCATACCGGTTCAGTATGCACCCTGTGGCAGTATGTCTGGCAACGTACAAATGCTTAGACTCGTCGAGGGCCATTTTCGTAAAGTCTGCAAAGAAAGCTGGGGGAAGTTCTTTGTTCATTGGCCCGAACCGGGCCATGATGTCCCACGCAAGGTCAATAGCCCATTGCTCGATGTTAGCAAGGGCGTGAAGCATGGAGGCTCGATTTCGCCGATTCTTCACTTTCGAAGGGTCCACCGTATTTCGCAGATATGCATCGTCTCGAGAAGGTACATCTGGCGGTGTTGGCGCACTGGGCGATTTATTTCCTATTGACTTCAGTTGACCTGTCCGGAAGAGGTGAACGGCATGCTTCGTGCGTTCCACCTGCACGCCGTCAGCCGTGGATATGAGGATATCTAGTTGCACCCACCTTGAGTCTGGGATGAGGTGTATTCAGAATTAAAACGGCCCACTCCATCAGCGTCGTCGGTGCATTCTCCTCAGGTACGACGGGCTCGTTTTCTTGTGATACCGTTGAGGATAAATCGGCGCTCAAGTCGGAAGCAACGGGCGGTGGAGGATCAGCGAACGCTGCAAAACGCAGATTTAGAATTGGACAGAGAGTCAGAAGTACTTCTAACGGACCTTCAGATACGGGCCTCATCTCAACGATTCTCCACCCAGTTCCTTCTTTCGGCGTCTCCATATACACCGTATCGACAGTATCTTCCGTTCTGACTTCAACAGCAAAAGTGCATGCGCTCAGCCCAGTATCACTCTTTCCTGTCTGAAGATCAAAATCGTATCTACCCCATCGCGAGGTAAACATCCCTCACACACAACGTGTTGTAGAAACACGTACCTATGCCATGGGCAAACAGCAACGACCCCCGTTTCGCACTCCTCAATATCAGCATGGGACATGTCCGCACCAAGATGCGGGCAAGCGGATTCCATGATGTAAAGTTGCGAGTACGCCGCATTCGTCGTTTCGGTATCACGGTTCTCGTCTTCATTGTCGGCGCAGGATTCAACTTCAGAGGATGTCGAAAGTCGGAAGAGAATCAGAGAACGATAGTGGCCTTCCTGCGACCGGAGAGTCAAGAGAAACCGAAAATGCGAAAGTAGGTCCTTGTACGGGGCTATTCTGCGTCGATCAGCTCAGACCTAAAATAATGGAGTATAGTGACATCCCAACGCCGTAGTCATACCTCAGTTGTGCCATAGTTATCGTCAATTGGGGGGCGATGGTGGTGGTACACCAGAGAAGGGCTTGGTTCGGCACAAGTTCGGCATTGGATCAATGGAACAAGATTAGATTAGATCGGCAGGCGGATACATAGATTAGATTGTTTTTGATTGCCGCCCAACGCCTGTCCGTCTCGTCAATCTGGGCAAGGGCCAAAGCCGCTGTCCAACAACACAGAATCGCAAGGCTAAATGAAGAGCTGGATATCAAGGTTGAATCTATATAGTGTACAGGTAGGGTATCAATTCCAATATTATATCAAACAAATAAATATTTTAGAGAGCAAGATGCATGAGGTCGGACATACACGAGAGAGATAAACGACCGAGAGACCCAAAAAGGAGAAAAACAGAGCTTTAAATGGAGCGATAGATGTAAGTCATAAGGTGAAATCAATGAAGGGGTATCTGTGCAGTATGGAACATTCCGAAAGTGCCATTCAATCCAGGCATCGTCGACCGAGGATGGGCCATACCGGCAGGCGGATTATGAGTTAAAGGGTAGGCGCCGGCCGCCTGGGGAGGTGAAGGGCTTGCGTCAGGCCACGAGAACCTATCACCAAAACAGAGCATCAGTATATAGCCATAGGTAGTACGGTGCAACGTGAACACACTTACCCTGGCATCATCAGGTCCTGCCACCACGCAGGGTTCCTGAGTGCCTGCATAGGCGCCAGAGTCTCGTCGTCTCCAGGTTCTGAGTCAAACCCTGTCCCGAAGGAGATCTGACCGGTCCCTGAGGTAAAGGTCGCTTCAGGCATATAGATCGGGGTGTCCTGGTGCATCATCTTCTGCTGGAACATCGACTGTGAGAATCCGGCTACAGAGTTCCCTGCAGCCTGACCGTGGTTCTGAGTGATAGAGAAGGTCGACATCGATGCACCTTGCCCTTTGCTCGCCGTCGAGGATAGGTGCTGCATGGTGGGCGGCTGGGTCTGCAGGCGCCCAATGGTAGCTCCGTCGCGACGATGCCGGGATAGAAGATTGGCCAAAAAGCGAGCATAGAGCTTTGGTGTATGCCTGTCGTCGATTGCGATCTTGGGCGAACTGAGCGTCTCAATGAGCACTCCGATCAAGGTAAAGATCTCGTTCTCTTGGTCCTTCTCCAAGAGCTTGGAGAACTCTGGTCGCAGGAGCTTGAGCAGGAACGCGGAGGCGAAAGTCGCATATACAAAGTGACCTGCGAGAGAAAAAGCAGCAGATTAGAACGGAAAAGGCTTATCCATCGCCTTTGGAAACGTACCATCAGGGGCGTACTTCATATAACCAGTTTCGGCAAGGGAAGTGACCATCGTCTCAATCACAGTCTTTGCGGATTCGAGGCACTGAAATGAAAGATAGTGATAAGATTGCGAAAGAGCATGCATGTTGGAAGCTGCGTACCTTGGTGAAGAATATGTTATCGCTACGTTCAAGACCTCTCTGGAAGGCTTGCTGGAAGCCGAACGAAAACATCACAAGCCGGGAATATGCAACCAGGCTGGGGACGTGTCAGGATCGTTTGGTTCAAGTATCATTGAACAAGTTGGACTCACAAAGGCAGAAGAGCACAACGGAAAAGACAGCCAGGATCTAAAAGCGATTTTGTTAACTATACTAATCGAAAAGGGGAGGTAATGTTAGGCCCACCATTCGAATCAGATTCCTCTTCAAATCGCTTTGACCACTCCGTGTGGAACTCTGACAACATAGTATCATGTTCGAGAGTGATAGAAAGGAAGTCGATTTTCTGGAACAGAGCCGTCAGTCGACACCAGGCATCGCATAGATCTAGTACGATACCTACCTTGTTCAGCCCACTTGGTGATGAGGGATCACTGAAGATACGATCATGGAACTTCGACAAGATTTGCAAGAGTTCAGAGAACCCGCAAAGGTGGATGTCATACTGCTTGTGTTAGAAGAATGGACTCCCGTGAAACAGAAAGCGACTTACAGAGAGGTTGTACTCGGATTTCTTGTACCAGTCCTTTGCATTTCGGACGACACTGAAGCCCCCTATATCAGCAAACAGAACGGTGAAACCGTGATCGAGATACCCACAAGTCTTCCTTGATCGTCGACGGTTTTCCGAATTGCGTTGCAGTCGACCTATCGAGGTTGAAACAGGTCATCCACACTCTGGCCTTGTTAAGCTGCTCCCTCTCTTGCTTCTCCGAAGTCGCTTTCGCAGTCGGAGTCTGGTGCAAGTTAAGGTCAGTGGCGAGTCTGTAAGTCGAAGAGGTCAGCATTAAGAACAGGAAAACCAGTCAACAGGACGTGCCTGATCGCAAGTCCGGTGTAAAGCCAGCTCCGGTCTTCTTCCCATCTCCTTGCTGGGACAGCGTAGATACTCATGAGAATGTAGGCTTGGCACAACTCCACGGATTTCCATCCGTCAGTCAAGGCTGATGCAGCGGAGTGCTTGGCAAAGTGCATGGCGATAGGGTAGATCTCAGACTTGTCGGCGTGGTACCTAGAGGCGATCGCACACACTACCAGGGAATCGGTAAGCACCCCGATGCACAGAAGTGAAGTTAGCAAACATACCGACGGTAAAAAGGAAAGGGCATCTCGCAAACGTAGAAGCAGGAGTGTGGAGAACGGGATCCAAGAGAGAGATGAAGGGCTGGAGAAAACGAGGGTGAATATGGTGTGCAGTTGCGGTTTCCGTGCGGATAGGCGGTAACGTACATTAACATGTGTGTAAAACCTGCAAAACATCGGTTAGACACCAGGGATGTCGCAGTGAGATTATGACTCACAATTCGAATAATTTGTCGACGTCTTCGGGAGTCACAAGGCCGTGAACGAGGATCTCTGGTGGGCTGTGCTGCTCGATCATCGTTGCACGCATACCAAGATCGGTAGCAGGACCTACATAGAAAAGTAGTTTCAATATGTTTCCTTTAAGAGGTAGAAGGGGAAAAAATTCTCACCGGGCAAAAAGTAGGTTTCATTCGCCACCCCCACGTTATCGTCGTTGAGGTCCTCCTCAGAGAGCCCCACACCATCCCTTCCATCCTTGCCCTTCTTCGTCTTCTTCGAATGGTTGATGCTGAGATTGGCGATCAATCCCAGCGGAACGTGACTATCGGGGAGCGACGAAGCTGCCTTCTCTTCAGTGAGTACGTTGTCGTCGTCTGCCGGGGACTCCTCATCGTCCCCCACCATTTCCTTCGGCTCGGATCCATCTGGATCCGACTCTGACTCTTTCCTCTGCTCTCTTGTATTGCCAAAAAGGTTTGCGCCGCCCTTGACACTCGAATCCTTGACGCTAGATTGAAGACGATCGAGCCACGCGAGGACGCTTCCTTTGTTCTGGTCGGATGGGGAGGTAGCCAGTCGGTAAGAAGCAATCGAAAGTGGGGTGGCGAGGTATGGGTTGTGCAACTGGAGCAGCTCCGTATAAGTCAAGAGGTAAGCCATACGGTGTTACATGACACACCTGCTTCAAGAGCGATTCGATGATCGCATCCTTCTGCCTAATCTGAGCTAGGAGATACTCCCGTTTGCTGCGACAAAAGTCAGCACAAGGAGCGTCGCATGAAGGAGAAGAAAGAAATGGTCGAGGAAGGAAGGCCGATGACGCCGATTCCTCTGAAGAGATCGACCACCGGCGTCCTTGAATAGGCATATGTGCAAAAGGATGGGAGGAAGGAACGGTCAAAAGAGGCAAATGTGTAAGGAGTACACCGCTATCCGTCTTATACGGTACTCTTGGAAACCGCCCCGAGAACGCCTTCACCAATCAAGGGCCCGGATCACCTCCGCAGTGCACGCAGACTGATTACAGCCCGAACACCGAGCGTGGCATACCGGGACAGGATCTCTTACCCATTCGGGGGGTTGGGATTGAGGGGCTCCGAACATATAACAGAAGGGGAGGGGGATGAGTGACGATGAGGGCTCACTTGGGTGCAGTTCGAGGCTTCCTGCCTTCCACAATGCATGGATGTCCACCAGATTTGCATCGTTTACATGTGCCAGCACCTTTAGGGAAGTCGCATTTCATCTGTTTTCCGGCACAATTTTGGCCATAATGGTTGGTCAAGGCACAACGGAAAGCAAGAGCCGAAGATAGATTGGAGTTTGAACAACAGTCCAAGTGCGGTGCAAGTCAGGAAGGGGATTGATAAGTCAGCCAGAATCCAAGCCGGTGTAATGTGCATGTGAACCCGTACCTTGAGTTTCTTGCAATGTGTGCAAGCGCCTGGACTGCGTGATTGAAACGTATTGACCAATTGAATCACAGGGCAGGCGACGTCGTTCCAATGGTGTCATAGAGAATGCCGAGGAGAGAAAAGGACAGGAAACGTGTCAGATTACGGTCAAGGAGTCCCAGATTTGGTCGATATTTTGGCGAATGTCCAGACAGCGCAAAGAATATTCCGTTCGGTAAGGACATAGTTCCGGGAATGCGAAACGACGGCAAGGCGGTGCGCGACGGGGTTCAGCAAACGCCGGAGAGCAAGTGCGCGACATCCGTCGGTAAGAGCAGCGGTAAGGTTCGCGCAGCCGCGGATAATTCGGAAGGGGTTGTCAAGAGGGTGAGGGCGGGTGTTGGCAGTGTTCAAGACAGGTTCCAGGAGCCCAGAGGTATTGCAAAACAAGTGGCAGAAAGTGATGAAGAGATAACATGTGCAAATAAGGGAATTGCAACCATATGTTCGTAAGCAGGGAGGAGAAAGAGATGGTCAGATGAGGGAGTGTTCGATCGAAAAGGGGAGGGAGGAGCTTACAGTCTAGAAGCCTTATCCTTCTTTCCACCACGACCAGTAACGCCTCCCATTCCAACACTGTATCCAGCTCCCTGTTCGTCAGAGTCCGAGTCTTCGTCACTATCTCCGCCAGCGTTCCAGTCGCCCATCTCGTCATTTTTGGCACGTTTGCGCTTCGGTGCCGTTTTCCCAGACGAGGAGGCTGCCGGTGTGGTCGAAGCCGCCTTCGGTTTGGTGGTCCTCAACAGGGCTGGTGGCAGGGGCTCCCCAGCGGTTGGGGCAGGATCCAGCGCCAGCTGGGAGGAGTTCCTACGACTTGACTTGCCCGAGCTTGCATCGGCCTTCTGGGAACCCCGGGTATCTGGGGATGAACGTTTCGTCCTCGACGACAAGACAGGATTAGGTTGCCTGGAGTAAGGATGGGTCACTGGTGCTTGGCGGC
This sequence comes from Ephemerocybe angulata, assembly GCA_013368325.1. Classification (NCBI taxonomy): domain Eukaryota; kingdom Fungi; phylum Basidiomycota; class Agaricomycetes; order Agaricales; family Psathyrellaceae; genus Ephemerocybe; species Ephemerocybe angulata. Next base: position 41,039 of record JAACJK010000171.1, read on the forward strand.
TGGAACCCTGAACTGGTGAACCTCGAGGAGGACCTTGGCCATTGTGAGAACGCAAGGAAGGGTAAGCTTGCGCATGTCCCTGCAAGGCCTGTTGTTGTTGCTGGTACGATGGGTCGGGTGTCCCGGTGTAGGAGTGGAGAGTTGACTCTGGGGTGAAATGAAGGTTCGTCGGGGGCGATGTCGATGGTAACGACTGTCCATTCATCCCCAGCAGACGGTCGTAGAAGCTGTGATAAGAGTCCATGGAGTCTCCGTCGAAAGATGGGTTGGATGGGAAAGCCGACGACCCGGCACCAGCAGTGGCAGATGATGTAGAAGTGGGGAAAGGGTTCAAGGAATTCGGATTGGGGAATTGTGACTGAGAAAAAGGAAACGTTCCCTCAATATGGGCATGTGTGAAATCGCCTCGATGGGATGGCATTCCGAGTCCTCCGCTGGGTGTTTGTCCGTCAAACGCGTCGATCCAGTGTTGATACTGTCTGGTCTGCAGGTTTCCGCCGTAGAAGGACGATGCTGCACCAATCGAAGGTGTCCCAGGACCTTGCAAGCCCTCCCTGCGTAGAGAGGGCTCAGGTTGGCCAGGAAAGAACCAAGATGAAGGATTGGAAGTCGGGTCTAGCAAGCTGTCTCTGGGAAGCTGTTCCGACCGCCCTGAAAGTTGAACGGTGATTGAAGGTCAGTGCCATGATAAATATATAGGTTATGAGGTGTAGAAGCGACGTACGGTTTGAAGGATTCCCGGTTCTCTGCGAATCGCCTGCCGAAAACTGGGAGTTACGTCGCGACATGTTCTTGTGGGTACCGCTGGGCGCTTTCCGCGAAAATGATGGTATGACCGCTCAGGAGGCTTCCTCTGGTTATGAATAAGGTGCTATATGGTCGACAAGATCGTTAAGAGCTTAGAGCAAGACGAGGGTATTGGGGCTTTGGGCGTCGTTCTCCGTTCGGCGTTTCCGATATCCCGATGCCAGTGGTTTGTCAGAGACCTTTTAGGGTTGGTGACGGGAGTTGGCTGAGTTTGTTGGCCAGGAAAGAGCCCCGAACTAGTTAGAAGCGTTACAAGTGTCCAAGGAAGCGGTCAAGAGCTGCCGGGAATCGACCTAAGAATCAGGAAGAAAGCGAGCCTTGAGTACTTATAAATGAGGAACGCGCGCTCAGGGTCTGTTGTTCGGCGGCATCGCCATCATACCGTTTTGATGGCCGTCATCGCACATGTTGTCGCCTTGGCAGAGTACTTATCCATTGCCACTGGGCCCTTGAGTTTGTTTGAATCTGGATCGTCGATGAATCCCATGCCTCCCCTTGCACCTCATATGAGGTTTCCGCCAGCTCGGAGACCACTATTTCGGGATTCAAGCCATTGACTAGCCTGATCATTTCTTGGCGGCCAAGTCGAAGCCTTGTTTTCAAGAGCATAGCTTTGTAGTGGGGAGCATTGCACACAAAAACGGTTTGCTCTACACTGCAGCTTTAAGGGTCGTGTGTGACTCATTTTGACCCTCTTACAGATATGAGTGGGCATTCTAGGCGAGTACTTGGTAGGAACAAGGTACAGAGCGAAATGAGCGCCCATGGCACCGCGGTCGATCACGGCTGAGATTGAATTTCTGATCGGCATCATTCTGGAGGACGGAAGGCACTCATTCAGAACCACTGCGGACTTCGTTTCCACCTTCTATGTTTGCCAATAGCGGGGTTGTGAAGCCGCCTCTGAAAGTGATGGAAAAGCTTAGGGCACCCCACCAAGCACCCACCCCTTGCACGAACCAGGCGATCAGGGAACTCGGGAGGTGATGCGGCTCGGTCGGTTAAATATGCCTTACTTGGGCAAATTGCCGCCCTGCCGTGGGCCATTTCCCACATTTAAGGGACTGATTGCCAGGCGCGCTGCGATTGCCATCGGACTACTTACTTATGGCCAAAACACAGAGTACAGGGTTTTGCATATTGTTGTGAAAATTCTGAAAGTTCGAATTTTGTCACGTGCCGGTGGCCCCCACCAAACAAAAGCGATTAGATTGCTTGCAGGCGAAGGGTGCCCGTTCTAGGTGCGATTGAGGCTCGTTTCATGACTAAACACTAATCCTCGAGTATATAATACATGTTTACAGTTATCCGAAGACCTTTCGAAGGCGCAATGTATGGGCGATGGGGTCCAGGAAAGGGTACCGGGCTTGTCGGAGATGCGAGATTTCATCAAAAGGTTGGGCCGATCATCCCCTCGATTGAGATAAAGCTCTGGTAAAGGCCTCCTTCGTAGGATAGTGGTATTATATATACAGATAGTGTCTATCTAGGAGCTATACCTACATATGGGAGAATTTAAGAAGGTTAGAGTAGGAGGAGGGGAGGATTCTGCGCTATCTTATCGGGTTTGTTTGGTGGGGGCCCCCGGCACGTGACAAAATTCGAACTTTCAGAATTTTCACAACAATATGCAGGCTCCTATAACCAACCGGGCTATCGTGAATCTCGCAATCCTATGGTCGCGCAGGACAATGTTTGGTCAATATAAATATTTGGACGGAACAAACAAAACTAACGGGCTCGAAACACGATAGACCGGCTGGCAAAAAAGTGTCAGCCGAGATCACCGAGCTCAACGACAGCCCACATATTGTGAGAGATAACAGCGAGATAACTTAGATTATTGAGATCCGAGAAGGCGATTATCTATGGTGACGCGACGCGCCTGCCAGCGCGTCCCAGTGTGTATGTCGACATGAGACCATCCGCCACCACGCCAACACCGAGCCGCATTCGTGAAATCACTCAAAGCCGATCTTCTCGAAAAGGGCATGCTGGTGGCAGATCAAGGCTCGTATTGCATGCGTCGAAGGAAAAGATACTGAAGAGATTATCTTGCACATACCGACTCTGCGCCATCCCAGGTGCTTGAATACGAGACTAAACACTTATTGTGATGTCTTAAAGCCCTAATAATTCTTTCAGCATGCTCAGAGATGTCGTTGGAAGCTTGGCTCCTCTAATCTCACTAGATAACGCCCGTGATAAGCCATAGTGTTGTAGATTGGCGGAATCGGGTGCACCCGTTGTTCCTTTGCGGGTAGAAAGTCCAATAGATTTACCAGTAAGCACACTGAAGTACATTCCTGCTTATTTTTTCTTCTCTGATACTGAGGGAAAGCCCACATCGCTGCAGTATGCCTTACATCTCGTGGATTTGTCGTGGATAGATGATGAGAGGAGACGTGAGCCCGGTGATCTCGGCTGACACTTTTTTGCCAGCCGGTCTATCGTGTTTCGAGCCCGTTAGTTTTGTTTGTTCCGTCCAAATATTTATATTGACCAAACATTGTCCTGCGCGACCATAGGATTGCGAGATTCACGATAGCCCGGTTGGTTATAGGAGCCTGAACAATATGCAAAACCCTGTAAGTAAACACAGTCACAGGCAAATCGCAGGTGGCTTCGGTTCTGAGTGATCTCGGACCACAAGCACACAACCAAGCTCGTGGCATGGCCGCCCGCTTGCCGCAGCCTGTTTCCTGTAGCTTGGAAAGTGGAATTGCAAGCTCTACCGGAGCAGATACCGTGGGAATGGGGACTTGCATTCTCTTACTGCTGGCTTCTGGATGAATCTAAAGTCTCGGGTTAGACACTTGCTAAGAAATCACTAGGCAAAGTTCATGTGCCGATACTAGGATCGTCGAGGTCCTGTCTGTCTTTTTGATGGCAGAGGCGGACAACAATGGTCCCGGCTCGGCAGTCTTTGATGAGCGCTGACGCGGACGGGCGTTTCGAGTTTCGAGTCATGAGAGCTAGCGATTCAAGTAAAAAATATCATGGCTCATAGATGGGACATAACCACAGGGTTATCGAAGGCCTCATCGAACGTGATTTAGACAGACGCCTCCCAAGCGCTTGTCTTGTTTCAGCCAGGTACCCATAACGATGCATGTTGGCATATTCAAGGGAGATGCTCTAAAAGACCTGACCCCAGGCTTCACTGCTCCGAGAGCCACTCCCGCACTTCCTTAAGAACCAGCACAAAAGTACTCCGTTTAATCCTTTCCGGTGATTCCACGGCCTGGAGCAAAAATGTGGCATGGTTCGTGAATCATCTCATAACATAAGTACTTGGATGCAGATACGAGTCAAGGTCGGCACCTCATAGCACCGGGGTACTACTTATTGGGAACTAGACAGTGTAGAGATAAAGGGCTACTTCAAGTTTCCTGAACAACGAATAAATATCGCCCTGTATGGGCTTAACACAAGTTAATTATATGCGATCCAGTCGCACTAGATATCAGATACGATCATACCCTCCAAGTGTTTCTGAGAGGCGTGGGCCGATAAGAGTCTTTTCTTGGCCTGGTTGAGTTGGTTGGACTGGATATCGAATCCATCCGATTCTTCAAGGGAAATGATTGGAGCTGAGGAGACCCCCCGCCGACCCTATCGCCAAAGAAGAGCGGGTTGAAGGAGAAACCCACGAACTGGCTCGGGTCGACCTTTCGGGGAAGAGATGGGCTTCCAGACTCGCTGTAGGCCCTCTTCCGTACAGAGGCGTCCCAATTTCGGAAGTTGACTTTCGAAGGAGGGGGTGAGGGCGTCCCAACGCAGGTGGAAGAGGAAGACAACATGGTCATATCGTCCTCACTGGTGTACCCAACCTCGATATATTGCGCATTGTCGTCCTCCGAGTCATCCCCGCGCGAGAAAGCATTCTCGAAGAGCCGGTCTTCAAGATCATTGGAAATTTCTTGCTCCAACGATTTCGCCTCCAAGGCCGCCCTCATTCGCTCTATCTCCCTCCTCATCGAGATGCGTTCCTTCCGCCAGACTTCCACCATCTCCCGCACATCCTTCTCATGCTCCTGGCGCAGGTCGAGGACGGCCTGCCGATCGCTATGCGCCTCCTCCAGCACGTCCTTCACAAATTCCTCCACCATCCTATCCGTCTGTACGTCCAACACCATCTTCTCCGCTGCGCGGGTCACCACCCGCACCCTTGCTCGCTTCATCCGCTCCCTATCCTCTTTCAGCTCGTCTATCTCTTTCTGCTGCTTCCAGACCTTGTTTGCCAAGAGAAGCTCGTCGCAGAACGACTTGAACGCTCCAGATTCTCGAGCCTTCTGCGACGACCGGTGAGACGGTGTCTTGACCTTCCCGTTCTGCTTCTTCACCTCGTTGGCCTGGAGAAGGTTTTCGCAAAAGGTGGTAAAAGCTAGGCTAACAGGGCTGTCCTGCTTTACCGCTCTCGCTGCCGAGCGCCGGCGGTCAGATCGCCTGCGATCGAGTGTGGAGTCGCTGCATGACCGTGAAAGCGTTCGGCTGAGCTCGAGGGACAAGTTTTGACGGTTTCGTGAGGACGACACGGCATCCTGATTTAGCGTTTGTCGCTCGAAGGCGCGGAAGTCGGAGACGACCTGTTGGGCTTTGGATGCGAGCCTAAGGAGGGGTTGCTGATGGTATTGATCGGCAGGGATCGACGGCTCGGACGGAATTTCGGAGGGCCCTGTGAGCTCTTTCAAGCGACGAGAGGAGTTGAGAGCGATGTCAATCGCGAGGAGGATGAGACAGGGAGGGAGGAGGTAGAGCAAAGGTGTTGAGCCTTCTCCGCAGTGGAATCGCGTGTCGGGACGCGCGAGTGCTAATGAGGTCTCCATATCCTCAAAAAGAAACCCTAAAATAGAACAACGAAGAACGAGAAGGAAGTGCGATTTGAAAGGGAAAGTTCGTTCGCGCTCAAGCGAGGTCAAGTCGTTAACCCGACGACGAGACAGTGGGTTGTGAGTTAATGAAAGGTGAGGAATCCGAAGTCCGAACTCTTGCCTTTCAGGCGTGGCTATAGATATGCACTTGCGCCGCACAGCCCGGAAGCTGCGTGGAGATTAAATGTGATATCTAACCGTTTATATCCTTCCTTGCAGACGTCTTTAACACTCAGCAGTCACCCTCATGTCTTCCTCGAGGCGTTACATTGCAACGCTGGATCCATGAGGTGTATCATCAGGTGATCCTGTCAGAACACGGGATGGCGTGAACAGTTTGCAGTACTTCTTATCCTAAGTTGTTGTGAATCGAACTTAGAGCCTGAGGCCTGAGTCCTTGTCTTCGAAACGCAACAGTTGCGATATGTACCATAACAAGTGGGAAACAATCGCGGGGGTCTGGTTTTTAGGCGCATTCCGAGATTCTATTATGGGGATTTTGACACATTTTTGATATTACAGATGTCCGGTTGGCCTCGATAGGGCTTGGGGCCAGGTACCTGTAAGACAAAGGGCAATTTAAGCGTTGCTGCCATGCCCGACAATACAACAAAGTTGGCTTACCTGGTATGAGGTTGGGACCGGCCACCAGATATTCACCATGAGACTCGGATCTGTATGGGAATGTGGTTCGTTGGAGAGAACAAGATGAAGTGAATTCGACGGATCGCTCACCGTTTGGCTTGACATAACCCGGTATCGAAACCTTCGGAGGGTTCCCTTTCCCACCATTCACTACCTTGATTTGGGCGCAAGAGATGAAGAACTCGGGAGCGCCCGTGAGGTGGAGGCCGATGTGTTCTATCCGAACCAAGTACTTGACGCGATGCTATTAGCGCCCTTTACTCATAGCGGATCTATGGTCAGGGAGGCGTACCTCTCCGGAGGGGACAGACTTGGGAATGGTGGTGGTAAACTCCTTCTGGTTCAAACTCAAGAACGTAAATTTAGGTCGAAACACGGCCCCCCAGTGTGCGATCTAAAGTTCTTGAGACGCCACGTCGTAGTAGAAGTAATTATCGCCCACCTTGAACCATGCTTTCCCGCTTCCATCCCATGCCGCTGCTTTCCCCGGTGCTTGCCCAAGGTACATAGACAAAGGTCCCATATGATAAATCGTCTTCGGTTCATCCAAATGGAACCCGATTAACGCGCCGGCCTCGACAGTAGGTGTTTCCGTCGCGTTCTTCAAATCTACATTGCACCGGATTTCGTTGGATGTGACGTTGTATACAGGTGAATTGTCGCTCGGTCGACGAACAGCTTTCTTCGAGGTCTGCTCGCCAAATATCAATGTTTCGAAGATATCTGGGGGGGCATAAGCGAGGGCGGTCAAGGATATGAATGCGCTCACAATGTGCAGATACTGTTTGGAATAGCACGAAGAATGTTGCGAGAAGGGCGATCGAGGTCCTCATTATGAGAATTTAGAAGGAAGAGAAATTGAAGGGCAAAAGCCATAGTAGGATCCTTATAAGATAACAGTCGAATGACCCTCTGAGTATGGGCAGCAGCCATTTTGCGCTGCACCGTTGACGAGGTAAGATGTTTCGCACAAAAATAGGAAACCCGCCCTGAACGCGTAAATAAACGCGAGTCGGCCTTATATAGACGCGTCAAGCAATCCAAGGCACAACGCGATCGAGTGCCGATCGTTGAGACCGGCATGCATGTCCATTCAACAAGATGCATTAGCACCCGCAAAAGTGATTGGTGACAACCGTGAAGAACAAGGTTGTGGTCTTTCGACAGTGTAGACCCGATGACTGAGTGGCCCGACTGAGCCCTAGAGGTAGTGAACAACGCGTTATGTTGGTCGTTGTATTGGAGACACTGGGCAGTTGGGCTCTCCTTCTACGCCCGTATTTCTCTGCGGCGTCGTGCCTGACTTGGCCCAGGCACATCGATATTCGCGTGGAATGGTGTAGCTTATTCAGATGATATTTTGTTTCCTGTATGTTTCGAGGGCATTTACGCAATTTCATGTTCAGCCAGAAGCTAAACAGATCGTCAATCCCGATTCTGTCTTCGTGCTCCCGAAACTCACCATGTTTGGAATCCCACTTGAGATGGGGTACTCGTGTTTGCAGTTAGGACATACCATCGAGCCTTCCTCGACATGGATCTACAGCAGGTTAGATGGTACTCCATAACCAGCGAAGGTATACTTACCTCAAGCAAAACGTGGTGCAGGTTCTTCAGGAAGTCATCATCGAGCATCTCCGGTTGTTCATTTGGCAAGGATGTGTCTCCGAGCTACAAGAATAAGCACTCGTCTAGCTTTAAGGGTATTGGCGTACCTGTCTGGCGGTATCTACCAGTGCCTTCCACTCGATCTTTGGCAGGAACCCCTTGACGAACTCTGGGTTGAACTCTGCCTCCCGGATCTCTAATTGCACATTTTGGAACTCCAATGGAAAGTTGTTCGCGTTGCAATTCTTTACGTGGCAAGCAAGCAGGTTATGGGTGATGAGGCGAACCATGGTCGTCGTTGCAGAAAGAAAGTGAAGACAAAAATGATCTGATCACCGTCGGTATAGCCGCCGTTGTCGCGCCGCTTTTTCTTCTACAACCACCACCAAACCACCACCACTATGCGTCCCCCTTCACCCTCGATCCCAGAGAAAGAGTTCTTGAACTCGGCTCTGAAGCAAAATCTTCGCATCGATGGTCGTGCACCTCTCGATATGCGGACACCGGTGTTTATTTTCGGTCCTGAGTTGGGATGGGTCGACTGTTCCCTGGGCAAGACGCGGTGTGTAAAGTTAACGGATCTTTCGCCGGTACTGTTCTGACACGATTCGTCGTATCGTAGAGTTATCGCATACGTTGACGCGAAGATGGTAAAGCCCACACCGGAACGGCCATTCGAGGGTATGATCACCATCCATTCCGAACTCTCGCCTATGGCGTCCAGCGAGTACGAAACAGGACGGTAGGTATGTACCGCATATACTCGGCTTTCAAGGACGTTAATCAAGATCAACTCGCCCAGACCGTCTGAAGAGGAAGTGACGATAACCAGAATGCTCGACAAAATCATTAAGCGTAGCGACGCGCTCGACAAGGAGTCACTCTGCATTCTTGCAGGGCAACGGGTTTGGCATATACGCCTTTCACTACATTTCCTCGCGGATGCTGGAAACATGGTCGACTGTGCCTGCCTAGCAGGAATTGTCGCTCTCCGTCATTTCAGACGGCCGGAGGTCGAAGTAATTGGAGACGACGAGGTCATCGTTGTACGTGCCCACGACGGTATTTGCTAAACCCCGCTCACCCTTTTCCAGCACTCTCCACTCGAAAGGGCTCCGATGCCCCTCGCTATTCACCATAGTCCATTCTGCTTTACCTTCGCCTTCTTCGCAGACCCCGAAACGCCCCCAATTCTCGATCCAACGCAACTGGAACAGCGTTTGAGTGCTGGGTTGATGTCCATTGCTTTGAATGCTCAGAAAGAAATCTGTGTTCTGCAGAAGCTCGGCGGGGTACCACAGGATACAGAGGAGGTCTTGAGGCTGGTCAAGGTTGCAGTAGCACAGGCGAAGGAGCTTTCAAATACTGTGGATGCCAAGCTCACAGCAGATTGGGAGACCAGGAAGGTCGAAGTTCGGTAGAGTGAAATATATATGTATGGAAGTACATCTTGGATTTGTCTTGCTAATGGAGGTGAGGATAAACAGGTATTTGCAGTTACTGGGTCGCGAAAGGCATAAAGAGGAGGGCCGATCGCCAATGAATTCGCGTTTGCTTGGAAGACGGACTGCCTTCTCCCCTTATTTACCACAGTGACAGGTCGACCATCTTTTTCCTTTTTCCAGAGTTAGATCATGCCGTAGTACAGGATACTCGCCCACCGATTTTGACCACGACTGGAGTACAAGGTTTCGAAGAAGAACAATGCAGGTACAAGTTGTCACTGACCACCATCATCAGGATTGACATTCGAGGCAACAAGCTGCTGTGACTGCGCAACAAGGGTGACACCTTCACTGGATACTTCCGAAATGAATACGGCTAGGCTGTGGCCGAGCGCCTACAGGATCAAACACGAGGACGACCTCTTTGTCTTAAAGCAACGAAAAGGCGATTGCCCTCTTCAACAGCAACTATCATCATGGCGAGTTTTGGGGAGACAGTGGATCTCCTCGGCAGCATTCGCTCCATCTTAGAGAACTACCCCTTCTCTGCAGGACTATTGCGAGAGCTTTTGCAGAACTCTGACGATGCGAAAGCCTCACACCAGGTGAGTGGCATAAACCTTTGAGCAAGATCGCGGTGTTTAACAGCATTTTTAGACCTTTGCATTGGACTACCGGACCCACCCAGATGGAAGGCTACGCGATCCAAGGCTTTCTGAAACTCAAGGACCTGCCCTCTTGGCATTCAACAACGCGACCTTCGCTGAAATCGATTGGACTGCCCTTCGCAGCATCAGCGCATCCTCAAAGAAGGAAGACACCTCGTGAGTGGCTTACCATCCACCGTGAACACCGTTCTCAACCTTCGGTAGGAAAATAGGGAAGTTTGGGATCGGGATACGCTCCTGCTACCACGTAAGTCCCGACGTTGGGACAAAAGTACCGCCTTCTGACTTTATCTGATATAGATCACAGACTTTTTGCAAGTACTATCCGGTCAAGATCTGGTTATCTTCGACCCTCAACGCTCCTTCGATGCTGAAGGAGGCGTTCGATTGAACTTCAAGGAGAATCCCGAGTCCTTCGAAGGTGTTCGAGATCACGTACATTGCTTTAGCCACTTTCTCCCTAATGGGTGGAATGGCTCCGAGCCCTTTGAGGGTACCGTCGTACGCTTGCCTTTGAGGACGCGACCTGGAGAAATACGCGAGAAGATTGTCAAGCCAGAAGAAATACGTCGGCTTTTTCATGATTTCATCGACGGCGAGATCGACATTGCAATGCTCTTTCTTCGACACCTTCGATCAATCGATTTTATCATCATCGACAAGGGTGGGCATGAGGAGAGACTCGCCAGCTGTACTCTCGACGTCGAGGCTGGAGAGGCCACCGATTTTGTCAACAAACTTGCCCGTGTTCTCCCTGAGGGAGCGCCGCCTAGGGAGCAGAAATGGCTTATCGTACACCGATGCCCTCCGCCTGAAGAAGCTTTGGACAGGCTTCGATCATCAGTTGGAACTTCTTGCGAGAACGCACTGACAAAGCATAAGCTTGTCCCGGACGTCGGCATTGCTTTCCCCCTTCCACGCAACCCGAATTCGCCTCTAGAAAGCGACATCGGTCGACTCTTCACTTTCCTCCGCCTGCCAATCGAAACCGGTTTCCCCGCCCATGTGCACGCCTGTTTTGCGCTCACTCCCTCTCGACAAAACCTTCGGAATCGTGTTGACAACGGGATCGTAAGGGGGTCCGAGGACCAGTAAGTTCTACGGATTGGAAGGATAAAAACGAGCTGACATCTTTCTTCTCCCAGCATCTTGGTCGAATGGAACAAGATTCTGTTCGAAACGTTTATTCCCCGTGCATGGTCTCAACTCCTCGAGCTTCTGGCTACAGAATTTCCGGCTGTCAGTATCTTCTCTGCCTGGCCCGCCGCCCAATCATCCGCCAGGAGTGGAGAAGCTGCCTACTGGCAAACTCTTCCCTTGGACGTCCTGAAGGTCATTCTCGCCAACCGCCTGCCTGTTTGGCCTGTTACAGGTCAGGGATATGGCCGACTGAGCGACGTGTTCATTGCACCGCCCGAACTGGACATCTCAATCTCGAACGCCCTTGCTAGTGCAGGCCTGAATATCTGCGCTCAGGTTCCAAAACACATCTACGAAATGATCAGGGACAATCACTCTACAAGGGACCGCGTTCTGACACCGAAGCGTGCTGCCGACGCTCTACGGGTACGTGTGATTTTAAAATGTGTTTTAGTGTATGTCTGAAGTTTTGCCGAACGTAGGGCAATATCCGTGTTTCGAATTTGGGCAACTTGGGAAACCCAGGGATTCCAGGAATCATTTTGGGCTATCTCCTCTCGTCGGGGAACGTCGCCGACATCGTTGGCATTCCGATTGTGCCAGCCGTATCCGGCGGGTTTGTTTCTCTCTCTTCATCCGCCGCCCAACCCAAGCATACTCTCCTGGAGGTCGACGAGTCCGACCTCTTCGGACCTTGTGACTCGAACGCAATTCGGATTGATGGCCTTCCAGAAGCATTCAGGGGGTTGTTCCGGACGCAGGGCCCTTCCAAATTAAACGTAAAGCGCCTCGATACAGGGATGGTTGTTCAATACCTGGCCTTGCACCCCACACGCAAAGGGGTCGACCTAGCGAGGACGATCCCTGACGCGGAGGCCCTTACCTTCATATCGCGATTCTGGACCTGGACAGAAGGCTGGGGTGAACGCTCCAAACTGATCAACGGGGCGCTTGATAACGTCTACCTACTACCATCCATCCACGGGATGAAGCAAGCCGACCGTGCCCGCCCAGTCTTCGATTCTGAGCCAATCCAGAGGAAGCCCGCTGTCCACACCTATCTTTCAAACCTTGGAGTCCCATTCTTGAACGGCTTAGAGCGAGGGGCCAAGGCGGCCTTGACGAACATTGGACTTCTCAAATCCCCTGACGACATCGACGCCCTTCTGAACAGCATTGTCCACCCCAAGATAGTCGGCCTTTCCAGCGACCACGGTAAACTTGTTTTACAGCACTTCAACGACAACATTCCTCAGTGGCGCCGTTCCAACTTTTCCGATTATCAGGCATCAACTTTCAAGAAGCTGCCCATCTTCCCCAGCGTCGAATATGACGATGTCCCCTTGGACGACCCGGTTCTCAGATTGAAGCTGCGATGGATTTCAGTCGAGGGTCTTGTCGTCTATGGCGTACAATCTAAGGCAGTCCTCCCCCAACTCCCCAACACTGTCTTTCTCGACTGCGATTTGTTTTCCAAGCACCTACTCCATATCCTGAATCCTTCGGCTCCAGCGCCCCTCTCAAGCTTAGACGCCCTGTCCTTGACTCTCAAGAGACTTGATCAGCAACCCAAGAAGCTCCTCTCATCGTTCCTTGACTATGCAGTACGCAGTGAAGGTCTCACCTTCAACATGCTCAAATCCTTGCGAACCGAGAAGTTCGTGCTTTCAGCGAGCGGCTCGCGTGAGGCACCGAGCACATTGATCGATCCTTTGTCTCCCATTTATCCCCTCTTCGACCATGATAAACACCGCCAACCTCGTCTTGAAGATGCACTCGATCGCGAGATTGTCAATTCCCTCTCAACATTGGGGTTGTTGGATCGCAACCTGTCAGTAGGAAACATTATGGACCGCATTCATTACGTCGAATCCACGCCTGACAGCAACTCCGCGTTCGAGACTTCCATCAAGCTCCTGAACATCATTTGCCAATCTAACTTCGACTGCACCTCACTTCCACTGAATAGATCAACCGTGTGGGTTCCCGTTCAGAAGGGCTCTTTAGCAGCTGCTAATGGGTGCCGCCCAGCGAAGGGCCAGACCAGCTTAGACGACGAGAGCCTGTTTGATCGAGTCCTGGACAGGGTCCACTCGAGGGTCGCAACCATCTCACCCTCGCTTGGGCAAAGGCTGGGTTGGAACGACCCGATTCCTTTCTCCGTTCTGGTTCGTCAACTAGGGCATGTGTTGGACGACGGACAGAGTGATATCGTCCAGCGGGACGCAGTCCCGACGGTGATCACTCTTATTCTGGAGTTGAGCAAGCGGACACCGCTGCGAGAGGAGGAGTGGAGGTCATTGAAGGAGGTTCTTGAAGGGAGGCAATGGGTCCCCGTGTCCGGAACCCTCGGCGACCAGCTTGTGTTCTCATGGCAAGCTGTGTTGTCTTCTCCGTTCCAAGGAATCTATCAAGTGGTGCGAATCTTGACAAGCCGCAATGTCACCCAGGAGTTCCTAAAGAAACTTGGCTGTTCGGCGAAGTAAGCCTTTCTATCATCTATAGGTACAATTCCTTTACTGATACACTAGCTTTTACTCAAAGGCCGACTTTCGAGAGCGTCAGACAACGACTTCAGCAACTTACAGGCCGACCTCCTTCTGAAGCGACTTCCACCGCCGCCATCGCAGCGCTCAGATTCGCAACGTCCATACTCGTGTTGACCGACGAGGAACAGTCAAGCCTAATCGTACCGGACCTTAAACACCACCTTCGACCCATAAAGACCGTCATATTCAACGACGTTGGGGCTCGCTCCGTTCTTGCAAAGTTGGATGGAATCTACTTGGCGAATCGAATCATCGACGAGGATTTAGCACGGTCTCTCCGACTGGAGTGGCTCGGGTTGATGTTCATGCACACGCAATCACCTGGAGAAGACATGGGCGTCTCCCCTGACACGATCGTCAAGACGACATTGGCTCAGTACACAGAGAAGCAGTTCCTCCCCGAATTCCTGGCAAATGCTGAGGACGCGGGTGCATCTCGGTTCGAGGTGATCTTATGTGACCATATTCCAGCACCACGGCGAGAAGGGTACATGACGAGCGAGATGAGGCGACTGTATTCTGGGCCTGCCGTGATCGTGTACAACGACAGCGAATTCGAGGAACGTGATTTCGAGGGAATCTGTCGTACTCAGAAGGGAAGTAAGGAAGACGCCATTGACTCGATTGGGCAGTTTGGACTTGGCGCATTGACAATGTTCCACTTCGCGGAGGTACGAAACCACCCATCTGCACGCGTATCCGTCTTTGATCCTCATTTCTTAATTAGTGCGCCATCATATTTTCAGGCGACAGCGTCCTCATCCTCGATCCTACGAAGAGACGGTTACCGATCCCTGGAAGGGCATCGCTGAAACTACCCCTGGCTAGGTTGATCGAGTACGTGATTACTTTCGCCACTTGACTCAATTTTGACCTCAGTATACGCTCACTTTCAGCCAGTACCCAGGCCATACTGATTGTCTGGTTGGTTTGGACTGCTACGATGAGTCAGCAAGTCGCGTCAATGGGGTGAGTCTTGACGTCCAAATCTTCCAAAGCCCGTCGCTGAGGAAGGACCCCCAATAGACGATATTCTATCTACCCCTGAGAGTGGCGTCTCACGTGGAAACCGGGGAACATATGAAATCCCAGCTGTATACAATCGGCGAATTCGAGACCTCCATCCTGCAGGACTTCCAGGCGAAAGCCCCCGATTGCTTGCTCTTCGTTAACTTGAGCGAGGTGAAGGCGAGCAAGCGGAGGTCAGATCTCACAACTCGACTTTTGTGGTCCCTAGAAGTCTCTCGCGACAAGCAAGAACACCAAGGATTCACAGAGACGAAGATCAGTATCCAAATTCAGTCCAGAGCGAACGGTACTTCAGTTCCTCGTCCCAACAGCACGGTGTTTTGGCGGACGGTCACGGCCAAGGTTTTGCCAGAATCGATCCCCGTTGAAGTTCGGATCAACAACAGCTCAAGGATTGTTAGGGTAGGGCTCGCCGCTTCACTCACCGAGGACCACCAATCCAAATCAAAGCTCTTCTCGACTCTCCCCTTGGCCATCTCCATCGCTCTCCCCGTTCATGTGAACGCCTCCTTCAGGCTGTCGTCTGACCGTCGCCAGATCCGACTCGACGCTTACGACAACGACGATACGCGCTTCAATCGCTGGTTACTGTCACAGAAACTTGCCCTCCTCTACCTGGAACTGTTGGAAAGGCTTGCTGCAGACGGGGACAATGCTCGCTGGTGGCCGGGTACACATCTGAAGCCAACAACCGGGTATGAAGACGACGGTGGCTTCGTGCCCACACCCACCAACGATTCGCTCGCCGCGATCCTTATAGAAAACTTTTTCTCAGTACACCTCCCTAAAGCCCCTCATCGCGTCTTCCGACCGATGTTCTTCTCGGACAAGTGTCTGCAGTTCCCCGAAGTAATCCTTTCTCCAAGCACCAAATTGCCGTCTGTCGTGCAGAAAGCCTTTGACGTACTTCGTCCTTCTCAACTCGTCAAACTCACGTCGATAAGGGGACGCCTAGCTAGCATAAAAGCTACCGTGGCAGGGCCGGCCTTCGTCAAGCAGATCCTCATGGAGAACCAAGGGGCGCAGAAGGTTCGCACACAGCTGAACGAGGACGAATTCAAGGACTTGCTGGTCTACCTCGCCGACCCTGGCCCTCCTCAACTCGAAGGACTGCCTCTCTTGCTACTCGAAGATCAGACGTGGACTACGTTCTCAACTCGGGCGCATCCCCACTATTTCTCCTCGAGGAGCGGAGAATTTGTCAGGGCTAACCTCTTTTCATCCCGGAGCTTCGTATTCCCCGCAATCATACCGTCTCCACTTCTGCAATCGCCCGGGGCAGGTGCGATCAACGTTGCGGCTCTCGACGCTGAAGGTATCAAAAGGCTCGCCCTAGAGAAACTGGGGGAGTTGGACGCCGAAGGGAAATCACGCTGGGTCGACCTTTTCTGGTACCTCCTCCCCACATTCCCGCAGGAAGGCCTGTGGAAAGCGATAGAGACACTACCACTGGTACCGACTATGAGGGGTAACGTCAAAATCTCCCTATTACAAGTCAAGAACGGCGAGGCCATCGTCACCGATACACTCGAACCAGGCTGGTTGAAAGATTGCCTCCTTGACCTCGGTATAACAGTCATCAATCAAGACCACCTTCGTCCCGACCTCCGCGAGCGTCTACGGTTCGGCGACTACTCTTCCAGGACATCGATCTTCACTTCCTTCCTACGTTGCGTCACGCCTGTGCTCAATACCGCCATCGGAGTGCTCCAAGCTTGGCCGTACGAACGACGGGAACCCTTTTCGGAGTGGATCAAAAGCCACATCTCTGCCAGGTCCGTCCCAGCCGAATTCTCCCAGACCGCCCGGAGACTTCCCATTTGGGCTGCAAGAAGAGGCCCCGAAGCAAGCTTTCGCTGCGCTGACGAAGTCACTCTGCTCCCCGCAGCCACGCCGATCACCATTGGTCGGTTTTGTAGCCAGCCTGTCACCGCGGATGCCAAGGTTATCCATTTGAATCGACCCCAGAAGAATATGGCCCAATTATACGGCGAGCTCCAACTCCCGAATATCCTTGCAGAGGGCGAGGATGAAACCGTCTATTGCGACTTCGTTCGCCAGATCCTCGGGGCGTACAGCAGGGGAGATATGCCCCGATTGAAAGTACCGACCACGGCCAGGACAATGGTCTTCGCTGACACTCTCTATGAGCACAGTGACTTCTTCGATGCAGCATTCGGCGTCGCATCTCCACACTTCCTCCTGCGTTCGTTTACCATGTTTTCTCGCTGGCTTCCGCTCATACGAGATACCGACGTCAACCATGAGGTCTTCCGCCAATGTGCGGAAGCTCTGCAGGAAGATACTTCCACCGACAAGGCTGAACGAGCGCGCGTTCTTTTCCAGCGCTACTACGACCGCCTCGCACTCGGCAACCCTTCCCAGAGCCAACCGAACACATGGCGCACACTCGATCATCTCGAATTCATTCCAAGAAACGTCGGGACTACAAGGAGGTACCTGAATCATGAGATTCTATTGCCGGCTCGTATTCGCCAACTCCCCGCTGTCGTGTCCCCTCGCGAGGTTGTCCGAGACAAAGAATATGCAGTCTCGTGGACACAGCGTGCAGCTTTAGCGGAGCAGCCAAGGGCGGATGTCGACAGGATCTTGCTCGTATTCCCAGAGTTCGGTCGCCCAACGGGAGAGGAGGTCGTAAGTCACGTCACTCTAATCAAACTTACCCCGCTGAACATGTTTCCGTGAAGGTTGCACACCTCCGAGCGTTGGTGCAGCTTCCTAGAGGCCCAATCGTACTCCGTGACCTAAAGGAGACGTACAAATGGCTCAACACCCCCGAGAACCTCAAACCGATCAAGTCGACCCTTGCACAGTTGGGAGACGTGCCGATCTTCCTCAATGTCGACGACCCCGACAGAGACGAGTGGACGTGGTACGCTGCCAACCAGCTCGCCCTCGAAACCCACGATCTCTCCACCGTCAGGGCCGTTCGTCAGTTCCTCACAAAGTATCGTCGTTTGCTTAAAGCCGCGGGGGTCCTTGAAGCCTTCTACCCCGATATCGAACGCGCAGACGATGGGACTCTCGCTTCCCAGGAGAACACGTTCCTACACGAGATGAGGCGTGTCTTCAACGAGCAACGAGTTGCTGGACAGTTGACCGACGTCGTCTTCCTTCCCAGGGAGGATGGAACCGCTCTCGGAACCCTAGATGGGAATGACTCTGCCGACGAATCCTCCGGCGAGAGCGACTACGACGATGCATCCGAAGACCCGACCCTTAGTGACTACGAGGAGACAGTCAGCCCTAGTTCTCCAGAAGTTGCGTCGTATGACCTCCGAGGCCATCGTAGCTTCCTATCTGCTTGCAGCCCCTTCTTCAGGTCGATGTTCACTGGTTCGTTCCGAGAAGGCCTGCGGGATGCGACGTCCCAGCACCCCCAAACAGTTGGTTTGCCGCAGTCGGGCTTCGCTATCCAAGCCGCGCTAGGTGCGTTTTATGATATATTACTTTTAAAAGAGTAACTACTGATTTGGACCAGATTACTGCTATACCGGCAAAGCTTTCACAGGTGGAAGCACCATCGAATTGGACGACCTCATGGAGACCCTTTCTCTGGCCAACTATCTCGAGCTAATTGGACTCTTCAATTTGGCTCAGGAAGAAGTTGCAACTCGCAGGCTGGTGGACCCTCAGACCCTCCACATGGGTAAGTACACTCTCAAGTCGTATTACGCCTGCTCACAATACCCCAACGTAGTGCAAATTCGAGCTGAAGAATTGAGTGCGACACGTTTGAAGCGATATTGCAACGATTACCAGGAGAGTAACGCTGCACTCATCGCGCTTAGTAACGGAGTATAGGAGCCCGAAGGACCCAGGTATAGTGCGTGTTAGTATTACGCCCATGTTTGTCTGTTTGATTGAGAATGTATGTAGAATCCGACAAGTTAGTTAGTTGAACGTTGAACGTTGAACGATCGCCCAAGCTTGAGTCATAATGATATTCGCCCTGGAGAATGCGCTGGTCTCAAGCTCGTGTTTGGGTGGTAAACGGTCGGTCCCTGGGTGACGAGATGTTGTCCATCTCATACAGTTCTTCACGGTCGCCTGGCACTGCCTGCACACTAGGAGTCCATATACCAAGTTGCTGGGCGACCTTCGTGGCGACGACGGAGAAAATCGCGCCAAAGGTGAGCAAGAACCAGACCAGGGGGGCGATAGGGGGCAAAACCAGTCTTGCGAAGTCCTGAACGATTCTTTGGTTGACTAACTTTTTAAGGGCAAAGTTGGGACGTACGATGGTGTGATAGAAGTCCTCTTGGCGTGAGATATAGTATAAGTTCTTGATCTTTCGAAGCTCGAGACGTGTAACCAGCCTGCGAACGCACAGATATACATGAGGAAGTAAAATAACAACGGGAAACACAGCGTGAGGACGCACTTTGCAGGCAGAGGATCCACTGGCAAGAAGAACAGCTTAAACATCTGAACAACCTCAACATACATCACTTCTCTTTCCCTGTCGAATACTGATTGGGAAAGTCCTGAGCTTTGGTCGCTTTCTTGTGTTCGCTCACACGTGCTCACCGACATTGTCAACTCTCAGCCCAATCCGGGGGGACAAAACACGGTACCACCTTCAAGGCGTTTCCAATTAGAAAAGCTGCAAGTGAAACGTGGAATTTGTAGGACATACTGGTAGATCTTCAGCACCTTGTCTCTCGAGTTCGGGCCAGGTCGAACCGAGCATACTGGATGCTCCAAGCTGACGTCGGCTGTCATGTATTTCAGAACAGTTTCCTGCTGAATATCGGGCGACTCTGTCGTCGTGAGATTGAGAATTACGCTCGGAATGTCGGTCTTCGGGTCCTCCATGGTGAAGGAAACCGCTAGTAAAAGCAAACGCCGCTAAAGCGTGCTCAGGTTGGTTGCTTATCGTCGGAGACGGTCACGATAGCTCGGGTGACATCACACTTCCTCCACGGCATCTCGGCCTGATATTATCCCACGATCTATCGTAAGGAATTTAGGCGCCCACATCAACTTGAAGCCCATCGGATGCAGACATTTCTTGAGTCGTAAACATAGCCCTCTTCTGACCAGATTAAAGGAAATATATTTTCCCGCGCAGAATGTATTTTACTATGAGGTGACCAAAACTATATGGCACTCCCCTCGTATATCCCCCAGAAAGAAGGCGCACTTGAAAGCGATCTGTGTGAGCAGGTCACTCGACGCTCTCTGTACAACTGTCTGATTGAGGCAAAGAATCGTTAGTTTTCGTGCGAATAAGGAACTAACATCATTCAACTTACACCCACCTGACTTAACAGTCACCCGCGCCCGTGCGAGGACTGGACGCATATTCTCCAGTGCCGGCCGATCCCTTCCTGGACGAAGTGGCGCCGCTGCTAGCTCCATCCGAGAAAGACTTCTTCGTCGAGTAAAAAGGAGGCATCTTTGTCCTGACACAGATTCGAATCCTCGCCGACTGTCAAAGCACGGGCCTCTTTGACGTAAGCGTCTAGGTCATCCCCAAGGACGTAGGTTGCTATCATCCTTGAAAATGGGCAGATGTCGGGGAGGAGGGAGTGAATGGCGCACAACATGAAGATACTGTTCATATTTAGCGTCAGATCCTGTTCAATAATGCAGCCTAAAACAATTAGTACGTAGAACAAGCGTCAGACGGTGCAATCCGTCGCACCTTGGAGAGAGGACGCAGTCGCCGTGTCAAAGAAATCCTGGGGGAAGCGACATACTGTGATTTTGTCGTACCTCGGCCCGTACGACGTTAATATAACCCGCGCTTCCCTAATCAACTTCAGGTCCTTGTTGAGGAGTCGAAGAGTGCATTCACGAGCATAGGTCCATGGTGTGCTCATCTCGAAGCATCCTCCAGAGAATGGACTACCCTTGAAACTAATCCTGAACAGGGCCAGCATAGGAGCCTCCAGAGCAATGTATTGACTAGACGTAGGTTCACTTGAGAAGCTGGCTGGAGGGGAGGAGTACTGAAGACTGAAGGTTTTCGAGGTGGAAGAGTATAATAAGGCGAGCATGACTCGACAGTCAGGGTGAGGTTGGTCGAGGTATTTACTCTCTGTGCAGTCGGGAATTTTGGATAAGCCTAAAATGTTGACCAACTGTGGATCTAGAAGGGTACACGTATCCATTCCGGTGGCCAGAATCGACGAAGGGTGAAGCATCGTGCTCGGGGTTTTCGTTAGACGGAATATTCGACCAGTCACAGTCTTTCGGCCGTCGTCCTCGTTGTACTTTAGTTTGAGGTACACCCACACAAACGTGGTTCTCATGTCTTCATGGCCGCTTGTGCATTTTTTCCCCCATCGCGACGGATTGTGATTTACCAGGATTTGTCTGGCCAAGCGATACGCGTGCATGGCTGCATTATATCTGTTACTGAGATGAGCGGGTGATTGAAACTACAGCACTCACCTTCTAGCGTTCTGTCGAGCGTCTGTGGTCTGTACCCTGCCTTCATGGTCTTGACTCTCGTCGTCTGCGTGCAAGAGTAGCTCCCTCGGTACAAGGGGGGAGTATGAAATAGAAGTCGACTGGACTGCCAGACGGAGGTGGTAGCGGACAACCTAGAGTAAACCTAAGTACAACACTGTGTGGTCAAATTGGCTCAATTTATCTAACTTATCGCCTATGGCAGCATTGATGTCAATATTTCTTGGAGCCAGAAATTGGCTCCTTCTGGTCCCGGAACAGGATACTATAGTCTCCCTTGTATGCAGGGCTGAACAAGAGTCCAGCAGATGGTAAAGGAGGGATACAGCAGGATACAATGCGCCTAACCTACAGTCCTCCGCAGGTTTTTTGTGGAATGGACATCCAGCGAGGCATGCTGGACAGTCGCCCCCTGCGGAATCTGGGATGTGAATGATCGGCGAGGGGCCCGTCCGCCGATCTCACGGGGGCCGTCGTTCAGAAATGGACCAGCACGGCTTAGAACAACACCACCACCACCGAGCAATAATGAAGCGGTAATTTCTCGCACGACGAAGGCTACAGCATTACCTTTTCTGAGACCTTTTACATGCTGTGCGGCACAACACCATTGTGGGTGCCCTGTGGGCGTCTGGAAATCACCATGGCTATATCAAGAAACTACTTCCTTATCAGCATACAGCAAGCATACAGCATCTCCCTCTCACAGCAATGTCTGAACGACTATCCTCCATATGCAAAGGATGGGCAAGGCTCCTCCCCCGTGTATTAGCGTCGAAGAAACGGGCACCAACCGACTTGAAAGGGGATGATCTGAATCATGAGGCCGCCACGACCCAGCTGTCATGCTTCCGGCGAGTAGCCCAGAGCACCATAACGGCAACAGATATCCTTGCATCCGTAGCAGAGACACTCCCGCTCGTAGGTTCCCCCTTGAAAGGTGCACTTGAAGCGATCTGTAAGATCCTAAAGCTTGTTGAGGTGAGTTGGGGCGTCAGATCTACGCAACCTGTCACCGATGTGCTAATCATGCCCACCAGACCCGCTACCAGAGCACCGAGATGGCCTCAGAGCTATCCCAAAGGCTCAGCAAAATCATCCCCTTGGTCATAAGTGCTCCCAACTGCGACTCTCTAGTGTCAGACCTCCACAGGTAACCCTCTTCGAATCAGGGCCTGGGCCGTCGTATAGTTAACAGCATTAATACACCCCTCAGCCAT
The DNA here is from genome assembly GCA_013368325.1 of Ephemerocybe angulata. NCBI lineage: Eukaryota > Fungi > Basidiomycota > Agaricomycetes > Agaricales > Psathyrellaceae > Ephemerocybe > Ephemerocybe angulata. The sequence goes on from JAACJK010000171.1 coordinate 63,465, forward strand.
CTTGTGACAATCGAAAAGGACTTAGCAAGACTTACTAGGGAGAAAGGGATTGGATATGCATCCGTAGCCCAGTACATATCCGATTGTTCACGACGCATCGACTCTGCCATGACTGATTTCCTAGTAAGCGACTCTCTCAAGCTCGTTCAGTTTGCAAGGGGACTAATTGCTCATAGACACTACGGGAAATCAGGCAGACTGCTGGGTTTGGCATGGACTTCGTGATAGTTATGGACCCATTCGGCTTTCCCCAGAAAATAATGAAACAGGATGTCACCAGCATCGAGGTGGGTACCCAATCGAGCTGTCAGGTTCCACGTTGTTCTTCACTCAGCTTGCCTTCAGTTCGTTGGGCAAATCATTCTAAACAGATACAACTTCAACCCTGCTATGCGTGAGGTTCTAAAGCCATTCGTCGTAGGGGGGCACTTCGAGGTTGGCCTGGACAACCATTACGTTGGGATCGAAGCAATGCAAAGCGAGGATTTACCTTCCCTTGCCATTGGAAGCAAAGCCGTGATGAATGTGATCGCGTTGGACCCGATGCCAAATATGTTGGATTATACGGAGCTTATGCTAGACTCCAATTGCCAGGCATGTGGCACACGCCAGTTCTTGCGTCGAAAGAAGAGTCAAATAATATGGTAAGGCTCACCTTACAATTTCATGCTGTATTTATTAATGGCTACCTTTCAAAGTACAAACTTTAAATGCGGCAGGGCGGTCCAAGGCACTGCGCCCCACGACACCGGAGCCTCGATTCACTCCCCTGAAAGCAGCCCGTTAAACTTTTTGTGCAATATCATATTTCGTGTGAAGGCCACGGCTGACCTTCTCTTTGCTGAGCGCTTTTACTCAGCCCGTATTGGAGGCATGAATATCCCTGTGCGGTGACCTCTTGCCCAACACTGGCAGGAGTCCTTGCCTGGTTCTGGGGTGCAGATGGTAGGGCTCGGTACATCCCTTGGCACCCAGATCTATTCGATACTGGCCTCGCTATCGGCCCGGAGAACTATTTCAGTATGTGTAGGGATTGTCTCGAGGTTCTCTCTTACTCGCCGGATCTGCTAGAAGAACCTCCCCAAGAGGCCCAGACGAGGGCCCGGTGCAAGCATCGTTATCGTTGGAACCCGTAATCAGGATTTCAATACCTGCGGCAGGTACTCTAGTGTATCCTACGCTGCATATGTTCACTGTCATCAATCGTTTACTTTCCCTTAGCTATCTTAGTACCTTCGCTTTGATTGATTACCCAGTACTTTTACCAGTAATCAGAATCTGATGTTTGCCCATTCGTATACAACATCTAGTTACCCATGTCCGCTGCGAACATTAGATACTAGTAGGGGTATGATGCTATGCCGTCCGTGCTACTAACTCAGACCCTCAGAAGAACCCAGCCCTCGTCACAGCTTCCCTCCTCCTCTCACTCTCAGCAACCATTCTCATCGCGAGTGAGTGCACAAACTTCCTCGCATGCGGGGACGTCTCCATAATTCTCGTAAACTCCTCCTTCGAGATGATAGGGCTTGTTACAGCGCGCGGCGAGCTGAGGCGCGGCCTGGATACACCCCCCGGAGCCGCGTTAGACGACAGTCCCCCAGCCCCATTTCCGCGTTGAGAGAGTGGAGTGGAAAATATGTCGCTATTTTGCGGTTGAAGAAGGGGTGTTGTGTTCGGGGTGGAGTATGTCGCGGTCGGGCTGAGCGGCTCGTGGCCATACGAGGAATCCTGCTTCGTATTCATGGGAGGCTGGAGGAATTGTCGTCAATCATTGGAACGCGTGAGGGAGCGGTACGCCAGAGTCGGAACCTACACTATCCTCATTGACTTTGGTCCTGTCCTCGGCATTCGTCGCAAAGGTGGAGCCTTCGTCGGGAGTACCCCAGACTGGTTGCATTTCGATCGGTGTGGAAAAGGTCATTCCATGTCCCTAGGTATCAGAAGGACCGTATCACTACTACGTGGATAAGCTGGAGGTGAAATAATAAACTCACCTGGAAAGGCGTGAACGGATCTGGGTCTGAGGAGTCCTCCGGCCATTCCTCCTCACCGAGTGGCACATACCACGGTATGGCACGACTAACCCCAGGAGCCTGGGTTCCATGACCCTGGCAGGACTCGCAGGAAGAGCGTGGCCGTGGGCTCAATATAATTGCCACTAAACCACCCAGAAGGAACGCGTGAACCCGATACGCATAGTTGATGATTGTGATGAGGAAGGACGATGTCATCGAAGCTATAGCAAAAATCAAAGAGGAAGAGGCGGATGGACGGGGCTGAAATGCGAAGAGCAGTCTTTTATGCGGGATCTAAACCGAGGCTGACCGTCCGAATTAACCAGTTCTATTAGTAGGAGTATATGTATTCGATCGCTAGTAGTCTATATATACGGCACACTCACCGATCACCCACACACCAACTCATTCCTGCTTCTTCGCTTTTGTAGAGGGAGATGTCGACTGAGCATCTCTCCCCTGGAACATCCCCCGAATACTCTTGGTCACCCTCTCCACCCCAACCCCTTCACCCAAAAGCACACCCAAATCAACTGCAAGAACACCGAGCACCGCAGCCATAAACCGCGGGGCAAAGACCTTCCAGACCATCAAGTGTCGGCGGAGAATAGCAGCGCTGATGCTCGTCCCCAGGAGGAGCGTCGCGTAGTAGGTCATTATCGCCAACCCAGAGAGGAGGCTGTCGCCCTTGACGCGATTATCAATATCCTTCTGTCCAACCACTCCGCCCTCCTTCTCCTCTTCCTTCGACGGCGAAGGCCCAGGAGCGCGATTCCACAAAGCCAACAGCGGCGCGGCCACGGCGAAGAGGAAGATAGGGCCGATCGAGTTAACAACAACCGTAATCGCCGACCAGGGGTACGTCACGGTCGACGACAACAAGAACGCTGCCTTCCATTGAATACTAGAGATCGTGCTCTGGTGTCCAGTCCCATAAAACACATGCAAACCCAGCAACGCCAACGGCACGACATCCGAGAACCTAAACGGCACTGCATACTCGTCCTTCAACGCTGTGTCAGGATCCAAGACAGACGAAGGTGTCGCGCTGGCAAAAGCGAGTTCCATGGCCTTTACATCCCGCACGCTGTCCAGGACTTCGAGGTATGACAAGAGTGCGATGGTCGCAAGGCTGATGACGAGTTGGCCGGGGAGTTGGGAGGTCAGATACACGACGGCCAGGGAGAGAGTCCAAAAGATCAAATACGGCGAGCCAAAGGCGTTCGCGTATCCAATAACCCGAATTTGCTTCTGCCCTTGTTCCTCCTTCACCGAGATGTCGACGCAGAGGGGGATGGTGTACCACAACGCGCCGCCCAAGAGCAGGACCCACGCAAACGTGAACCTCGCGGCGTAGGTCCGTGCAAACCGGAGGGCGCCTGTCCATTCTTCGCCTAGCGCAGAAGTGGTATCTGCCCACTCGAGGATCCAGTACCCCGCGCCCGCGATGAGCGAAGGCGCAAAGATGAAAGGGTAGTACATCTTCGCCACGCCACGGTCAGAGAGGGAGATTTTGAGGAACCGGCGCACTGCGAGGGGCAGCGCTAGGGCTGCTGGGAGGCCTAGAGCAATGGCTATAAGGGGAGGCGATGTTTGTGATGAAGAGGCGTAAAAGGTGACATGACAATAGGGCTGCTGCTCTTCGCGACAGATCGTGCTGATGGAGATTAGGCGTACGCAGGCAGCATACAGCACTGAGAAACCGACGATTCGATACCTCAGGCGGGCTGTTGGGGCGGCAAAGCCCTTGAGTGCCAAGGGCACCACGGAGGAGACGGCGAGGAAGGGCACAATTCGGTCTTCCCAGAATGTGAACGAGTTGGAAAAGAAGGCGACGGAGTGAAGGATAAGGGTGAGGGGAGGAGTGCGAAGGGATGCCAAGGAGGTGACGGGAGGCGAGAGGACGATCATGGTCGCCGTGGATGCCAGTGCAGCGCCGAAGGCAGCAAAATTGACAGCATTTTGGCCGAGCAGCAGGCCCAGGGCACCAATCAGGCCCCCGGCGGCACCTGCAAAAAGGCACTTGGGGATGTGGTTCCCCAGCCACTTCTCCCAATCGGACTTGGCATCCGAAACACCAACGAATAGGGACCAAGAGGCGCAGAGTCCCATTCCAAGTATCAAAAGGCCCATGGCCATGAGACCAGGATTGAATTGAGCCCACATGGCACGGCACTCGGAAAGTGCGACGCGGTTGAAATTGTTCAGAGCAACAAGGTCACCTTTAGCCGCGGCCCTCCATGCACTCTGAATCGCCACCCAGCCATCGTCCAGCTCGCCCCCCGACGGCGAAGCGCGATAGGCCTGCAGATACCGATAAATCTGGTCCGCGTTCAGCTTGAGGGCCTTTTCCAATTGGTTGCCGCGGCCAAAGAACTCCGGGATAACAGTACCCAGGTTGTTGAACGGGATGGGAAGGCCGAGGAGGAGTGAAAGTGTCGGGAGGATGTCAATTTGCTGAATGCCTCGATGGGGGCGGGTGGTGCCGGGGAAGGTTTTGTATTGAAGCAATCCGGATGGGGGCTTTGCATCCGCAAGCGGGGCGCCTTTGCTGTAGACCCACATGGCAGCCGAAGTCTCCAACGCCCCGTCCCCGCCGTGGTCACCCGAGCGATCCATTCCGTGATCTCCCAAGACGACGAGGAGGGTGTCTTCATCCAGCAGGTCAACAACCCGGCCCAGCACTTTGTTCATTTGCTCGAGTTTCGCCTTCATGCTGGGATGGTCAGGTCCAACGCGATGCCCAACGTGGTCGACTCCGAGGAAGTGTCCAATAGCAAAGTCGAACGGCTTTGATTTGTCTTCGAGCAGGGGGAACAAATGCGCGATGACGCCCTCGTCCACGGTGTGGAGATCTTCAACATTGAACGAGTCGAACGGGAACGTCATATTGCGCTCGAACGTGTCCGGAAACACAGACATCCAGGTATCGTCGCCCATAAACGCTGACTGCAACGTGTAAGGCCTTGTAAATCAAGCAGAAAGCGACGCACCTTCCTCCCGGCCCTCTGTAACTGCACCATGAGGGAGTCCTCCGAGATGGACGATGCCCCCAGGTTGTTCCCAATGTCAATAAAGGTAGGAAGCGATCCAGTCGTCAACCCTTTGATTCGTTGTAGTGTAGTTGTCGGTGGGTCGGCGTAGGCATTGAATATAAACGAGTGTTGCGGCCGTTGCTTCGTCAACGTTCGAGGCAGCGTCAAGACGTTGTGGTGGTAAGGAGAGACCGGTTCCGGTGGATCTTGGGTTATAAAGTCGAACCGCAATGCATCTATAATGAGAAATACAGCTCTTTTGTGTGTGGCCTCCACGGTATCCTTCCTCGTCGAAATATCACCAAGCGAGAGTCTCATTAGCAGGAATCCCCGAGTGAACAGGTATATTCCCGCCAAATGGACGAGAAAGACCCATAATATGGTCAGAATGCGGTAGTTCATGGTATCACCATGTAGAATTTCCAAGTTGCTAAATTCCAAGCCCTGAGGAAATGAATGACGCTGGGGTTAGGGTAAATCGAAATTGATCGACCAATCAGATTTCATAACGCCTGGCTGATCCGTGCGCTGTGCGTCACCTTTCTCACTTGTTTCGCTCCTCACCATGTTGTTGAATATCCCAACAGAAGTTATCATAGAAGTCCTCCTTCGACTGGACTGTCTTGATCTACTCGAATGTCGCCAGGTAAGCTTGATGAGACCCACACTTTCGCACCACTCAGTTCATGGAGCATTCGCCCTCGCTTTAGGTCAGCCGTGGCCTGAAAGATATCATCGACCATGAATCACCATTGCAGCTCATAACGGAGCTCTCGAGGAGTGGTTTAACGGCTACCACTGATACACGCTACAAATGCGGGGAGATGGTCCACCGGTTACAACAACTTCGAAAGCGGTGGCAAACTCTGACATGGTCTGGCAAGCAGACATACTCTGTAGAGGGGTCCTGCAACGCGTACGAGCTTGTAGACGGCCTGTTTGTTAAAACTGATGAAGAGGGAAACATTTTGATTCTTGAGCTCCCGACAATACAAGATCCCACCTTCCAAGTTCTTGCGAAATGCAACCTCGGATTCAACCCTGGTGATTTCGCACTGGACGCGACACAAGATCTCATTGTGTTCCTCAAGCTAGAACAAGGGTGAGTACTCATACAACGATGTAGTGTATCTGATTTACGTATACCAGCCCTGGAACCTTGGAACATCGCAGAGCTTCCCTACGGGTCTTTTCAATATCCAAGATGCAGCCGCACTCGGACGCCTGCCGTCCTATCTTCAATTTCGACGTCCACAATGATGCCGTCTGGGGCATTTCTATTCACCGTGCAATCACCCAAATAGCAGGGGACGTTGTGGGGGTATTTGTCTGCACTGGGACCACCGCAAGGTTGATGGTATGGAATTGGAAAACTGGAAGTCTAATTGGAGTGGGTCCCTCTCCTACCATCGATGTTTATCGTTCTAACTTCTCAAAGGACTCCAAAGATAGTCATCTATCCGCCGCTGCCTATTCCTTTTCCTTCGTTTCACCAACGCTGTTCTATGTCACAACTCTTGCCGATGCAGGTGTCATCGCCATCTATAGCATAAACCCCCAGGAGGCGTCCTCTGGCTTCCTCCACGTCGCCTCTTTGTCCCTCCCTCCCATTCAAGATGTTGCCGTCATAAACACGCTGGGATGCCACTCCGAACCTTACAGAGCGAAGAAGTCCTCCAAGACGTTCATGACTTCCTTGGATAAACAAATGCACGTATTCGCGATCGTATACATATCAGTGACAGACTTTTCCCACTTCAATTATCGTATGTATGCCCCAGCCTCGCTCTTCCTCTTCTATCACGCGCTATACAAGCGGCGGGGATCAACCTCCCCTGTTGAGGCACGGTGGGATGACTGGGGTCCCTTCCGGACTCGGTTTCTTTCGTCGTCGTCATCCTATAGTTGGTTGCGGTACGTGTTTCTATAGCAATCACAACCTGCCTCCTCCTAACTTTTGCCAGCTACGTTCACGGCCAGCGAGTGGTTTCACCGGCCGTCAAAAACACTCTCAGAGTCCTCGATTTCAACGTGCAGGGGTTGGCGCCAAAATGTTTCGCCTCCACAAACGACGAGGGTCCATCATCCCGTATGCCACCCACCGCTCTACCTCCTGGCAATGTTTTCTGCGAAGTGGTTTTCTCCCGATTGCCGTACTTTGAAACTAAGAAAGACTTACCTACAAGAGACTTTGACGGCTTCATGATTGACCACGAGCGCATTGTCGCTTTAGGCGTAAGCATTGGTTGCTTGTGGGATTTCCTAATCTTAGTGGCTGACGATCTTCTAGGTCGATGCGCCTGAAACCAGCGCTATAGGAAGGCTCACCGTTTATACGTTCTGAGCCATGCATGTATCCGTCACAGGAGAAATGAACTCCTCTCACCAATGATATAATGGGTCCAATACATTTGAAGGCGCTTATCCTCAGCCCCGTTAGGTGAGGCTGCTGAACTTAGCCACGCAGCGAGATATCCGCATCCCCCGCTGTAACCGGGTGCAATTACTTCTATCTCCTCTTCTTGATGCCACTATCATCGCCTTATCTCGCACTGACTATCGTGTTGATGCTGCACATGGTAGCTTCCGTCATGAGGTCACGTAGGCCTTCTCTAGAGTCAGTTTAGCTCCCAGGGGTGATGCATGAACAAAGATGATTGACTTCTTATCCAACCTCTCCCTCTTTCCTTCTGCCTCCTCGTCTTGTGTCCTTCTTTTCTCTTGTCCTTCCATACATAGAACATCATGTCAGCAGAGGAGAAGGTGGACCATGGAGCGCCTATTCGAAGCACGGAGAAGGACGAGGCGGAATTGGCGAGGATGGGGTATAAGCAGGAGCTTAAGTCAGTATCGCTCATTGTCGACCCACATTGCGTCTTACTCACTGACATGAAGGAGAGACCTCGGATTGATGCAGGTGAGTTTCTCTTTGGGCGCTTAAGATATATTTGCTTTCGCCACCACTATGACGACGATTCTGATGCTAATTCCGTATGTTAGAATTTCGGCGTCTCGTTCTCTATCATCTCAGTCATCACCGGTATCCCCTCGTTGTTCTTGTATGGACTTGTAAGTTGCAACAACTTCTGACTCTGATACTTGGTGTGCTGAAAACCGGGGTAAAGGTTACTGGAGGCCCAGCTGTTATGGTATGGGGCTGGGTGGTTGTCGGTATGTATCTTCATATGGATTTTCATCTTCGCGATGGTTTACATGTGGGCTGGCGTAGCGTGCTTCACCATGCTCGTTGGGCTTGCTATGGCAGGTGCGTTAATTTTTCATTCCGATGCAAACCCCGACACTAAGAATGGCTACCAGAGATATGCAGGTGGGCTAGTACTTATCTAGCTATGTCGGACAGCAGCTGAATAGGCCTGAAGTGCTCATCCAACTTCCGGTGGTCCGTATTTCTGGGCAGCGATGCTTTCGCGGAAGAAGAATGCTGCCCTCGCATCTTGGATTACCGGGTGGTTTAACTTGCTTGGCCAGGTCGCAGTTACAACTGGAATCAGGTGCGTGATCCCGTCCCGACTCTTCACCGCGACACCTTGAACGACTTCTACCCGCTACACTAGTTTCGGGTGTGCAAACTTCATCTCGACGGCGTGTACTCTAGGAACCTCTTTTGAACCCACGCCAGCAACTACCATCGGTTAGTGATACCGCCCCCAATCACTCAAGGAATCAATCAACTAAACTATTGGAACGAACAGGAATCTATGCAGCTGTTCTCTTCACTCAAGGGCTAACGAATACGTTCGGGGTTGAAATTCTGCACCAGCTCAACAACATTTCCGTGTGGTGGCACGCAGTCGGTACCACGTCCTTGGTCATTGCCATCTTGGCGAAAGCTCCCAAGCGCCAGAGTGCGAGCTTCGTGTTCAGACAGTTTCTGGACGGAACTGGGGCTGACGGGGTTGGGTGGGGTGAGAGGTCAAGCCACGCTTACGTCGCTGTAATTGGGGTGTGTGGAGCAGAGCGCTTAACCTTCAGAGACTCTTCAAACTCTTCAGACTGACTGTCATAACGTTTAGATCTTGATGGCACAGTACACGCTCACGGGTACGTGCATGGACAGAAACATGTTTCCAGGATAGTGACTCTAATTTGGGATGCTATAGGCTTCGACGCTAGCGCCCATATGACGGAAGAGACGCACAATGCAGCGATGTCAGGAAGCATAGGCATCATTATGGCTATTGGCGTATCGGCCCTACTGGGATGGTTTTTGCTTCTCGGTTTATTGTTCTCGATTCAAGACCTGCCTACGACCCTCGACTCGCCGACAGGACAACCTGTCGCCCAGATTTTCTTGGACACCGTGGGTGAAAAGGGGGCCATTGTACTCATGGTGATTGTAATCGGTGCCATGTACTTCTGCGGGTGCGCATTAAAGTTCATTTATGCTGCGTCCATTAATGCTGACTGCCAACATCCTGATTCTGCTATCTAGAACGTTCTCTATCACCTCAAACTCGAGGATGATGTACGCCTTCGCGAGAGACGGAGGTATTCCAGGACACAAGTTCCTTGCCAAAGTCAGCCCCCGATGGAAGTCCCCCGTCCGCACGGTCTGGCTCGCCTGTACCTTGAGCTTTATCTTAGGATTGCCGAGTCTTGGAAGCAGCGTCGCCTTTGCCGCGGCTACATCTATTGCGACTATCGGATTGTACATCTCCTATGGTATTCCGATAGCGTTGCGGGTCGTATATCGAGACGCGTTCGTCCGGGGTCCCTTCCATCTTGGTCGCTTTTCCTACCCGGTCGCTATATCAGCTGTGCTCTGGATCGCGTTCATCTCCATTGCGTTCGTCCTGCCTCAAGTAAACGTGCGTACAACTCGCCTTCCTTGATTGAATTATGTACTGATACGAGGGTGGTAGCCTGTCAACTCCCAGACTTTGAACTACTCGATCGTCGCTGTCGGCGTCGTGGTTGTGTACAGCGTCGGATTCTGGCTTCTTAGTGCTCGCAAATGGTTTACTGGACCTGTGAGGCAGATTGAAGGTGCGTCGACACAATCCCTGGGTAAATGCATATGATCTAATTGTCTCGTGCCCCTCGTCCTACAGCGGAAGAGCTAGGCATCGATGTATTAGATCCTGCACAGGCGGACAAGTACGAGGGCACCGCCAAGGTCAAAGAAGCCTCCACAGCGGAGAGTGTCTGACGTTACACTAGCATTAATACTCCCTGCCACAGTCTACACTACCAGGAAAGGATCCGTTAGATTCCTCCACAATTTAATTGATCTTTCGCTAGACCCAGGAACGCGGCCAACTGACCATAGCTCGCCAATGTGAAGAGGTGGGACGGTTCCAGGCAAGTCAAAGGCACTGTATAGCAAAAAATACTCCAAAGTAGATAGCATTACACTAAGCTCGGGGCTACAAAGGTTACATCTACCCAAGCATCATATCATACAAGTAATAAGTCCACGGTGACACGACAAGAGTTCTTCAGATAACACCAACCCATTTAATCAACTTTCTCTGTCTATGGCTCAAGGTCTGCCTATGACCTTACATGAGCAGACGACGTCGTGTAGCTATCCACTCTAGGTGGATAGTTTCGACCTCCTTCAACTCGAACAGAGCCGGATAGCTCCAAGCCTCCCAAACACGCGACAGGGATCAGTCCCCTCTCCGCATCGTTCTTCCCGTCCTTAACGCTCCTTTCGACCAACGCCCACCCATCTTCATACGTCTTCAACACCCTGACCTCGTCCCCACGCGTCAACGACAGCTCGTCCGAGAGGTTCCCGATGAACGGCACGCCAACCTTCTCGAACTCCTCGTCATTGAAGTTCTCGTAGCACGACGACGCGATGATGCTCGCATCGCCAGACTCGGCAGTGCTCGACATCGAGTACACTGTGGTGCGGTGGTGCCTTTGTTGATGCTGAGGTAGGTTGTACATGGCGGGATCATCGAAGGGATTCGGAGAACTTGAGCGGTCTGTAACGGCGAGAATATGTCGCAAGGAATCGCTGGTGCCCCCCGTTCCACCGGTGCTCGAGCTAAGCCGTGTATATCGCGAGGGGCTGGGGATTGAGGACGAATCCCTGCGCGTGGGCGGCGACCACGAATCTTGCGTGCTCGAAATAGAGGAGGTAACTGCATGCCGGGGAAGGTCGTACATATCGGGGTTGGTGAATATGTTTGGTGAGTGGGATGGGTGGACTGCCAGGTCGCTTCTACGACTACCTCCGGACTCGTCGCTGTAAGCTCTATCGCCCTCTGGGATGCTGCCCAATGATGCTGGCCGACTCGACGAAGGCGACCGTGGCTGGCCAGAATAGGCAGATGTCCTGTCAATTGCCGCTTTCAAAGGTGGTCGTATATGGGGGCGGTGATGGAGGGAACCGGGCGCCGAGGGAGAACCGTCATGGCTGTCTTCACTGTTCGTTTTGAAGCTGCCCTCTACAATGATCCTGGTCGAGGAGGCCAGGGATATCAGGCTGCCGACTGAACTCCGGTCTTGCCCTCTAGATGATGATGGCATGTGACCATAGTCGACTAGATGGCTGCCTTTTCTGACCTCAGCCATGGGCAATGGGGAAGGAGGTGCTGGGATAAAATGGTGTGGGGAGGTGGGAGTGACAGGTGGCGCAGTCGACGCTGCAGTAGATGTTGAAGCCTTGGCATTGACCACAAGTGGATTGTCGTTCTCTGGAGGTTCTTTCTCATCGCTATACTCCTGCGACTCCCTGCGCCGCTTCCGCGACCACCATCTCTGGCGGCGTTTCTCCCTCTTCGCAATCTTCCGGCGTCGGAATACGAGCAGAGTCGCGAGGAAGCCAAGGATGCTGAAGGTAACGACCACACCCACAGCGATCCGGGTGGGTGCAGCCAGACCGCCGGTGCCACCCTCAATCCCCGGCGTCGCGATTTTGGTGGAGGTCGGCACAATGTTCCCGTTGGAGTCACGCGTCGAGGAAGTGCGACCACCAGAACCACCGCCGGCGCCCTGGTCACCTCCAGAGTCTCCGCCCACATCAGCATGTGCAGAGCTAGAAACGACAGTGAGCCCGTTTCCCGTCAACGAGCCATCGTCCTCGGCGTTCTTGTCAGCACCAAGCATGATACCGGGGATGGTGGAACTTCCACCCGCTCCATCGCCGCTGGACGTAGTGGTAGACGCAGTCGAAGGTTGCTGGTTGGCAGCGTTTCCAACGCCTTCTCCAGAAGAATGATCGGCTCCGGGGTTTGGCACAGTTGGGGGAGTAGACAGCGAAGGCCCATTATTAAGAGCTGTCGTCTGTGGAGGAACGGCGGGGCCGCTCGTCGTTCCTGAGCCCGGGGAAGGCGGATTCTGGTTGTTGCCGCTGTTCCCGCCATTGCCATTGTTGCTGCCATTACCGTTCCCGCCATTGCCATTGTTGCTACCATTACCGTTCCCGCCACCGCCATTGGCAGGTGCACCTGGAGCTGGGGTAGGGGTAGGCAACGGCGATGACGGTTTCGTGGTTGAGGACTGTCCGCCTCCAGGGTTGCCCCCAGCATTCCCATTGCCAGGGTCGGTGCTGGTGCTGGTGCTGGTGCTAGCGCTCGTGCTAGTTGGGGTAGACGGTGGTGGCGTGGGTGAAGAGGTGTCTGTCCCAAGGCCCAGCAGATTAGCAAGGGACTTGATGGTGTTTGAAGTGATATCCGTGACGGTGGTAACGACCGTGCCTAATAGGCCGCGCGCCTGAAGTGCAGGGTCCTCAGAAGCAGCACTGGAGGCGCGACTGTAGTGAGGCTGAGGACCTCCATGTACGCGGCGCGTGTGCCGTAAATGCCCTGAATGTGTGGGGGATAGCTCCACCTCTGCTCGAAGCTGGTGATGCTCCACACATGGCATGACTTAAACAGGATATGTCGGCGAATCCGAATAACAGCAAGTATAAAGAGTGTGAATGTGATAGAAAAGACTGTGATGATTCTTATTAGAGCTTTAGACAGAGGAAATAGCAGGAGAACCTCACCAGGATCGGGACTAGGGTTGGCAGAAAGGGAGAAGGCAGGGTGACATGGACGTAGGAAGAAAAGGGAAATAGGCACAGTAAACTTTCATGAGTTGTTTATCAGGTAAATTGAAGAGCATTCTTCCCATTGGCTTACATTTCAAGTAACGATATCGCCCACCGCAGGTCTCCGTCTGACAGGGAAGACAAGGTGATGGATGGCGACCAGTGACATTAACGTGTTCAAAGCTTGATTGATGATTGACAATTGCACTCCGTACCTTGCGATGGACGTCCCAACGGTCCCATTATCGACATTACATGTAACCCACTTCAACCGGCCCAATAGATAAGGACACGACCATCACCTCATGAATGAATGGGAATGGGTTCCCCACCATGGCCGACCCCCAAGGACGAAGCTCGAGGGGGCGTTGGAATCTTCGCGAGTACCAAGGGGCTAGAAGAGACGTTGGACGGTCCAGAAGCGACTGCGTTCTCACATCGTTCTGTCAGTGTGAACATGGCCGAGGGAAGTTAAGGAAGCGCGCTTGTCGACTCGGCGTCTGTGTGGGCGGCGTCAAGGCACTGTTCGGTTCATCCATAGCGTAAAGATAGGCACCGGCGCTACGCCCAGGTCTTTAACAGCCTTTACTAAGTAACGTGGCGAATGCATAGAGAACGTTTATCCAATACGTTTTCTACATCAGAAAGCCTTAATCTGGAAGATACAGCACGGAATGAATTGTGGCAAAGCGGTATACATTTGTACAAGGGGTAAAACCTGGAGCTTGGATCCAGGATAACTGCTCGAGAGAGGAACAGGACGTTCAACGCGGTGGGGAAGATGTGAAGCAAGTCATAACGGTGGTCGTCAACGAGCCAAGAACAGGAATGGAAGGGCAAAAGGAACAAAAACAAGTGGCGAAGTCGCTGAATCGGAGTGCGGAACATACCAAGGGTATAATAGGTGTGAGATGAATGGTGATTGCGTTAACTGGACTTCCTCGGAGCGGCGGGGATGAAGCTTTCTCCTAGCAGAACGTAATCACTAGAAAAGCTCCTGCAGGCGCTCCTGCCCTCTTCATTCGGTCGTCTGGTTCGCAACTTGGAATGCTTGAACCTGCTTTGTGTTCAAGAAGGTTGAGAGATCCTCGTCGATGTCCCGGAGGCATGCAACGGGAACGAGTCCTCGTTCAACGGGCGTCTCGTCAGGCTTTCCCACGCGTATCTGCTCGACCATTGCCCATCCATCATCGAAGATCTCGAGAACTCTGACCTTCTCATCGACGGTCACCTCGAGTTCATCAGGCAGTGTCCGTCGGTAGGGCCGCCGGATGGTCTCTATCTCAGCGAAGTTGCCAACGGCAGAGAACGCTTGCTCGTCATCGAACGGGCTCCTGGTGAACGGGTTGAATATCGTACTAGTAGCGGACCGCTCCCCGGCATCCATGAACGGGTTGGGTATCTTGTCTGCGCTAAGCTTCGTCCTCACCGTCAAGGGCTGCGTCGCCGTAACCGGAGGGTGAGACAACGAGCTGGGAGGCAGCTTGTTCAGCGAGCCGGAACTGGTGCCGTGGCACACTGCTGCGAGTGAAGTTCGGGATGCACTGGAAAGACCGGACTGGCCGCTACCGGAGCGAGAGTGCACAGAGGGTGCCTCGCTCGCGAGGATGGTGGGGGCTTGGGGAACTTGAAGGACTCAGTCTGTGAGCCACGCCTGTGTGGGTTATGTACCACGATATACTGAGAGCTCCCGCCCGAGCTCGCGCTGCCGATCGAGAACCTGTCCGAATCCATTTGCGCGTGGTGGCCTTGACCGTGGTGGGCGCGGACCTCAGCGATGGGAGGAGCGGATGGCACGATGCTGGCTAGGTCCAGGGGAGACGGCTCGCGTTCGAACGAAGGCGCAGAGCTGCCTCTGAGATCGGGGTTTGGCGGGTCTGGGAGCGCCTTCTCGTTGAAGTGAACAGGCTCGGGCTTCTTGTCGTCGTAGCTTTGTGAATTGCGCTTGCGAGTAAACCACCACCGTTCCACGCGATCCCGTCGACGGGAGATCCACCGGCGTCGAACGAAGAGGGCCAAGACGAAGAAGAAGATTAGAAGGAAGAGAATTACGAGGCCTGCAATCAGCGACCCTGACATGCCCGGCTTCGCAGTCGCCCCACTGACTGCAAGAGGTGAGCCCGTGCCACTCTCGGTTGGTGCTGTCCCATCAGCAGAGGTGGTAGGGCCCACTCCTGCAAGTACGGTGGCCGAACCGCTGGACGAGGAAGTACCTATACATGATCGAGTCAGTGAACGTCTGCGAGCCCCCAGACAAGATAAATACCATCGTTTGCGCTTTTGGTTGAACTGGCAGCGCCAGTCTCGACTGAACTTGTTGCTTTGTTGGATACTGTTGAACTCGAATCGGTTTTAGAGGTTGCATCACCTTCTTTTGCACCGTCAGATTGTTTGCTGTTGCCACCATTATTGTTGGCTGCCCCATTGTTGGTGTTATTACCGTTGTCACCTGTGCCGCCGTCGGTATTGGCATTCCCATCAGAGTTGGGCCCAGGTGTCGTGGGTGTATTAGAGGTCTGTGCAGGAGCCTGGGAGCTCGATGTGCTCGTGGCCCCAGCCTTCGTGGTCGTCGTCGAAGTGGATTGAGACCCTCCGTTCCCGCCTGAGTTGCCACCATTCCCGCTATTCCCGCTGTTGCTATTCCCGTTTCCGTTCCCTCCTCTGCCATTTCCTTGCCCCCGACCTTTCCCTCCGTCATTATTACCCTTCCCATTGCCACCTCCACCCCTGTTACCGCCAAATGATCCACCGAAAAGGCTACCAAGCCCTTGAGGAGAGCGCTGTAGGATAACGTCCCGAGCTTGCAACTTTTCCGCGATTACACGTCGGAGATGTACGTGGTCGGCATGACCCTGCTGTCGCGCAGCGTGCATGTCGTCAAAGACCGTAGGAACCTAGAGAAAAGAACAAAAGGACACAAAAGAGAGTCGATAGTTTGAAAAATGAGTGGAAGGTGTCGTTTAGACTGTGAACTAGCTTGTTTTGGTGAGCGAAGTGATAGTTAGAACATGAGAGGAAGGGGGTTTAGACAGGAGAAATCGAACTTGAAGGCTCTGGACAAGCCTGTCTCGTTCTCGGCTCGTGCAATGTTGTCGATGGGATGAATCAAACCACCATCAAATAGAACCCTGTTCGAGGATCTCAACAACACGACAACCAGCCACACTTGGGAACAAGCGCCCAAAGTGTGGCCTTGTTGATTACCAGCTACATGGTATGCTGTGGTATTTGTGGCTCCGGTATACAAACCTTTCTGCTGAACAGAGATTAGGAGTAACAGAGAAGACAGAAGGACCACAGAAAACTGAACCAGTTGGAACAGGTCAAATGCAGGTGGCGGAAGAATTTTCAATGGAAACCAACTGATGCGTTGATGCGCCATCAGACAGATATCGTTGTCAAGCGCCCGGCCTGAGGAAGTGTCCGCTTCGCAAGTCGTCCTTGTTTTCCTTTGTTCGCAAAGGTCCAATGCTTGGGGCACGCAGGAATATTTTACTGTGCATCTCTGTGGCACATGACCGGGCCATTCTAGTAAGCGCCTTCGATTTTTTAACTCTGGGCACTCCCGGGAACCATATGTCGGGTGGACACCATGGTTACCTCCGCATCCTGGCGCAACTTCGGTCGGGTATATATCGATCGACCGTCACTCAGCTGTTCACCGCACCAGCTCAGTCCCATCCAGATTTATTTGTGGGCCCAGGGTCGGCATCCTGAGTTTTGCCCGGGAGGCACGAAACAGGAATCCAGGATGCACTCAGGCAGTTCCAAGATAAGAAAAGAACCTAAGAACTTGCGAACTCATCAAGAAAGGCGAGGATCGATCTTTAAACCCCTCCGCGCCCTTTTTGAGGAATACAACAACTTCTTCCACTACAGCGCCCATTGCAAGGCTTCCCACCACTGGGGGCCCGACACTGCATTTCCGAGACTAAATGAAGATTTGCATTGCTGTTGATTGTATAGTCGGCGATATCTATTCTATAGCCCTCAGTTGAGGCCCGCAACACCCGCGTATTAAATTGAATGCAGGCCGACTCTCGCACATCTTCTATAAGAATGTCAAGGGCCTTTCTTCCTACCCTGAAACCCTTGACCAGCTCAGTGATGATTAGATATGGCATCTCCGTCGATGTCAGCCTTCCGATAAACGGACCCCAGATCTAAACCACTATGACGAATACACACCTGGCATTTCGATAGAAATCATCCAATTGAATAGTGTCAATAACATACGTTTTCGCAGCTCGCGCGGAATGTCAAAGCAAAACGTGTGGAAGGCCATGCACGCGGGATCCGTAACGCACAGTATTCGCTGTGCCAAGGGAGGTCAGTGGTACGGCTCATATAATTCGCCGACATTAGGGCGACGCTCTCTCTAAGCAATTGTCAGATACCGGAGCCGAACTTAGCCCTTGGGTTAGTACGCGCAGTTCCTGGATTGAGCAGTCTTCTGAACCTCAACAGGTCTTCAAGAAGAGCTTCAGTCTCAGTTCTGTGGCACAGTTAATTGTACTGTAAGATCCCCGGGTAGTGTACGATCCGGACATGAGTGTGGAGCCACCTTGCGCATGCGGAAGGCGGAGAAGTTCCGAGAACATAGATGGTTCTATCAAGGAAGCAAGTCGTCTTCCAAGGTCTCGGTCTCAAGGCATACAAGAGTACTCACTAATACACAGCAACCTTTTGAGGTTAGTCCTTACGTCCTCATATCTACGCTTCCATGTATATCATACCCGACTCGCATTTGAGTCTTTATTATTCGAGGACGAACCGTCAGGCATTCATGTTGGCGCAATGTAGCACTGGCAGAACGGACACCGTAATGTAATAGAGCTCATACTAGTCCAACTGGCCCGTCTAAAAGTTATCGCTCTTATTACTAAATCTTATCCTGTCCTCATAAGTATAAACTTATGGCTTCCGAATGGTACAATCTTCTAGTCTACAGGGGCCCGGGAGACATAAGCGCCCGTCCTTCATCACTCATCGAACAGTGACTCAGAGAAGCCATCAATCGACAAGGCGAAGCGCCATCCATGCGGTCATTCTGGAGGCGAGATGGACGGGCATTGATACAGTTGCCTGCGTAGAATTCGGGGCCCTCTGCCCAACATCCAGCTCAGCTTGTTCTCAGAACTCCTCCGCTCACAGCAATAGCTCGATGCGATGAAGCTCAAGGTTTTGATCGAGTACTCAATCATCAAGTCTCGGCGGTCATGGGTGCATGTTACCAGTGATAATAATGCCCATACCCTAAGGAATTTGCCCACTTTCCACCCACCATGCGCTCTTACAACGCTTCGAGACCCCAACATGCTATCCACAAAATGAATCATGAGGAACGGTCATTGTTAAGCATCTAGAAGAGGGCATCTTTCTAAGCGAGAACCACTTAGGTTCACTACAAGCTCATGTACTGCTAAAGATATGAAACGTCGACGATAGCCGCTGGCACGAATGGCCAGGGCCGGGGGAATGAACAATCTCAGTGGAGATACATATCATTGTTGCGGACACACCACATACCCCTTTCCCTTAGATGCTCACTGCAGGCCCTTCCCTGTAAGACACTGCGGCCGACATGAGATGATCGCTTTCGAGCGCCAAAAGAAGGCATCTAGGGAATACGTGGAGAAAGTATTATTATGGGAGCGGACTCGGGTGACTGTATTCCCCAGTCTCCGTTGAGCGATCATGATATCTCTCTGTGGCAAGATACTCCAAAGTCCTCGATCAAAGCACTGCACATCCCCGGCGGTATGGAAGTGAACATGTTGTTTGTCCTTCCCGAGGACAGGAGAGATCAAAGACAGGTTGGACGAGCGCCTCAATTGTCTCTGGCTGGCTTCCAACTTGAAAGGTCACACAACACCCGCGAGTGTGAATTGGGCCGTGCATCCCTATCCAAGGATACGAAGAAAGAGACAAGCAGAAGCGCTTAACATGGCACCAATAGAGATAGGCCCCATATACTGATCCAAAACGGTCACCGTGATTGTAGATACGCAAAAACGGTCCGCGCAGAGCTCGTAACCGCTGCGCTTGCCGATGCGAGAGAGCAGCTGACTCCGCGAGGGATCTCAAATGGCTTGGACCCAACAGCCTCATCCTTGATAGGCGAGCCATTGGTGGGACATTGCGGAAAAGGAAAGAGGCCATGAGTACCACGGCCAGGGAGTGCATATGTTGAACGCATCTGATGATGACAGGCTACAGCTGCCAAATATCCTGATCGGCGGGAATACCGTGTGCTTGTCAGATCTCGCATTCGACGATACTGGACATGTTTTGAGATGCGATACTCTCCCTCTGAATATAAAGGGATTTGGCATGCTGGGGCTCTGTATCAGTCAATATCCTCGCCAGCGAGCGAAATAACCCGTATGTCCCTTACATGTCCCTTAGTTGCACAATGAAGATACTGAACCATCTGCAGGAACGCACCTTGAACACCTATAATTCTTCAAACCATGGACAATTCGAGCGGCTCCCACCGGACATTTAGCACGGCTGGAGAAGGCGGTCAGCCTCAGAGACATCGTACCATCAATCCCCAGCGCCCCCTCCGGCACATATCAGCCCTCATGAACTCCATGGCTATAGCGCAGAGGCCGCTTTCTCCTCTGGCGGGGAACTTACAGCCAACATTCCAATACCCACAGCCATACCTCCGGCCAGCACAAGGGTATGCATACTCTCGACAACTCCCTCCACAGACACGCCAGATCGCCGTCCTCAACAGTCTCCTAAGCGCCGGCTCGACGAGGGAAATTGATTACGACATCACAACCCCCACATCCACGGCCGTATGCCTGTACCAGGACCCCCCAGGCGTCAGTAGGGACTGGAGGCATGAGTGGGCGACTGTACCCGGGCTAGAGTCGTTGACGATCCGAGCGTCCTTCATGGATGGCACGCCTATCGTTGTCTTCCCCTGTGACGGACCCCACAGCCACTGGCCCGCGGTCATCGTGCAGCACGTACTAGAGATCGTACACCAGGCAGCGCGTGATCGCCTTCAAGGGTCCCGTCGTGAAGGTGGATTGGGTTTAGAGGAAAATGGATGGGACTGTGGGCCGCTCTACAATGAGCAGTACACAGCACCTTCCATGGCGACCGGGAGGGGGTGGAGATGGGGAGGCCTGGTCCCAAGCAGAACGGAGCGAGACGTGTGGGTTCTCTTGCTTCATTGACATTCCTATCGATAGCGCGATATAGCTTTCTAGTCTTGACGGTTCGAATCTGTGCGATGGCGTAGTGTAAGTGAGACAGAAGCAGTTAACTTATGTGTGGAGGGAATTTAGGGCGTGCAGCCTATGTCAATAGTCACGTTGAGTTTGAGCGAGAAATGAGCTGCCCTTTTTTCGCTGGAGAGTGGAGGTCGAGATAGCGGATGAAGGCCCGGATATTAACTCTCCGTCTGAGGCCGCGGAGGATTAATGGCGCCGTCTTCCACGATATACCAACGGGAAAGCACTTTCGATACCGAGCGACCAGGCCTTGGAGGAATCGATAGAAAAGGTTTCGTTCTTCACACGAGAAGCCCACCAGGTCCTCATGTTCACCTTCTCAATGGCCTGCACATACCTCATTTCGAATCGGTGGCGGCTTCTGGAACTGCAAGATAGAATGTATTTTGAGGATGGAGAAGGGTCCATGACTCTTCGTGTTCTTCCAGATACCTCTGAACCTGCTTGGAGCAAAGGCTTATGGGGCAGATTTCGGAGGCGAATTAGGAGATAAAAGTTGGCATTCAGCCGTAAAAGGATAGTTTATACCCAGTTTAATTGAAAACCCTCGGTGGATATTAGCCGAGACTGAGTTATCACATGGAATACCACGGAGAAGTGCACGGGCCTGATTTGGATGTCTGAGGACAAGTAGCAAGCATTGGCGTAATGGGCCATCAGAGCAGGCAATGGTTGAAGTGCGACGCAGACGCAGACTTGCACAGGTTGGGCGTCATAATACTCGAAAGTGGTCATTCCCCAAAATAGTGAATGGACATCGTTGCGGTCCACTTGACGCGAGACGAAAGACAATCTAAATATGAAAAGCATGAGAACCTGGGGAAGAGAGGAATGCGAAAACAGCAGTAGTGAAGTGACATCACCATTCAAGGAAGAGCATAGAGCTATGTCGTATCCATTTCATATGTACCATCCGCATCTGACGGGGCTGCCATGGGGTCAGAGTCAGGGTCAGCTTTTTCTTTTCCTTTCCTTGATTCGGTCAGTGAGCTGTCTTCAGGCTCGCTCTGTTTCTTCTTAACTGTTCCCTTGGCTCTTGGAGCTCTCGTTGGAGGGGCCGCTTTTCCGGTCATGCGATCAATTCTTTGCCCGTCTGCATCCAAAACCGCACCTTGGGCAGTGCTCTCCGAGGTTGTCGAAGGTTCGGTAGCCTCAGACGGCTTCTCCTGTCGATCAGGACTGGCGGAGGGTGATTTTGGTTGCAGAGTAACCTCTTTAAAGATAATGCGTTGTTCTGTGTTGGCAACGTGTTGCACGGTGCGCTTTTGCAATTCTACTCGAACGGTAAACAGTGCTGTTAGACATAACGAAAATGGAAACTAACTGACCTCTGTCTTCCGAGAAGACCATTTCAGTGCCCAGGAGATGGTGATGGTGGCCCTTGAAGACCGTTCCCTGGAGCTGTAGGAACGGAGTAGGGGTGTCGAGACCCTGTCAATGCCGTCGTTAAGTCCCGCTCCTGACGTGAATGGGGTCGATGTACGATCAGATGATAGCCCGAAGCACTTGGGACCAGGGTCGGTTCAACATTTCCGAGATCCAAGGTGATATACGATATCTCTTCCTCGCCTTCATATTCATCGTCGGGCCCAAATTCTTCAATTTGTTGGTATCCCGGTAACAGAGACGTCGGGACTTCGGAAGCCATATTGTTCAGGGGTGAGGAGCTGTTGAGCCCAGTGTCAGATGAGTCGTAATCGGATGGGGTGGATATCTCTGTGTCGCTACTTGGGATCGCCAGGCGCCGAAAATTGGCGCCAGTGGAGTGATATTACGGGAGGAGAACGTTCGGAAACAACCAAGTTCACTCGCAAGCGACCTTCACACACATTTCTCAGAGGGCGAGGCCCTCCCATCATAACATGCACAAACAACATTACCAACAGGCCAAATATTCTTGCTTTCCAGTTTCCTGCTTGATTTCTACCACTATGACCGTCTACTATGCCCTTCCGAGCAACTAAGACCTGCCTAGGGAAAGCCTCGTCTAACCAATGGCTATCACGCCAGTTTCGGGACCCGTATGTCAAGAAGCGCCTTGCAGACCCCGCGACATACCGGTCCCGGTCTGCGTTTAAACTGCTCGAGATAGAAAGCTCTTGGGACAATTTCCTCACCAAGAAGGACGTACGCGCGGTGGTGGATCTCGGCGCAGCACCAGGAGGATGGAGCCAAGTTGTCGCAGGGAAACTAGGGTTTCGCCCAGACGGAATCATACCACCACGAGGGGATTCGAAAGCTCGTTACGAGCAATGGAGTACTGCACCTGTTCAGCCTTCCGGAACCAAGAACTCTACTTTTGATCCTCTCAACATTGACGACGTAATTTCTGCGGAACAAAACCAAAGAAGATCACAAGGTCGAGGGACAATCATCGCGGTCGACTTACTGCGCATGGAACCTATCCATGGCGTCCACTCCTTGGTCGGCAACTTTCTCGAACCGGAGACAAGTGTACTCATTCGAGGACTGCTTGAGGCAAACGGCTGCCCTGATGGCAAGGTCGATGTCATCCTTTCCGATATGGCAGCGAATGCGACGGGGAACGAAGATGCAGACGTCCAGTCCAGCTTGCGTATCTGCGAAGCTGTCCTGGAGTTCGCCAAAAAGCATCTTCGATCAGGCCAAAGCATCGGAAGAACGAAAGGCGGTGTTCTTTTGTACGATAAGCCCTTAGTTCTCTTATGTGCATCTTCGAACTGACCGGGTTCCCATTAGAATGAAATATTTCGCCCATCCTGAACTCGACAAGTTCCGCCGGGAAAAACTCCAGCCAAACTTCCAACTTGTTAAGAACTTGAAGCCAACATCAAGTCGGGCGGAATCGAGCGAAACGTACTTCATGTGCCAAGGATGGAAACCTTCTCGCCCCATCCCTTCTAAGAGTCGGCGTACTCCTCCTTTGAAAGTTGTCACATTCTAATTTAAGCGCCGTAGATACCACCCTAATCTGAACAATACTACCCATTTCATTAATTGATGCCTGCAGGCACGGACGGAGGCCTGTCCGAGTATACTACGAACCGTGGTGTGGTGCTTCAGTTTTCGCGTATTTAACTACCCCTTGATTTTTAAACGTAGAAGACAAAATTACGCAGCGGCACTTCTTGATTTGGATGGGGCAAGGCTATCTAAAGTACACGGCACATTGGAAGGCAGAGGCACCAAGCGAAATCCTTACCAATTACCGACAACCTCGAGCAAGGCGAATAAGTACTTCGTTTTTCTCTTCGTAGTGGTCACAATATTGTTCTAATCGTTTGGAGTTGAACTTCTTCGCGGATTCTCTCACTTTGAATGGCAAATGTAAGTGTGAAAGCTGGGATACATGAATAACAAGATATCCGTACCTTCGTCTAGATTGTGGGGATCGAGGAGCTGCCGCTTCGCAATTTCGTGTGCCACCAAATTCAAGCAGGCAGAGCCAGGCCCAAAATTTAGAAAATCTGCAAGTTGAAGGCAACCCAGTAGATCTTCGATGGTTATGGAGTCCTCTGGGGAGACGAGTTGGCCGGTATATATATAATCTGTATGAAAGGGAGCATTGTATACGGTTATACCTGTAGCTTGACTTGGGTTCGCCAAGGCGGAACCACTCACCTAATACGGCCGCGATAGCTCTCCGTGAGCCAGGTACCGGAATTTGTTGGGGTTGTTCGGACGTAGCGTTTCTTTGACCTTCCTTATAGCCTCCAGCGAAAGTGTCCTTGAAGAAGGAGCTGCCACAACTTGCCAAGACAAGACGATGGCAGCATAGATCTAATGGGACCGAGCTTTCGGCATCCCCGTGGCTGTCAGGCTTGTCGCTGGTTCCCTCTGAATCTTCCACGGCTGCCACACTCGATTCATCGACGCCTGGATCTTCCGACTCAGGAGAAGCACCTTCGCCTTCTTCCAAGGAAACGTCCTCTGCTACTCCTTCGCACACGTCCATCTGTTCGTCTTCGCCGTTTCGGTCGTTATATGGAATGAGGACGACGTCCGTCCACGTCCTGGCGAGCCTATACTCGTTCATCTGGAGAAGGTGGGTAAAAGCTTGAGAGGCAGGGGTGTCGTCGCCTTCCTGCTCCACGTCGGGATAGAATGCCTCGACCACGCCGGCAGCCTTCAGGAGGCGTCGGTATGGGAGAATGAACTTCCGAACAGCTTTGACTTCTGAGAGATCGTGGGTCTCGAGGGCAAGCTGATTAGCTGACAGCCAGGTCCAGTCCTTCATCCCAGAGGCGTCATCAACATTGAGGAAAAGAGGTTCCCTCGACATTTGCTCCAACTTGTCTTCAATATCCTTGATGTTTTCCTCCTTATCCAGCCATGCGTAAGTCTCCCTGAGAGAGTGTAAGATAACGGCACTAGGGGGGCATCTGGATATTGCGTGCAGGTGCTGAAGCTATCGAGGTATTACTAATTAGTCAAGTTTCTCTGAGTTGTAGGAACGGCAACGAGGCTCACCACTACGTTTGCCGATGGACGGCCAAATTGCGGGTACACGACCTTGATTCTGTCCACATCCTCTCTGGGTTCCTCTGCCAAAGCGACGCGCTGTGTCCAGCATATATAGTAGAACTCTCGTCGTACAACGTGGCGAGGTGCTACAACGCTCGGAAGTCGACGGATGTCCTCCGGGAGCTCAACCGCATCGTATAAGTAGGCTACGGTCGTACCCATGCTCCTTGGAACGAAGCTGATCTCGTCGAGCAAGCGCCACTGAGGTGGCTTTAAGGGGTGGGCAAGCGCAAGACCTTCGAAATATCGCTCATAGAGTACACGCGCCCTTTGGACATACTCTGGTGTGTCGGTCGACTGCTGTTCGAAGATCCTAGCACATCGAGCGAAAAGTTGGTGGTCGAGGGTGTTATTGTTGTCGCGTATGAGTGGAAGCAAGTTGGCTAACTCGTCGAAAGAGGGAAGCAGGAAGTGGGAGGAGGTAGGGTCGAGTGCTGCGTCAAAGAAAGCGCTGTGCTCAAATAAAGACCCTACGTCGACCATTGTCCTGTCAGTGGATGGCACCCGAAGCCCCAGCTGACGTACGCCATGCCCGAACGAGAAGAGTAGTCGTCTAACGAAGTCAAAGTATATAACTTCGGCATCCCCTGGCGGTAGCGTCTCTGGAAGCTGAAGAGAACCATGAAGATCCTCAAGGCTGATACGCTTCTTCCTCAGATGCGTGACCTTCGTATCTTCGGTTACATATCGCCTAGAGAAAAGGCCCACCGCGAGCGGGATACCAGGGGGCAGGAGCGTGATGCTGTGTGCAGAGCACATAGATATCCTAGTACCCATCCTCGCGGTCCATATAGGTAGACTTTGGACAGTGGGAAGCAGGTCATCTGGAACCGAGGAAACGATCTGTTTCTGGACCCATTCCGAGAATTCCTGTTGTCTTTCGAAGGACCATCTCGCTAGACGATCGATTGCCGAGGCCCGGATCGGCGCTATACACCGAACGAATCTTGCGAAAAGCGTTCCAGTGGAGGAGTACTTGGCACCGAACCCTGGCGCAATGCGAGCTTGGAGCTCAGGGGGCGAGTGGTTTGTGTCGACCACGTCGATCCCAAGGTCGCGGAAGCATTCCTTCAGGAAGGGCTCTTCGAGTGCACCGGTAACTAGCGCCTCCCCATTCTTGACCTCAAGCAGGGACTTGAATGATGTGTCCTTCATAGTCGGTACAAGAGGCAGATGCTTGATCTCTTCATCGAGATTCTCCTGTGGAAGACTTGGAAATAGGTCCCAGAGAAGGGCAAGCCATTGCCTCATCGGCTGTCCGGGCGGGGTTTGCGATAATTTCTCCTCGATAAGCATTCTGACGCCTGACGCCTTCAAGATATCGACATTGATCAACCCTTCGTGGGGGTGCTCCAGGAGTCTCCGAGGAAATGCAGCGCAGTTGACGAAACGCCGTACTGAGAAAAGGTTTCTGCTGACGAGCTGGTGGCCCCAATCGTGGTAGTATGCCAATGCCGATGCACCTTCATTAATTGTTTCCCAGGAGTGGTCGTCCAGTTGGAGAAGCGGCAGGCCACGAAGGTGGGAAGGGTTGGGATTCGCCAGGTAGGTTATCAAGTCCATCAGCTGTTCTACGTCCTTCAGTTTCGACCGGACGCGCCCTGCCCCATCATCGTCCAACAGGATTCCTTTTACGAAAGGCGGTCTAGCGATAGCTGCGCCAGCCTTTTCCAAATGGTGCCTAACGAGAGGAAGTTGTACAAGGCAGCTCGGGGAAAGCCATTCCAAGACCTCTTGGACCACAAGTGGTGTCGTCGCTCTGCTAGGGTGGAGCACGATATCAGGGAATCGGTAAAGCTGCTTGTTAAACATGGAGCGAAACAGGTAGCGCTGTGACACCGGGAGATGCTTCGAGTAGAAGCTCTCCACGATAGCACCTGCAAGGGGGTCTTGATCCTTCGTAAGGGTTCCTGGCCACCAACGGGCGTTATCTCTATCATGTACTAAGACCTCTAGGAGTGCGAGGTATAGACGGGGAATTGTTTCCTGGAGAAGCCAGCGATTGAATGTCGTTTCTTCATTGTCGTAGGTGTCCAGCCGAATGTGTCTTCGGTCGGAGGACATGATGAAACTAGCATTCACATGTACCGGCAGAGCAATCGCAATCGCTAAAGGAAGCGTGCAGAAGAGCTTGCCAGGAATCACATGCCGTTCATCGCTGAGAGGTGCGGCGAGCCCAGCCCTGATCGTCTTCGACATATCCTTCACCCGGACGTTTGCTGGGATCGAATCCGAGTCGGGGGGGATCTGGATGCCTACCGTCCGCCACGTCGTAGTTGATCCAGAGCGGTCGGGTCCTACCAATTGGTCGATAGTGATGTCCCGCTGTACAACTTCTGAATCGTCGAGTATCTTCAACTCCAAACGGTTGGCTTCGAAGGTCCAAAGGCGCTCGACGGACTCCCCCGACTTCAGTTCACCAGCCACTATGCGCTGTATCTTAACAAAAAGTAGACATTCCGCTGCCTTGGACTGGAAATCTTCGAGCAAAGTCCTTTGGAAGGATCCAAGGGTGTAGGTCTGGCTTTTCAAGGCGTCCATCGTCGATGTTCTGAGAGGTAGGTAAAAGACCGTCTGCAATGATTATAAGTCATCTCTTGGTCATCTCGGAAATCATTGCGAAGAGATGGCCTTACCCCATTGACGAATGGTTTTTGTAGGTCAAACCATGGCACGTCCTTTAGACAGTCGATATGTCCCGGATAGGATCTAAAAAGAGTTAGGCTCTTGTGGGCTCTCGGTTGAGGAAACTCTTATGAAACACACTCACTTTACTATCAGTTTCAGCGATAACAATATCGCCGTTCGGCCAGCTATCGGTAGGTACTGCTCCGCAGGATCGAGGATCAAGACTTTGTCGCCAGAATAGATGAACGCACACTAGGGAGCTCTAAGTCACCAAACATTCTGTTGCAGAAAGCCGAGCTGCCCAAACCCTTACCTCAGTGATATGAAACATCGTCAACGCTCCAAGGCCAAACTGTCCAATAGTGTCCGCTTCGGTTTTCTTGCTACCAATGTAGTTCTGGCATATCCCATCGAAATCTTTCTGCGAAAATGTCCCATCGTTGTAGACCATGACCGCCGGTCCAGCACAAAGCTCCTTCAACTTGGAACTCAAGTACGCCCGACCTGGAGTGGGAGTATGGTCGTATAGGATCACTTCGAATTGAGTGGCACCCGCGTCGTCTGCATTCGCAAGGAACTCGGGCAGGAATTGCTTCTCGTTGTAGTTCCCTAGCGTCTCCTTCACGATGGTGGCAGAGGAGGCACCCATGTCTTCACCGAGTGAAGGAATATTTGCAAATTCTGAATCCATGCCCAGAAGTTGCAGCCTCAGATGCTTGGCCAAATCTTCAGTGATGGCTGCGTTTGCCAGAGTGCGGTCTCCGAGATCGTAGGCCAAGGAGTTCGGCCCAACATCATTGTATAGGACTTCCCCGATAGGACGAAGTACGCCCTCCGTGTCGGGCACGAGCAGTCCGTCGAGATGCTCAGCCTCCAGCTCAAAATTTTCCACCGCGAAGTTGAGGGCAGCGACCGCAGCTTTCGTCGTCGTGTGTGATACCGATTTCTCAGATAGTTCCAAAAGTCTTCGCTTAACTGTCGTAAGGGAGGGACTGGAAACTGAGGTTAGTATCACCATTTAATTAACCGAAGATATCGCTTACCTTTCTTCACAGCCGCTTCGTTCCAAGAACTCCTCCATGCCTTCCCCTCGCAAGAGGCTTCGCGACACCCGGAAAATTCCAGAAAACGGAGAAGTTAACACGGCCTGCCATGGGTGCACAAGCTTCTCCTCTGGGCCAGCTGACACTGGAACCCATTCCTTTCCCTTAAGAACAGCTTCCAACGACCTCTGCTCGTCCGATGAGAACTCCCTCAAGCCCATTTCCAGGAGGATAGCAGTTACCCGCCGAATGGTATCGCCCTCCTTCGCCTCCAGGACATGGGAAAGCTGGGTGATCAAAACCCCGGTCGGAATGGGGTCACCCCAGCCCAAGACTTTGACAAGCGACGGGGGAACCTCTCTGACATCGGAATGCAGCATCTCCAAAACGTAGTCAAATAGATATTCATCGTCCTTGGAGGTCTGACGCTTGCTCGGGCGACATCCGTGTGCGTTCGAGAGTTCTTCGTTCTGTGTTGGTAGCCAAGCGAACGTTCGGTCTAGTGGATGCAGTGAGCCGAAATTAAAACTTTTTTCGCAGAGAAGATTGAGCAGGAGGATGGATGGTTGAAAGTTGTCGGGGTTCGCTGCAACGAGTTGGATGCAATCCCTTACGTTGCTTGGAGAGAGGTCGCCATTCAAGAGAGACAAATCAGAGAGATATTGGACGATACTTGCGTCCACATCATCCTCCCGTCGGGGAAGGCAATCTTCCGGGTAGAACTGGTGAAGGGGCGAGGATGGGTCAATCAGAGTCTCTGGGGCTACCTTGACGTCCGAATCGCCAGCAGAGAGCACAAATGGCGTCTTTCGCAGCAAACTGATGTTGTTTTGACTGAGGTCATTACGATGCGAAGCGGCGTATTGGAGTATGGAGGCGAGGAGTTGCTTTGGTTGTTCATGGAGGTGTTCCAAGGAGAGGGCCACAATCGCCATTTCGCACACTGGTTCGGGTTTAGCCGGATTGATGACGGAGAGTAGGCGTTCATCCTGAAAATAGTTCTGGGAGTCAAGGAAGGCGGTGTCCGGTAATTTGGGAAGAATGTTGAGCGAAGACACGCCATATACCGCTTTGAACCCGTCGACCGCAATCCAACTTCGTTCGAACACTAGACGATCACCCTCCACCTCGTATTGGACCGATGGGAAGATAGGCAGCTCCCTGAACGTCTGGGCCTGATCAGCGGAATAAGGCTGGGAGGCCTCCCCCTCAAACATGTGGTCATCGAAATGCTGAAGGACGGTCTCTGCTGCTGCGTCATCAGGCAGCGGGACATCATCGAGCTGCTCCAGGCGGTCGAGAAGAGCATGTATGTTGTTGGGTGATTTGAGGAGGCCATAGGTGTTGAGAACATCCTGCGCTGTTTCCTCCAAGTCTGTGATGAAAGGGACTCCCCTCCGCAAGAGGTAGTTATACAAGGCCGTGTTATCCTTACTTAACCCATCACGTTCGAAGATAGGTCGCTTTCGGTTGGCGGGCTCGACACCATGCAGGCAAGGTAAGAGCGGTACTTGCTCCAGGAGTGGCATCAACATGGCCCGTGCACCCCACTTCGAGAACCAAATCCAGAACTGGGAGAGGAAGGCGATAGCGTCCGGGGTCGCAGGTGTCGTCTGTACATTTACGCCTTTGCGGGTAGGATGCTGGTCGAGATAGTACGCAACGAGGTCCGGATCGAGGCGATGTACGTTCAACGCGTCTGGACCCTTCTTCCTGAGTAGTTTTGCCACGGAAGGTGGTAGTTCATCGAGGTGAATGGCAGTGTTGTCGCAAACCCCGAAGAGCTCCAATTCGTCCCGTTCAAGGAGGGTGTAAGTGGATTTAGCGTCAGGATCTGAGGAAAGGGATACGTATTGACCGGACACCATCGGTATGACCTGAAGACCATCGATATTTCTCAAGTCGCCTGTCGACTCCAATAGGTAGCATAAGATTTTGTCGATGACTGGCTTCTGAGGAGGGTTGATGCTGTTCGCTTCGAAAGGTGGGTCGTCCTAAGTACGTACAGAATATCATTAGCAGTGTGATGATGCAGCGCTCGTGAGCGTTCGACGTTACCTTAAGCCACTCGGCCACACATTTCGGTGTCAGAATACCGGACTCGTCAAACCCCATTTCGTACAGGTGAGGGGGCACTGCGCAAATCGGGATACCGGCAGACGCTAGCGCGTCAATTGTCGACCTATCCAGATCGGGTGGGGCGATGTAAACCTCTTCCAAATTAAAGTACTTCCCTCCCAATGTAGAAGGCCAAACACGAAGCTTCCTTTCGCAGACAATCTGAAACAGTGCTTGAGGGAGTGACTGCCAGTAGAGCTGTTCCCCAGACTTGCTGGGCGGTTGGAGAGCAGGCCAAGCGGAGAATAAATCGATTGCTGGTGCGTCGTTCGCAAAGACCTCCAGTAGGTGGGCCCAAGCGCGGGGAATGAGAAAGTCGAACAAAATCTTGTTCCATTCAATAAGTAGGCTATTGAGGATTGATTGAGGAGAGTGAGTCAGGGCTTTACACGAGGGAGTTGGACAGCTTACCGGCCTTCGGACCCTTTCACCAGGCCGTTGTCGACAGGGTTTCGCAGATTTTGACGCGAGGTTGTCAGCGCAAAGCAGCCATGGATGTGAACAGGGAATCCCGTCTCTATCGGGAGCCTCAGGAAGGTGAAGAGAAATCCATTGTCGCGTTTCCCCGGTGGTGCGTCGCTGTCCGAGAGTGGGAAGGCAATACCGACATCTGGGCGCAGTTTATGTTTCTTCAGAACCGCCTCCAAAACTTTTTGCAGCTCCTCCTCGGGAAGGAACTCTGACATTCGCTTAGAAAGAAGGTTATAGGCATCTTCAATAGGAGGGTGCTCTTCGAAAATGGCCCAGTCTTTCTCAACGACGTTTCCTCCCTGATAGTGGATACGCACACGGACCCCGGCGACCCCGTCCCGAATGGTCGAGGTCTTCTCTATGTCGCAGTTCGCTAGATGGTGTTCACCTTTGTTGTCCGCGATAATGAGCTTGATTGTGCGAAGGTGGCGGAGAAAAAGCATCGCGACGCCGAGTTCGCCCTCGATGAAGTCCTTGAAGAGCTCCTTGATGTCGTTAGGTGAGACAACGTTTTCAAGAATCTTACTGGGCACCGTCCGCAAGGGCAATCGCACTATTGTCCCGTTGAAACGATCTTGCTCTAAGTTATCTGTATAGAGACTACCGAAGGCAGAACGGTGATCGCCTGCATGTTCCAAGGACAACCTTACACCCCCAACCTTGCTGAACGAGCACCGTGGATCGAAGATGGCAAGGTGCTCTCCAGACAACACTTGGAGGTAGTCCGTTATCTGTCAATATGGATGAGCAGGTTCTGTTTTGAAGCCCAAATCGATGGCTTACATGATAGCACGACCGTATTCCAAGGCCGAACTTTCCGATTTTCCTGGAAACAGCTGAGCCATGCCATGATTATAGCTTAGGAAATGCTCAAAAGACTCACGATGTGTCCTCTTCCTTAGAAGACTTGTTAATCCTTTGAAGGGCTGTCCAATCATCCTCGGTAAACGAGGCATTGTTGAACGCAAGAAGTGCTGGCCCTTGAGTTTCGGCTAGTTTAGAATCGCATAGATTCCTAGATGGGTGTTCGCGACAGTCGAGAAGGAAGGTCTGAAGAGATGGTATATATGTCTGCACAGAAGGAGAATGGGAAAATCGTACGCACTTGTTCGGTCGCCTTGGCGTCATCGGAGTTTTGCAAAAGCTCTCGAAGTAATCCTGCAGAAAAAGGATAATTCTGTAATATGGACTTGATATGGCCCAGCGTGTCAACCTGTTCCCCAAACGGAATGCTTTCCATTTCTTGCTGAAGGACAACGTTGGCTATTGGTGGTAGTTCAAGGAGAAGGTCGACTCCAAGGTTTCAACTCTTTGTCTCGTATCACGACTTCGGAGGTACTGTATAGCGCTGTATGGCCTCTGTCCAGATCTAACTTGTTCGATATTCCAGTTCAGCGCTGCGTATATCGATCGAGGGTCGTATAGCTCGAACTGGTTGTGGAAGTCAAGAACAAAGTGTTTACCATCATCAGGGCGCCTGTCCGACCGAAATGAGGCATCAAAAGCGTGGGCATCTCCCCCTCAGGGGCCAAACACACAGAAAACAAAACTTTTCGATTTGCATCCCACCACCACGACTGCTCAGCATTTTTACACACCATAGCGATAATTTTTTTGTCTTGTTATCTCATGAGAGGCACGAAGGCTACAATCGAAGGAACGCGACGCGTCGTTTCGAGTCTGGTTGGACGCGCTCTTGTGATGGAGTCTCAGAGAGGCTTGTCTTCAACTTGTTCGAGTAGGACCCACAGACGCTGACGTCTACCACTGGCCCAAGAAGCGTTGATTCAATTCACTCGGAGTATAGTTGACCCTTCTAAGGGTTTTCCAGCCCTGAACGCCAAAGAGGTGAGGTCATGATAACCCCTATCCCGGGATCCCCCACTCATCCCTGGGACAACACCGTGTCCGTGCAGACAATCGTTCCTTTGGGTGGTGCCTACAAGAACGGCTCTACGATGCGCCCGGTGCACGACGGGATAGGATGGGCTTGACCCAAGCTTGACCAGCGTGATCGCCGTCGTATTCTGTCACAGCCGTTCCGTCCTCAGATTCCCTTCTGGGCATCCGCAAGCTTGACTGCGGTTCTCCGCCATTCTACAGTGATCCAGCACTCCAAGAATGCGACGAATCGAACTCGGGGAACTCTGTCACAATGACACTGTGGAAGACGACGCGCCCCTGCAGAAGACGCGCCACCTCACAATCGACGTCATACGCGCGAGCGTCATAGGCCAGTCTCCACTTTATACCATCGCCTCCTCTCCTTGGCCGAGAGTATATAAAGCACAGTGTCTTGGTCTGGAGTCTCCAATTTAACCACTCCTCTCCTCGTATCTTACACTTGACTTTATCTTATCACCCCACTATTCACCATGGACAAAGCATCTTCAGTTACCGCCGCTTTCAGCGCTGGAAAGCTCCCCACCACCAAGCAATTCAACAACTTCATCGACTGGCTTAACGAAGTCGGTATCACACAAGTAGAGCCCCAAGCCAACACCGAGCTCAGCTCTCGAGGACGCGTTCTTGCAACGAGAGTTCGACAGATTCTCGATGCCTACAAGCAATTCTTCAACAACAAGAACGGTATGTCCTTTTACAACCATGCACCTATGACTTTAGATTAAATGCTTTACAGGCGATGATATCCTCCAGGAAGCCATCTGGCACCTGACCGAAGGTGACCTGACGACGACGTCTGAGGCTGAAGCGGACAAAGACGAGGCCAAGGCCGATGTCCAGGCTCTCCGCTCATCCCTCCGAACTCTCATCTCCATCGTCTGGGACAGCCTCTCGACCGAGGGGACTTCCATCTTCCACGACATCCTATCCCTCCTTCGTCTCTCCCTCGCTGATGCTGCTGGGCTCATTGAAGAGCAGGCAGGCGCCGCGAAGGACACTCTTCGGAAGGTGGAGGATGAGGTCCAGTCAGGCGAACGCGATACCTTTGGACGCAATAAGGAGCGTCTGGAGCAAGAGAAGGACCCCAAGGTCGCATGGCAGCATGGTATGGACACCGTGAAGGATGCAGGCACCACCGTCATCGGTGCCGCGCAGACCACTACCGCAACGGCACAGGAGAAGGCCGACAAGACCAGTGACCGTATTCATGAGGCCCTGACAAAGGTACTTCTATCCTTCCTTGAGGTTCGACCTATTGCTAACTTCAATTCCTCAGATCGCTCAGCGGGCCCAGAACGACGAGAACTACAAGCATGCACTTGACACCATCTTCTCGATCCTGCAGAAGAGGCTCAACGCATCTCTCGATGCTGCTGCCGATCCCAGCGCCACTGTCGCCAACTTTATCGCCGATACCACCCCCGAACAACATATCCCCAAGGCCGTCGACCTCTTCCGCACCTTCTTCGAGCGCCTTGCCGGTACCTCTCTAGATCCCTTCATCGGCAAGTTCAGGACGGTCACCGCTTCCGTCATGCGCGACCCCGAGCTCAAGCAGTTCTTTAACGACGCGCTCACCTTCGTCCGCCGCACCCTCACCGAGGCCGACTTCGTGAACAGCAAAGAGGCAGCCCAGGAGCGCAAGCAGCTGCGCGTCCGCTGGCGTACCTTCACGGAGAAGGACGAGAAGTGGAAGGGAGAAATCGACCAGCTCAAGGAGGAGTGGACGAAGATCGAGGCTGGTATCAAGAACGACAAGGACTTGGAGAACATCCGCGTCGCTCAGAACAACTTCACCGCTGACCTCGGCAAGGGTCTCCAGGCCGCCGGAGCTGAGGTTGCTGGAGAAGCCAAAGAAGCCGCTCAGTCTGCGCAGGGTACCCTCGAGGCTGCTATGGAGCAGGCTACATGGTTCTGGCAGGATCTGTTCAAGGTCTACATTCCCAAGGGCATCTCCAAGATGCGCGACCTCCCCATTCCTCGGTATGTCATTCGCCTTTATCTCCACATTTATTCTTACTGACTTCAAATTACAGAACTGAGTACAAGGACGACGAAATCGAGTTCGTCCTCGAGAACCTTGACATTTCCTCCTTCAACTTCCTCCCCTCGCACGTCTACATTCGCAACATCACTGATGTCGACATCACTACCTCCGACTCCCCTGAAACTCCCTCCCGCACTGCCGTTGGCACCCTCACCCACATCCGCATCCAAGCGCTCCAGCTCAAGCTCGACGACGTCTCGTTCTGGTATAAGGACAAGACCGCGGGCCCTCTCACTCCCGGGGAGTTCACTGGCCTCCTCGGCTTCAAGCTTCCAGAGAAAGGTATCGATCTCGACCTGAAGGTCCGCCTCATCCCTGCGACCGTCAAGGGCCCCCAGTCCCGCGACGAGCTCAAGCACTTCCACGTCATCGAGAACGCCGCCGTCACCATCTCCGAGGACGTCGACATCGAGGTCAAGGATAGCAACCATGCGATGGTCACGACCCTCCTGAAGCCCATTGTCGTCTCGCGCATCCGTGACGCGCTCCAGCGCGCGCTTACCGGGCAGCTCCGCGCCGCCGTCGAGTGGGCGGACGGCATCGCCTACGACATCAGCAAGCGCCAGGAGATCTTCGAGGACACCGGGTTCGGCAGCGGCGGGTCCCTCGTCGCCGCCATTTGGTCCGAGATCGGACGTATGCAGCGCGAGGCCAAGTACGAGAAGCATCGCGAGCTGGGCGTGCATGCGACCGGCACTGGTGTCATCGTTGAGCAGCGCACGATTATTCCTGGAGAGGGTGACCAGAAGGCGACTGTCCAGAAGTCGACGTTCGCTATGGGTGCGGAGCCGCAGATCCTTTCGGGAGAGAAGCGTGGACCTCTGGGTACCGGCTCGGAGCCGATCGTCCACAAGGTGCAGCGCCTGGGTGAGGAGGTTGGTGTTAATGTGAAGGACACTGTTGGACAGGCCATGGATGTCGACACGGAGCACGTTGCCAACCAGGCTCAGGATGTCCTTGGGGAGGTGAAGGACCGTGCGGTTGGGGTGACGAAGGCTGCTTACCAGCAGGTCGAGACCTTCAAACATAGCGTGCAGAGGAAGATCGAGCTCGAGGAAAAGCGTCCTGGTTGGCAGAGCGCTGCTTTCGATTTCTAAATGCTTCTCGCCTTTCTTCCGGGTTTCCTCGTCTTATGTTTTACGATTTCATCATTCCTTTTCCCAAGTGACCATCCATTTGTACAATATCCAAATGACCGTAGCGTCTGTACACTAAAATGATTACCTTTATTAGTCTCTCTCACTACACTTGTAACCATGAGAGCCAACTGGCGCGACTTCTTGGAAAGCCATAACGCGCCATCCCGCCGACGCGCCGCGACGCGCCACCCCTCTGATAGATGCTTACATCATCTGATTAGTAATGTGACGCGTCTGCTTGCGCGTACTGAGAGGAGCCATTAACTCCTCCTTGTACCGTTCTACCACTACCGCCACCTTAACACTCAACCACCATGGACCATTTTCCGACGAACTGGGGTAGACCTGTATGTCAGAAGCAGATCCGATTCAATGTTCTCTAAATAATGAAGGTCTATCCAACGACAGAGAAATGATGCTTTCGACGCGTATGGCACGCACCCTATCCACCAGCGGCCAGTGAATACGCCCAAGGACGCCTTTGATGCTGGCGTGCAGCACACACAGTTAGTCGATATACGTGCCGGAGCTGGTAAATGTGGTGCTGAATGCTTCTAGACAGCCTATCGTGACTGGAACGAGTGTTTTGGGCCTGAAGTTCAAGGACGGAATCATGATGGCAGCGGATAACCTTGGTGCGTAGCTGCCTAATCGGCTTCCATTCACAATCTAACCAAGGAACGGATGGATTTTGCATATAGCATCGTACGGATCTCTCGCGCGATTCAAGGATATTCAACGTCTGCAGGCAGTCGGAACCAACACCGTTGTCGGCGCTGGAGGTGACATGTCCGATTTCCAGTACATCCAGCGCATGCTGGACGAGCTTGTCGTCAACGAATTCACTTCTCAAGATGGACACACCTTGAGTCCGGCGGAGATCCATGAGTACTTGGCCCAGGTTATGTACGCGAGGAGAACGAAGATGAACCCGCTGTGGAATTCGCTTCTTGTCGGAGGGGTCAAGGATGGCGAGAGGTGCGTTTTCACTCACTTGATTCGCAGTGACGGCAAGTCTAACTCTGACGGTTTAGGTTCTTGGCGTACGTCGATCTTTTGGGCACGACGTACTCTGCATCAACACTCGCGACTGGGTACGGCTCCATGCTCGCGCAGCCTCTGCTCCGAAAGGCGGTCGAGGGGCGGGAAGACACTCTCACAGAAGAGGAAGCCCGCCAGATTATTGAGGAGTGCATGCGTGTGCTTTTCTACCGCGATGCCCGCAGTTTGGACAAGGTCGGTGCCCTTCAGCTCCCTTTTCTTCGAATGATATCCATGGCAGTCTGGCTGACTTTATCCCCTCTGCTTCTAGTACCAAGTCGCTACAATTACCGCTGAGGGGGTAACGATCTCCGATACACAGTACTTGAAGACGTCGTGGTCGTTCGCAGAGGGTATCAGGGGATACGGAGCCCAGACGCAGTAATTTCTCAATTGTAATATATCCATCCATTCCATTTTTCCGTGACCCTTCGCGGTGTATTCTTTCTATTCCAGATAACTCGGATCGTGTTGTCCTACAGCCTCGGAGCTCTTGAAGCACTCATCTCCTTCCTTGAACGGAATGACGGAAGAACTACTGCAGACCTTCGGCGCGGGTGCATCATATGATGATGCACATGAATCGGTCTCAGCGTTTCGTGACACGTATCTCTGGGTGTCTTCTGTTACATCAAGCGGGGAAAGATCTCGAAATCCTAGGGTACTTCCGCCCCCTGGGTCCTGGCATGGTCACACAGCAGCTATATAACCGCTTGCCCCGGATCGTCCCCTTTCCCCCGCTTTGGTCACTAACAGCCTCGCCACACTATACTTTATGCTTTCAGTCCCCTTTCGTCTCTCATTATCTCCCTTTATAGGTGCACCTAGGAACGTCCGATACAGCTCATACAGCGGATGGACATCCTCAAAGTCTTCCCGTACATCTTCTATGCCGTATGCCTTTGGTTGCTTGCTATACGACTGTCGCATCTCGACTCGGGGGACGTCGCCGTTATAGGGGGCCAGCACTATGCTCTCAGTCGATTCTGGGATGTAGGGGTAGCTGCGGGTGTTGCAGGGCGGGTTGTTGGGTATGCGGTGGGGAAGGTGGAGAGTCGGTTGAGGGTTGCTGAAGAGATTACGCGGAGGCTTGCGAGCTTGGGAGGGCTGTAAGGGGGACTGTGTGGTTATATCACGGTGAGCTCCCAGCCTATGTCGCTGTCTCGAGGACTTACTTGCTAATGACAATGCTAAGGTGGTTATGTCTGTCTAGACTGGGCATACGATCTTCGGAGAAGGCATTGGGACAAGGAGAGTGAGGATGATGGGAGGGACTTGGATCGTAGGGTCAAGCCACGGTGGAGAGATGGTTGGGTTATCAGTCGAGACCAAATTCAGAGAGATACAGGAGTGTGCAGTAGTTTTACGCCAGCATACTTCCAGGCTATCCTACAGATGCATGGGGAGGGGTTTCGCTCCAGTAAAGAGGTTTGTAGAAGATCGCAATACGATGACCACCTTGCACCGTGGTCTCTAGCTCTGGTACCCCAAATCACCATGTATCCTCATATGGATCGTTTATAGAGGGTTAGCATGCCCGGCCGTCCAAGCCCGCGCAATGAGGTCATTCCTACCCCTGAATCCCCCATCAATCCCTTTTGGCGCCCAACCACGATGTCGATCGTTCCTCCCAAGCTTCAACGAGTCTCCAAGCTCACAATCACATTCCTTGTCGATAACAATCTCGAATGGATGACGAAGCTTCCTCCAGGCTTCACCCACGAGCTGCAGCAGCACATCCCCCATTCACGAAAAGCCGGGACAGGGGAACCAGGCGCTGGCGTTCCCGTGCTCGACTTCAACGACTTTTGCTGCGGGGCGCATGGGTTCTCAGCGCTCATTGAGACTGAACCTGTGTTAGCAATTGATGGTGGAGATGCTACTGCGCCTGGAGGGTCTGCCGAAGGGGCCTTGGATCCTGCGGCCCATTATTACACACTCTTCGATACAGGTCCTGATTCCCTGTCGCTCGTGCGGAATATCAGGGCGTTGCAGGTGCCGATTACGAAGATCGACAGGGTCGTCACGTCGCATTGGCATTCTGACCATACGGGCGGCCTGCTCTCGTTCTTGGACCTCCGGAGGACGTGCGTCGAGGACGGCGTGACAACGCCTCCGCTCACAAGCGCCGGTGAAGGCGACATCATCCGAGCGCAGGCCCAGTCAGACTTCGATTCGACATCTCCAAGGGAGTTTGGAGGTGTTGTGAGCAATTGTACTGTTGACGTCCACCCATCGCGCCCCCATTTGCGCGGGATCGCGCCTCCCCCTACGTGGAAGAAGGTTCTGTGCGCTCTTCCACCAGACCCTGCGTTCGACGCCATCGAGGCGAGGGGTGGTATCGTCGAGAAGAGAGATGATGGACATACAGTCGCAGGTGGCACTGTGTGGATCAGCGGGGAGGTCCCCAGAGTAACAGAGTGGGAGAAGGGGCTCCTTGGTGGGGTGAGGTGGGTCAAGGAAGGCGAGGATGCCTGGGGGGATCATGCAACAAGAAAGGGTGATTTGGAAGCTAGCTCAGAAGACGATGTGATAGAGCCTGCGGGGGAGGCTGGGACAGGGAAGTGGATCGCTGAACCGCACATCATGGACGAGCGATATGCTGTGGTGGACGTGGAAGGAAAGGGACTGGTTGTGTTTAGCTCGTAAGTCTCTCGTTATCTTACCCGAAAATGTGGTCTAATGGCATGGTTTCCTGCATAGTTGCTCGCATGCGGGAATCGTGAACGTCATTAGAGACGCCGTTAAGACTTTTAACCGTCCAATTTACATGGTATGTCCTGGCATGACCACACCCGCCGCAAACTCCAAGCTGGTACGAGGATCCACTAAACCACCTCCCTCATTGACAGATCGTCGGAGGGCTGCACCTCGCCAGTGCAGACTTATACCCACGAATTGAACCAACCGTGAAATTCTTGTCAGAGAACCTCCGCCCAGCCCCGACATACGTCTTACCCATGCACTGCACGGGATGGAAGGCGAAGATCGCACTCGAGGGAGCGCTTGGGGAGGGCATGGTCCCAGCTGGCGTTGGTCATCGCGTCGAGATTATCGGAACCAAAGAGGTCGAAGGAGTTGACGCAGGGAGGATGTGGGTAAGGATTGTCGAGTGAAGGGACATAATGAAGCTACGACAGTGGGGGTTGAGATTAGGTTGGGCTGCGCCCGATTATTTATAATCAAACCTCGCCAGATCAGAGGGGCCTGTCACAGGTCTAAGCAGATGATTCCTGTGTCCGCACAAGCATAAGTCATTCCTTTGAATATATATATTGGAGTCCTCGGTGTACCAGGCTGCAGGCGTGTACATCGTACAGTTGACCTATCTCCTATGATCTGTCCGCGCATGG
This sequence comes from Ephemerocybe angulata, assembly GCA_013368325.1. Lineage (NCBI taxonomy): Eukaryota > Fungi > Basidiomycota > Agaricomycetes > Agaricales > Psathyrellaceae > Ephemerocybe > Ephemerocybe angulata. Next base: position 104,030 of record JAACJK010000171.1, read on the forward strand.
TATTGAAAAATCCCTCTGCCCTCACGGTAGTCTGGTATTGCAGTGTCGTGTACTTGGAAGTTTGGGTATGACAATACCACCGGGCAGCATTGGGCCATTGACAAACTTAGAGTTTAGACCTCTCTACTCATATAATGCAACCCAATATGTACCATCCGGCGGTGCTATCGCTCAGACGTTCCGCCGAGTTCGAGCTCAAGCGCCGAGACGCGCTAAGGCGATTTTGGCACGTGAGGGGTAATTTGCAGTAAATTTACACCCTAAAATGGGTTTTATGCCGGGCCAAAAATTTGGGCCGGTAATTTACCAGTTATATGGCCTCAGCGGCTCAGCCCTGGTCGGAGTTTTACGTAGGCTAGTATCGCAGCCACTGCGGGTGCAGTTTAATCCGTGCAGCCGAGGGACCACCGCCGCCATACCCGCAGGATATGTCGCGCTCACAGGGCGCTTACAGGACCCTGATCAACGCTGATGAGCGCCGGGCCGTCGTGTGAACGGGCGCCGAACTGGCCACAGTGGCCAGCTCCACATGTGATACTTAGCGTCGGCACTGGTGTATTATCTGGTAAGCTTGCTGCCATACCCTCGGGTAGGAGGGGCGAGGGGTGTGATGAATTGCGCCAACTGAGGCGGGCAGGTGCTTCGCACAGCAAGGACCCTGAGCGCTGTCTCAGCACACAGCTTTATGTATCGAGGACTCGTATCATTTGGAGCCTTTCGTGGGTTAAATGAAATCACAGGGTTCGCTAGAGTTTCGTTAACCCAGCTGTGGGCTATAAAGGATTACCCTGGACTACCTTCAAGTTTTATACGCAACCCTAGCCCAACCACCATGTCCACAGATCCTCCCAAGCTTCAACGAGTCTCCAAGCTCACAATCACATTCCTTGTTGACAACAATATCGAATCGATGACGAAGCTTCCCCCAGGCTTCACCCACGAGCTGCAGCAGCACATCCCTCATTCACGGAGAGCCGAGCCAGGGGAACCAGGCGCTGGCGTTCCCGTGCTCGACTTCAACGACTTTTGCTGCGGGGCGCATGGGTTCGCAGCGCTCATTGAGACCGAACCTGTAACAACTGACGGTGTAGATGCGATTGTGCCTGGAGGATCGGGCGAAGGGGCCTTGGATCCTGCTGCCCATTATTACACGCTTTTCGATACAGGTCCTGATTCCCTGTCGCTCGTGAGGAATATCAGGGCGTTGCAGGTGCCGATTACGAAGATCGACAGGGTCGTCACGTCGCATTGGCATTCCGACCATACGGGTGGTCTGCTCTCGTTCTTGGACCTCCGGAGGAAGTGCGCCGAGGACGGCGTTGTCACGCCTCCGCTCACAAGCGCCGGTGAATTTGAAGGCCAGTCAGACCTCGATTCGACATCTGCAAGGGAGTTTAGAGGTGTTGTGAGCACCTGCACTGTTGATGTTCATCCATCGCGCCCCATTTGCGCGGGATCGCGCCTCCCCCTACGTGGAAGAAGGTTCTGTGCGCCCTTCCCCCAGACCCTGCGTTCGGCGACATCGAGGCGGCGGGAGGTATCATCGAAACGCGAGACGATGGACATACAGTCGCAGGCGGTACTGTGTGGATCAGCGGGGAGGTCCCCAGAGTCACGGAGTGGGAGAAGGGGCTCCTTGGTGGGGTGAGGTGGGTCAAGGAAGGCGAGGATGCCTGGAGGGATAATGCAACAAGAAAGGGTGATTTGGAAAGTTCAGAGGACGATGTGATTGAGCCTGCGGGGGAGGCTGGGACAGGGAAATGGATCGCTGAACCGCACATCATGGATGAGCGATATGCTGCGGTGGACGTGGAAGGAAAGGGACTGGTCGTGTTTAGCTCGTGGGTTTCCTCTTCCTCATCTTACCCGAGAATATGGCCTAATGGGATGGTCCTCTGCATAGCTGCTCGCATGCGGGAATCGTGAACGTCATCAGAGATGCTGTGAAGACTTTTAACCGTCCAATTTACATGGTACGTCCTAACACGTCCACACCCGCCGAAAGCTCTGGCAAGCTGGTACGAGTAACCACTGACTGTGAACCACCTCCCTCATTGACAGATCGTTGGGGGGCTGCACCTCGCCACTGCAGACTTGTACCCACGAATTGAACCAACCGTGAAATTCTTGTCAGAGAACCTCCGCCCAGCCCCGACATACGTCTTACCCATGCACTGCACGGGATGGAAGGCGAAGATCGCACTCGAGGAAGCGCTTGGGGAGGGCGTGGTCCCAGCTGGCGTTGGTCATCGCGTCGAGATTATCGGAACCAAAGAGATCGAAGGAGTTGACGCAGGGAGGATGTGGGTAAGGATTGTCGAGTGAAGGGACACAATGAAGCTACGACAGTGGGGGTTGAGATTACCGCTACCTTATAAAGTTTGTTGTTTTCGATTGCAAAGCGCACACCGTGGTGGCGCCCTCGTTCTTCAAGAAAAGGTTTAGGGACCAGACTATCAAATCATTCTGCCATAGAGATGCAACAAATATTACTGGGTATTCTCAAATGCCTTGTTCCTTCTCTTTCCTTCGACTAAGCATCCACTCACGAGCCTTTGCTCGCCGCTGTTCTTTCAATTCATTCGGAATGGCGTCCAAGGCGGGTGCTTCCTCAGGCGGCTGCGGCAGAGGGGGTGGAGGAGCGTCAGGTTCGACTGGGGCCGGTTCGCTAGGCTCCGGGACAGCATCTCCCTCTTCTACTACCACCTCTTCAGAGGAATCACTGTCACTGTCACTGCCGTACCCCGCAAGGCCTCCGATCCCTTTGGCTTCACTTTCCTGTTGTTCCTTCAGCACCTTCTCAGCCTTCGCATTTGCTTTGACCTCAAGCCAAGATTGATACCACTTCCCTCCTTCTCGGAGAAAAGAGAATCGCTGGTCTGCTCCGTGGTTAGCCATGATGCGCATTTCAAGCTGAGCTGGGTTTGTGGCGGATAGCAGATGATTAGCTGTGCGCTGCATTAGGAGCATTGCCTCCTGGGATGGCTGCCATTCAAATTTAAATATTGTATCCATTCGACAAGGAAGAGTCGGGTATCGTACCTCCAGATCCGAGTTCACATTTGCCAAATCAAGCTCGGCCTTTCGATCCTCTTCTTCTCGCTCCTTCAGGCGCCTCTCGTGCGCTTCGTCCATCATACGCCTTCGCTTGATACGGTGGTAGTCTTCAATCTCTGTCTGAGATAGGAAGAATGTCTCTCTGCTGTCCTCTGGGAAGTCCGACCAGGTGGAAGATGCTGGAGACGCAGGTTCGATTGAAGGCTCTGCATTCGAACCTTCATCGAGTGCCAGTCCTGCCAATGAATCAAGTAGAAGTCGGGCATCGAACCTACAAAAGTTGATTAGCATGCTATGGCCGATTCGAGGAAGAAAACAGAAAGAATCGTCGAGTCAAAACATGAGTCGAGATAACCCGGCTCTGGGGTAGTCCATCTTTGCGTTCACGAGGGAGGAGAGGGTTCAAATTGCAGCGTTCATTTCGAGGTCGTACGTATCACATTGGCCAAAGGCAGTAAAGGATGTAGGATTATAGATAAAGACATACCGATCTACCCATACCTCCTTCCCGGAAATCTCGCTCGGCACGTTCTGTTTCGACACCGTAAACCCACTCGCAGAACTGAGGGTAAACATTCCGTCGTCCACCCCATTCCACTGAGACGGGCCCGAGCTAGACTCTCCGACGCTCATGTCAAGCTTCACCAATGCAGTTCGAGGGCCTGGGTGGCCATGAGCATCAACCTCGAGGGACTGTGCGCGGATCTTCGCTGTTGCACCGTGCACGATGTCTGCTTCGTGAGCTTGGATGTGCAGGATTGCTCGTGCGCGCTGCCGTTCTTGGACCTGCTCTTCGTAGCTTCGTTGGTAGCCTTCATCGTATCCTTGGCTCGGATATTGTCGTTTGCGTTTGGCCTGGTGGTTTCGCTTCATTGAGCTTGGATGACGGTAATAGGAGGAAGAGGTTGCACCGCGGGAACCTTCGTCAGCAAAGTTGATGACGGGGCGCCTGACAGTCCTTCATCCTTCCCATGTCTTGCTAGGTCTTGCTTCACCACGACTTGGAAATTCAGAACTTTAAGGACTATTATGGGATTATCCAGGTGAAGGTAAAATATAGCACATGGTTCATCGTCCTAAATCAATCTACCCCACATGGCACAGGTCATATCATCAGAAGAAAGCGATGGGGTTGGGCTCAGTCCCGGTAATTTGCTGCAGGACGTCCCAGTGCTCGACGATGCAGGTACCCTTGAACTTGAAGTAGTCGGCGACCGCCCAGGTGATGTCGGGTCCCGCCATCTTGTAGTGCATGATGCCGTAGCCCTGCCCACCAAAGATGGTGAGGTGGTCGGTAACGAGGCCTCCCGCAAATCCGTTCGTCAGGAACTGGATGGCAAAGTCACGTCCCTGCTGCGCGAAAGGGTTGTGCTGCTTGTACTCTCTGTTGAAAAGGTTTGTGAGTACGTGCCCTTAATCGGTACGATGGAAGGGTTGACGATGACTTACCCAGGGACGTATCGGTTGAAGGCGGTGAGGACATCTTGCTGGTTGACGAAGAGGTCCGCGAAATCAGCCAGTGCTTCATACTGCAGCTGCGCGAGGTTTCCGCCCTTCGCCTTCGGGTCGCACACCTTAGGCTTAGGCTTGGAAGCGGCGTCGACGGCCTCGACCTCCGCACGGCCAACGTTCATGGCGAGTGCAGAGACAGACAGCAAGAGCACAGTGAAGGACGAGGTGAAGAAACGCATGTTGACGACTGGGGCTTTGGCTGGAGCTGACTGGTATGGGGGCTTAGGAAGTTGCGGAGCGACCTGAAGACGACCACTCGGACAACCAGGCAGGTTTTATAGCACTTTTGGTCGTTGCCAATGCCGTTGGTTTGCCGTTGGTCAATTCAAAGTCGGCGCCTCACAAATTTACGCAACTATTACAGCCGGTATGTATTCCCACTGTCGACGTATTCTGTGTCCTGAAAATGCCAAAAGCAGCAGCGTTGTATGTGCCCTATCAGGGGTTTGATCATGAACCAACGTTGTCAACCTATCCAACGCGACGGTCCACCCACAAAACAACGCGCCGAAGCCGTCACTGGACTATTTTCTGAGGCTTCCGTGATGCGTTCTTTCCCCATGGCCACCCGAAATTTTAGAGCGCAGGTTTTCCAATGGCCCAAGAGCTTAGGCGCCCATGGGGCCTGGGGCCGTACATTTCGGCTCGCAAGCCCGGATTGCTAAAACATTTTGGTCTTCACTTCAAATCTCGTACGTTGCGTTTGCGTTGCGTGCCTGCTTTGTGCCTGCTCGTACTCTATTGTATATGTTCATCAGCTTGTCGTAACGCTGCGCTGGGTAATCATATCTCTAACCTGCAGGGTCGATGAAAGTCCTGCAAGAGGCATTGTGGGGTATGCCCCTCCGACGCGCATGGAATCAGGATTCCTTCAAGTGAATCAGGAAGACTTGAAGTCAGGCTGCCCGCCAGAACGCGCTCTGCTACCCTTTGCGCACCCACTGTGCCTTCCTTTCGATAGGTAGATTTTGGCCCAAGATTACAAACTGAAATTAGGTTGGACCCACACCGACCCACGCATCGTAAGCGGGGCGTGTACGGACTTCCAAGTTCTGCGAGAAAGCCGGAAAGCGCTCCATAAGTTACGAGAGGTGTATTCCGTGAGTGGGAAAAGGTTGGGAAAAGGTACGAGGAAGGTAACGCCCAACAAACGCTCGGCAGAATCAAGAACGAGCCGACGAGCGGATGAGAGGCCTGGCTCCGGCTGCCCCTGGATGTCCAACGGCCAGGCACGGATTGCAACTTACTGCGAACGCAGCGGAAGGTAAGTACTTACATACTACGATTGGGGTCATGACAAATGGATCGACAATTGGAAGTAAGTACCGTAAGAAAGCATGCACCAAGTACTGTAATATAGGCCTGAGTACTGAGTGACATCCCTTCACCTTGCACGCTTGGGCGCGAATAATCACCCCTCCATCTACACGGTCGCTACCTACTTATTCCTTAGAAACCTTTGATTTTGTATCGATTCGGCAGAATTGCCATGAGGACTGGGCCAGGGGCGTGGGAGCGCGGTGCGAGTGATGGCGTAATACTAATGGGCGCCGCGCATCTCTGCCTCGTTCCCTCCCATTCCTTCTTGCTACCTTTACCTTCCTGCGCACCTCACCTAGCCGCCTACCTATGCCACCAAGACTTTTACTGAAATCTCGCCATTGCGCACGGAATGGGTCGAGCACTGGCGGTGCCGACGTACCGATGCCAGACCTGACAAAGTGATGACGGACTCCTCATCGATGGAGGACTTCATTAGGGTGAAACAACAAAGGGTATGTGTACAAGAGCAGCACATATAAATACATCGGTACTAACAGAAATAATGCTACAGAATTACAAATGATCATATCGATACACGAAATTCCAAAAGGTACGATCCTGGGGCTGTTGGCATCCCTACTCCTCGTCATCCTCGTCGTCGCTATCTGTGCCAAAGATTAGCTCCTCAAACGTCAAAGCCCGCTTCGACATTGAGCTTTTATCGTGGCTTTCGTACTCCTCATCGCTCAGGTCATCATCATCGCTGTCCCTGCCGAAAACCTTTTCGTCGAACTTGAAAATTCGCGCTCTATCCGGGGACTCCTCTTGGCGTACAACTCCACCGTCGCTATCCGAACCAAACACATCCTCCTCCGGTATAAAAACTTGCTCCATTATCTCTGGACTCTCCTCACATGGGGAGGAATGTGCCGCCAGCACCTGTTCGATCCATTCTTGATCTTCGAAAGGCACTCCGCTACAACGCGGCGGAGTCCTGGGACTGCAGGGAGTGATGAGGGTCCAGGGATTGAAGCCCTTGTCATCTATCGTGGTTGTAGGCTCTTCGCGAGCTCCAGCACTCTGAAGTGCAGATCCACTCAAGGGTTCTGGTGTTTGCGTGAGCATATACGCGATAAATGCAGGTGGATATGCACGTACCATCCTCTTTCTCGCCCCCCTTGAGCCTTTTAGCCTCGGGTTCAGGGACCTCTGACTGCGCGATTTCGCGATACTCGGCCCTCTTCTCCCCTTCTTCGGTGGCTCCCTTGTCGGCCCCCTCGGCGTCCTCCGATTCGAGTACCGAGCGTTTTCGCTTGAGCTTGTTCTTGTTCTTGCTGGGAGGCGGTGGAGTGGCCAGTCTGCTGCCACGGTGTCAATAATTAGCGGCAGGTAAAAAATATGTGTTACTAACCTTCGCGTCCCTTTCCTCTCGCAAGGAGACGGAGGATCATACGTATCCAGATCGTATTCGTCCCTGGCCCTCTCCTCTTCCCTCCTCCTCCATTCCATGTAGTGCGTTTCTTCCTGGCGGAGGATTCCGACAAGAGGGCGCGTCGTGGTATCATCGTCCCCGTCGTCCTCAACGGAATCGGTAACGAAAAGGAAATCATCTATGTCTTCGTCCTCGTCGTTGTGGTCGCCTTCTCCAGTTTCAGTGTCATCGATGATTTCATTATCCTCGTCATCAAGCTCCTCAAGGTCAGATACCTGGTCCTTCTCTTCATCGTCGTCGTCGGTCTGGCTGTTCCATGCAATAATCATTGAAGCCGTGGGTACCGGGGACCTGGGGCGAAATGCGAGTGGCTTGAAACAGGCCTCTCCCTCCGAGTCGGCGACCCGATGAGCCTCGTGGGGCACTTCTTGGGCCAGTGCAGGTCGGGAGTCCCCTGTTGCATGTGGAGGAACGAAGACAGGTGCGCGCTGAACTGGAGGAGGTCTAAAGACCGGACTACCATCGAACCCCGTCTGCTCCGGGAAACGGGCTTGAGCTACCGACTTCTGGGATTTGAAGACCGGCTGGGGCATGAACGCCGGAGGAGGAGGGCGGAAGACTGGGGTGAGACGTCTGATTGACTTGGGCGAAGCGGCGCTTGGGTTGAAGAAGCCGACGGAAGCCTGTTTGGCTTGTCTGTGCTGGGTTTGCACGCTGCTGGCCTCGACCCTCGTGGTGGTAGCCTCTTCGACATTAGCTTTGGGCGCCTTGTTGGTAAAGGGTGGTCGTTGGGTCGGGGTTTGATGCCATCGGCTCGGCTGTTGAGGTTTCCCTGTTGTGGCAGCGATGTGCATCCCCTTCACCTTCATGAACTCGAATGTCTTCATCAGGTTTGAGCAGACGCCGGGGGCAGGCTCGTACGCGAAGATGGCGGGTGGTGGGTTGGCGGGCCGTTTTAGTGAAGGGATGTTGAGGAGTGGCGTGGATTCAAAAGGGTCATCGAGCGATGGTGGCTCGGGGGCAACGACTGGGCTGCTCGTCTCCCTCTTCGACCTCATCGGGATGAGTAGGGGGGTTCCTCTATGCATGGGCATTGTTGTATGCGAGAGAGGTGGTGCGTTGGTGTTAAAGGGAGGAGGCAAAGGGCTTTAGCCGAGATCTCGCGTTTCTCCGTGATAAATCGAGTGGCACAGCGATCAACACCCTATTTCGCGGCTTTTGGGATAGTTGATCTATGGTGGGGGTGATTGTAGAAGCTCGAAGGGCACCAGGAGAGAGTATAGACGCGTCGATGAAGATGGTTGAAGTTCAACACTCGAACGAACACGATCGCCATTACGCCGTGCGGAGGCTGAATCCGACCGTTCCATATTAGGAGCACTGCTCTGCATTGACTCGTGGAGGACAATGCAGGACAATGGGATGATCTCGGTGTTATTCTACGATGGTTACCGTATACTTTTCCTTTTGTTCGATTCATTAGGCTTATGCGTTGATTGGGTGGCTATCAATTACGGATAATTCTATTGGGCAACCCCGTTGCCCCGCGGCAACGGGGTTGCCACAACATTCTGAGCCCAAAACTATCAGGCAACCTCAAAGTCCTTCCGGCACGCCTTTGCCTCTCATGCCGGATGATCAAATCAGCTTGGTAAGCCCCGGCAGGCCCCGGCAGGCCACTCCCGCCACTCAGGCTGGTCGATCTTTGAGGATGGTAAAACCGCACTCCCTTGGATTTGACGAATGAGTAGACGGAGATTTAGGGCGTCTCTGTGCATAGGTGCTGGTGTCGCCTGTAAAGGTATGCAGGTGACTCCTGGTGCCCTTAGGATGACCTCTGTAAGGCTCAGTATGCACAGATAGCATGATCAAAGCCCCCAATGCAAAACCGTACGTATCACATCTAGGGTGCAATTTATATAGCAAAGACAGGCCATGAGAGTGCCTTTCTGATATATTCAAGCACCAGTCCTCAGGCTCTGTGGCTACTCGACTCGGATATCACCAAGATATCACAGTCAAGCGTCAACATCATCGTACTGATGGGCCATACATACCCCAGTGCTTGCTCTACACAGCGCGCTCCATACTTAGAACACATGTACATATCTCCCCCTAGCCTTGCTATACTCATTTTGACACCCACTGAGAAACTATAAGTCCTTAATCTGCTTCGTGACCCCAACCCGAGTGCTGAGCCGCCTCAGCCAGGCCTGAGCGCAAGTCAGCGGGCTGCCAATTTATTGATGGCGCTCGGCACGACATATTCACCAGCAAGGAGGTTGCCGAATAACGAATACTTTCGACGACGTTTGTAATGGGGTTGCTCGCGGCAAGGGGGTTGCCCAATAGAATTATCCATCAATTACCTTCTTTCTTTCTTCGTCCTTCGAGGCGAGTTAAGTGCCACCGATTCCATGCTTTGTCGGAGAGGGCGTTTGGGTAATTATCGCACCGTTTGATCCGTCAACCGAAGCTCAAGCAGCAATCTCAAGAGAGCCAGAAAGTCCAAAACAACGAGTGAACCGTTATCGAGAGGCAGTGGGAGGCGAGAAATACATTATAGCTGGCGTAAGTACGCTAATCTTTCAGTGATTGTCTTATCGGACTGCTATCTGCCGCTACGCGAGCCCTCTTAGTCGAGAAGAATGGGCGCCTAATTCACAAGAAGGCCACGGCAAATACAACCAAGCAAGCTTATGTAAGGTTATCGCAACCCAAAAACTGCGGGATCCCAGAGAGACCGAGTCACGATTTCAACCGAAACCGCGTTGTTCTTTCGCAAACCACGGTCATCGTCTCCCAAGCAAGTCCGTAGGACGATCCGACTCTCCGTAGACGCGTAATTAATGCCCAGAAACCCCACCAAGACCGCTACAACGATGTCCGAGTCAAGATCTTTGAACGTCCATGCCCCCGTCACCAAGCTGTCTGCCGAAATCCTCGACGAGATTTTCGAGTTGGTGATCCTTTCCTTGGATTCCAAGGACTCTCCTAACTGGGATGTTATGGGAAACCAGAGAAGGGATCTCATGCTTGTCTCGAAGGCATGGCGCCAGAGGATCCTGTTCAACCCCAAACTTTGGGCACATGTCTTCCTAAACGCCGATGGGTACGATGACGATGAACTTGAAGACGTCTATGAGGCTCTTGGGAGGAATTTGGAGAAAAGTGGAGAACAGATGAGAACCTTGCACCTGGTTTCTCCTGGGATGGTCGACGAGGAGAACGCGGAGACTTCTGATACCAGAGACGCACTCACCATAGACCCGATGATACCACGACCTGGACTCGCCGATTTCATCTTGTCAATCCCGAACTGGCAAGAAGTTTACATCAGCCTCGAGGACTACGCCGATTTTGCAAGCGAGGTTTTCGACACCAGTTCGCAGCCGGGAAATACGTGGAGGTCGTTGCAGACGTTGGTTTTGGAAAGCAGCGAGAACCCACCAGTAGGAGAGGGAGAGGAGGCGCTCAACGTCAGTAAAGTGCGGATGACGAGAGCCAATTTCCCTGCACTACGTAATGTGTCGCTAAACGTTCCCCGCTGCTACCTCACAGTGTGGTCCCTCCCGTGGGCGCAGCTTCGGACGCTCTCTCTGAAAGACCTGATTGCCAAAACCTCCGATTATTTAAAAATCCTCGGGAGCTGCGCGGCGCTCGAAGACCTAGAGGTGGAGTTCGAATCCACACAGTGGCATAGCGATTCGACACCCGACCTTCGTGCAAAACAGGCGAGGACGTCAACTACTCTGGTTCCCCGCCTGCGGATCGTCTCCATCGGGGGCTCCGGGAAAAACACAACAAGGCTATTATTCGACCAGCTCAATCTCCCGTCACTGCACTCCTTCACCTTCTCAGGTGACGCTGAGGAGACGGTGTTTCGAACTTCATTCCTGAAACTCCTGAAACGATCCAGTGTCCAACCCTCGACAGTCCGTCTCGAAATAACCGAGGGTAGCCTGAAAGGCATGTCCACCGCCTTCTTGGAGTAATAGAGCCTAGGGCTACACAGTACAATTCTAGAGAGAGGATCAGTTTAATGTGATAGCTATTTGCATTGTAATCATAGTGTGTTGGCAATAATGCAAGGGAACTATCCTTGATTGATTTGTGAAGCCGCTTTCATGAATGTATCATCTGTGTGTTGCATTGAAACCTGGTCCAATTACCGGGCTAGTGAGAATCACGATGCCGATGCTCAGAGTCATGGCTCAGTGCTAGCCAGCGGTGACCTTGTTATCGTCGTGCGAGAGTCCGCCCCAAACGATGGGTGGGTCTGGTCAGAAAAGAGTGCCCGCACTGCCAAGCCCCTCCTCGCGGAGAGGGAGAAGGTCGTTCCCCCTCTCCCTTGGTATTACTCAGTAAGAAGGGGCCTCATGCTGCTCGTGCTTAGACCGCTGGCTGGGGCGGTCCGTTCCATGACCTCTTCATAGAGCCCGTGGCGCAGCGGTTAGCGTTTCTGATTCCAGCACCTTGGTGTTTCCAGAAGGTCATCCGTTCAAATCGGGTCGGGCTCACCTTTTGAAGAAGAAGGGTTTCCTTTTTACGCGTCGTCGGTACAGCCTGTAAACAGAACGTTTAAATGCATTCGTATGACCGGCGCTTACTCGAGAACTAGTATTCGAGAACGACTGCCCTCCATCGCGCGGTCCCCAAGCTCCTACGTAAAGGCTACGTTGATGAGAACAGCAATTAATTCACAATTACAATATAGGTGGAAAGGGGAAGCAGTTCGAGGCCATACAGGGCAAGCATGCTTGGGGAGCATCAACGGGGAATCCGGATTGACCGAGAACAGACCAAGTCAGGACAGGAGTGTTCTCCCTTGCCCGCCCAGGCCGATTTCCAGAACGCAAGAAGGGTGGTTCAAGATCGATTAAAAGATTTGTTGTTTGGGGCGCGATTGTCACGTCGAAAGAGGGTCCCCACCGCCGACCTATTGCAAAGCAAGCTCAGTTCCGGTCAGAAAGGAGACTTCGGCTTGACGTACCTGCATCAAGAATGCGTCAATCTGGTCGCCATCCTCCATCCCAAGCTACGTGTTTTGGTAAGTATTCAGGCGGGTAGGGGCTGAAGATGCGGCATACCGAACCAGGGGTGTCCTCAGGCGTGATACGTTGGCCTTCAAAGACAAACTTGAAAGTGCCTAAGGAAGTTGCCGGATAGTGCGCGCCGAGGGGAGAGAAAGAGCATGCAGGGTTTTTGTCAAACAAAGTTCAACGCGGGTTGATATGCTTTGACGCACCAGAGTCCTTCTGGAATCGTTTCTGAGGGTGATGTGAGAGGGGCATCCTGGGTATTAAGCATTCGACAATCTCGTACCTCGACAACCTCAAATATCTTCTGGAACTTCATATTGGCCTTGACCTTGACGGTTACATCTACAATTGAAACGCGTCAGGCGCGTTCGGCACCGTAAAGCTCCCAGACTGGACGCACTTTGGCCCTCGTAACCGATGTTGAGGTTGAGCTTGGGCTTAACGTCCCCTTCCGGTTCTTGTGACATGTTCGGCTTTTTATTGACAGTTTTGAGTTTCCGAGACGGAGAGAGAGAGAGAGGGAGCCAAACCTTGGATGATGGTGGTGGTACGCGAACAAGGAGGAATTGAACAGAACGCGCGAGAGTCATTACATTACCTCCCGTGGGAATCATTTCCCCCATTTGTCAGCCCCTATGAAAGCTGTTTGGGCGCCAACCCCGATCTTGTCCTCTCCTTCCATCATCCCCGTCAGTGCTTCGTCGCCATCCATTCACACCCAAATGAACTGAGTACTTATGTTCTTCACCTCCAAATACAAGCAGCATCTCTATGGTTGGCTGAGCTACGCGTTTGCAAGGTGCGTTCCAAGATCCTGAACGGGGAGTCCAGCAATTCACCCCCCTTTCAGCGAGGTCTTCGTGATTGTATCCTTGACTCTATTTCTACCTATATGCCTGGAACAATTTGCGAGGGATAATGGTTATCTCCTGCCAGATAAAACTGTTTCCTGTGTTTTGAAGGTAGCGGCCGCACCTCCCATTGGGGCACCGGAGGCACGATGCGTTGTGAAATTGGGATGGTTGTGGGTCGATACGGCCAGCTTTAGGTTCGTTTGACGCTAATAAGGGGAAAGGAAAATCTGACTAACATATGGCATGACAGTCTATATGTCTACTCCATTGCTGTAGCCCTACAGGCTTTAACAGTCATTTCAATGGGAGGGATTGCCGACCATCGTCAGTTACTCGTTTGTTACTCAACTCCTGATAAACTTACCCTATGGATAGCGCCTCACCGAAAACGCCTGCTCGTCTTCTTCGCCCTTCTTGGCTCTATCTCCGCGACGCTATTTCTCGTGCTACCATCGACCTCGCCAATATGGCCTGTGGCAGCCCTTCTAGCCATGTTCGCCAACGTCGGCTTCGGTGCTTCCATAGTCGCAATGAACGCATATTTGCCTACCTTGGCAAAAGAGGATCCAGAAGTCCTCGAACTCTCAAAGCAGCTGGCCGACCATCAGCCCAGGGCAAGCCACAGCCAGGAGAATGACCCCGACTCCTCAGAACCTCTCCTCGCCCGTGCTCCCTCGGTCCCGCCCACGGAAGACATCCAGGCCCAATACGATGCAACACTTTCAGCCACCACGGCGCGCATTTCTTCTCATGGCATTGCATGGGGCTACATAGCGGGCATAGTACTCTTGTTCGTCGCACTAGTGCCAGTGACACTGCTTCACGGCAGTACGTGGGCGTTGAGGCTTGCGATCGGCCTGAGTGGAATCTGGTGGGCTGTAGGAACAATCCCCGCGGCCATGTGGCTTCCGTCTGCAGACTCTAGTGACTCAGAGGAGTGGGGGACTGCTGAATGGCGGTTCGGGAAGGAGGTTCTAGGCGCGTGGATCAGGTTAGGGAACATGCTGCGGTGGTCTGAGGTCCGGAAGCTCCGGAACACTTTCAAGTACCTCTCTGCATGGTTTTTGTTGTCGGATGGTACATTCAATTGCCTTCTCTGAGCCTCACATCGTATCTGATCACAATAATTTGGTTTTAGGCTTCACCACCATCACGTCGACTGCGCTTCTCTTCGCCAAAACATCTCTATCGATGCCCTCATCCTCCCTCATCCTCGTTGGAATTCTGACTCCATCTTCAGGTATCATAGGCTCCCTGGTCTGGCCGCGGATCCAGAAACGGCTCGGGTGGACGAACCTGAAAGTGCTAGTCCTCCTCGTTGTTCTCGCCAGCCTGATACCTGCCTATGGCTGCTTAGGCTTCCTCTTCGAAGGCCGACGGTCCGCACTCGGGGTTGAAATCAAGTTTGGCGGACTCACCACGCCAGGAGAGATGTACGGACTGGCCGTTGTCTTTGGCTCAGTATACGGAGCATTCCAAGGCTACGCACGTGCATTCTATGCAGAGCTCATTCCTCCAGGCGAAGAAGCGCGGTGGTACGGCCTATTTTCGATCACCGACAAAGTGAGTGCTTGGGAGAAGTACCTTTCTCTGTTCGACCACTTACTGACAATCATGTTTAGTCCTCGTCGTTCCTCGGCCCGCTCGTCGTCGGTTTGATAGCAGATACCACGGGCAACATTCGCTATGCATTCTTCTTCCTGGTTATTATGATATGGGCAGCCCTCCCCGCTCTCCTCAGCGTTGATCTACAGTCAGGTCGTAGGGACGCTCGCAAATATCGATACCGAAGTTCCCATATGTAGTTTAGTATAACCAACGTTTACGGTCTTGAATTGGCCTTGATTTCAAACGAAGGGCCAGGACAACGAGAAATAATCAACGGGCACTGCGATATCGTCAAATTCCGAAGGGAATCTCCTAATGTTTGAACTAAAGGGTGATAGACAACATCGTCAATGAGACGCGACTTGCATCGTTGCATGCAATACACATCGATCATCTCTTCGCTTTTGACCCACCCACCTAACAGTGTTTCTGCCTCTTCGCCTCTCGCCTCTCCTCCCACCCCGACCACTCCTCATTCCTACTCAGCCTCCTGTACTGGTGTTTGCAACCCGCCTTTGGCTTCCCTCGCTGCGCCAAGAATTTCGTGTTGCCGCAAAAGATGTAGCTGCACTCTGTGCATCTCATCTTGTACGGGAAGGAGTCTGGTGTGCAGTGCACACGAGACCAGAGGTGGTTCTCCATCGCCCGGTGCTGGATAGACTTTCCGCAGCCCAACGGGCACATGAATCTCGCATCCGACTCCGGGTCGACCTCCTTTCCTTGATGGACTCGATGGATATGCGACCACAATCCACTTGTGCTCGTCGTACCGTTCGGCATCGTAAAATCCCAAGCCTCCGAGTCTTCGCACTTTCCGTTGACTTCGAAAGGGCATCTAAACTTGTTGACGCCATGGAACGCGGTTTTGTCTTTTCTGTCGGAGCTTTCGAACGTGCTCGTCAAAAAGGCATTGAACACCGAACGTTCCTCATCGGTGTTCGGCGCACTGATATCTGGATGTTAGATCCCGATAACAAGAAGGCTGGGTTTGGACCTTACCGGATGTTGCAGGGAATCAGGACGGGGTTTTTTTCTCGCGAACGAGATCCAGTTTCGTTGACTCCCCGCTTCCGCTTGCGATTGCAGTGGGGAGAGGGAGACAATCTGGGTGAGGTGCTGACTGGGAGGCCAGCACCAGCTTTGTATTGTTTATCTTTTGGGGAATAGCTGAAGTTAATGCCAGAGTCGACTTCTTGCCGACCCTGGCAGCTTTGGCTAACACCCCGAAAGAGACCAGTATAAATCTGGTCGAAATTGGTGTCCCAGGAAGTCGCCCTGGACACTCCAAGTAGATCTGGCATTCTTGTATTCAGTGCATGCGCCATCGTTGGATTGGTTGTTGAAATGCCGAATGTGGTGCGACAACCACGGACTTGGAAGGGAGATGGGCGGTCGTGCTGGTGAATGGCAGGTGTTGGATAGACAGGCTGCTTTGGTGCCGAGAAGGCTCGCTGGGAGGCTGCTACCCCGATCGGCACTCCGGGAAATCCTGGAACGAACTGGTATCGAACCCCCGATGGGAACTGGTTTCCCTGAAGCCCCACCGCTCCTGGATTATACCTACCAGTTAAAGGGTCAGCGCCCTTGTTTTTATGGTATGAATCCTGTGGCTTACCCTCTAGCCAGGATTCGATTCGATTGTTCCGTGCTGTTGCCCTGGTGGTAAGGCGCTTGGGTAACCTGGGGCGGATGGGTAGGGCGTAATATGGGTTGTGTGGCAACCGCTCCAGGCATCAGGAAAGCAGGAGTGGTACCCGTTGCGTACATCTGTGGATACAAAGTTGGAGCGATCGCGACGATGCTGACAGGTTGCGGTGTCTTGTATGGGGTCAGGGCTCCTGCGAGGGAAGAGAAGGTAGAGGCTACGGCTCTGTCGTCTCATGCTGTTAGACATATCGAACAGCATAGATGACCTTCACGCACAAATATTCGTTGTTTCCTACCTCAGCCATGATCTACGAAGGATAAGCTGGCAAAAATGTTGAATGCAAAGTGAGAAACAAGTTAAGAGGTGGAGAGAAAGTGTACCTGGGGGTGTTGACAAGGACGTGCCTCCTTTTAAGATAGGCACACTCCATCGATTCCGCACAGCAGCCGCGTGGCAGCTGAGCGCTGTGCCACTCAGAACCACACAGAAGGCGGGGCTTTTTCGATTATTGTCTCCTTAGAACATTTGCTATCTTCCTGACATGCCAGTGAGAGTGGCAATGATCCTTCCGACCTCTGAGGAATAATAACGGATAGCCTTTTGAGCAATTCGAGGAAGTCTGGCCCGACGGCCACTCGGCGCGTGAGAAATAAGCGCCCGTCCTCGTGCGTCACTCACCAATGGCAATGCTCGCTTGGTGAGCCTGCCCGATATCAGTGTGCCGGTGCACACACATTTATGCGAGGGCGCCTACTCCCAGTGCCTTCTCACGCGAGTTTCAACGATAAATTGGCAACAAGTACTTTTTTGAAAGCTTCAGCGACAGTCTTCCAGAAAGTGAGGGCCAAATGAACTCGGACAATGCATACCATCATTTCACTAAGGAAGGGTAAATAGAAGTGGGAGGGTAACGAAAGTACCAACTCAGGCTATGAGGGTATACGGTGATGTTCTGTAATCGAAACCTAATATGAAGCTGTGGTTCCATGGTTTATCATCTAGTCGCGTGTCCCCTTTCCATCGGAATGGAGCGGCAAAATAATGTCCTGGTCGTCACCATTGCCATCTCCACTGTGAGAAATTTCTCCCTTGCCTACTTCTGAATGAGCATCCCTAAAAACATCGTCATGTCCGTTATCTTCAAGAAGTCCTTGCTCGATCGTGCTGTCTTCTGAAGCTCTCCGTAGACGAACGGTGGTCTCGGTACTCGAGGAGGTTGGTCCACCCGTTTGTTTCGACAGCTAGTTGGATTGGTGTCATTCTTGTGATCCCACATAAGAGTTTAATCTGAGCTTACCGCAACATAGATGGCAGAAACAACGATGAGGAGGGTACCAATTCCAGATAAAATCGTCGGAACGACATTGAAGAAAACGCGTTCAAAGATCGTCGCGAACACAATCTGCGAAGTATTAGTCCACCTTCAGCAAAAACATCATTATGGGAACTGACCTGCGTGTAAATTGCCATGCTTCCCCGGCTAGCCGATTCTCGTTGCAGTCCCATCGTCAGAAGAATCTACATATACAGTCCATCGTGAGTATGGGCGAGACGAAAACATGAGATTGCAAAATCCCGTACTTGGGCGAAGAATCCAAAAATCCCAATCATAACAAACATCGCGAGCCATTCAGCTCGTGCTGGAATGACAATTGGCTGTTTCGTTACAAGCATTCTGCCCTGGAGTTAGGACTGTGCACGATACGCGGGTGGGGCATGCTCACGCGACAGATGTTGCGATGACAGACTGAACTGAAAAGGAAGTGAGAGCGTGAAGTGGATGTGCTCGTTTTCCGATTGCAGTTAGGGTGGTATCTACCAAATCGACGTTAGCCCATACCCGTAGTACTCTTAAAACACCAGATCTTACATGCACCCGTAGCGCCAAGTACGCCGATGAGAGCGACGCTGAGAATATATTCGGTCATTCGATAATTGAACCTCTGGATCGACACTGCTGCACGCACCATATTGCAAGCATTCTCTGGGAGGGCGGAGCATCGACGAACTGTTTGGCTGTGAGGATACCATCGACCTCGGGCACCAAAACTTCGAGCGGAGAGCCTTCGTCAAGCCCTCCGAAAAGGGAAGCAGGGCGGGCGATTAGGACGACGCCAATGAGGCTAATAACTAGGAAGGTACATCGACTGAGATTCTTCTCGTGTTATTGGTATCGAAGAGTGAACACGCACCGGCTGCTGCTGCCTGTTTCAGTGAAAACTTCTCTCCGAGTAGAACAGCACCGGCAACTGCAGTACACAGTGGGGCAAGGAAGGTAAGGACGGTAGCGTCGGAAAGCGATAGATATTGCAATGAGTAGTAGATTCCGAACAGGCTGATAAAGCTGTTTGGCAGGATAATTGACATTAATAGGGGCTTTGCATTTCGGACTGTCAAAGGGCTCACCCAGTAAATCCTCTGAAAACGAGCAACAAACGAACACCTTTAGGACCCAAGATAGGGTTGGGTACTTTGGCTGCTATCCTGAAAGCGTACACTGATGAGTACATATACCTGGGCCAATCTGACTCGTGGTTTGAGGTGGACGCACATGTAACCAGTGCAACAGAACCAGGTAATGGACTAATTGCAGGAAGACTAGTTGAGGCCTTTTTTCTTCATATAATTACGATTGAATAGGTTTCTCACCATTCTAACGAATATGAGCTGGGTAGGATTGGGTCAAGGTGATTTAAGATGAGTTGAAGCATATGCTCACCTGAAGAGCAGACACTGGTGGGTCGATACTGTTCAGTGTTTTGACCGATACGTTCATCAAGGAGAAGAATGCCTGAGACGCCGCAACGAGTAGGAGTCCCGTATTTCCCTTCAGTGCAGTTTTCATCGCCGCCCATGCCTGATGTATCCTAGACGCTTTCTTAGGAGGCCAAAGTTCTTGTTCGGGTATATTTGGATCGTCTATTGGTGGGGTTTCAACCGGTCGTGCAAGGTCATGAGAGAAGAAGTCGTTCCGTGGAAGAGAGATTATACGGTCTCCCGTTCCACCTTTCGTGGTCATAGTCAAGAAATAAGAGGGGATGGTGAAGTTTTGAAATGGTGCATCGTAGTCATCTGCAGACTGCATCCGGTTAGGTTATCGGGATGTGGTCCGAAAATAGTGATGCAAAATGATTGATGATCAATGACCCTTCCTCTCCAACCACCATGTTGTCGAGCGTTACAACAAGCGCCCAATCGATTCCCGACTAACTGGAGCGAGTATTAGTGAAGCAATTATGGCACGAGCCTCTGGGTAGTCGAGACATATGTGCCGGCATCACGACTTTCCTCACAGCCCAGCCCATCAAGCAGGGTAGATACCCCGGAAAACCAAAAAGTCTTTCGATAATTTAGAAACAAATATATCCTCGGGGGCAGTCCGCTCCTTCCATCTCATCTATGTCCTTCACTCCCCACCCAACTGCGCGAGACTCACCAGCATGGGCCCAACTCGAGATCCCTCATTCCGCATCTGAACCGTTCACGGACTACAGTCATTGGAGATTGAGAGTCAGCGACGGCGGGCGCCAGATTTGGCATTTCCTCAAGACTGAGGAAGAAGTAGCCGCATGGCCTCAAAACATGGTGGACAAGTACTGGTTGGGCCTGGATACAGTGAGCTCCACCGTGTCATTCTTAAAGTAAAGGAAAGGCTTGACACTGTGCAACAGGGACTTCCAACGTTGGCCAAGGCAAAGACTGCGCACGAAGCTGCAAGAAATGGATACGAGTTCTACCAGCATCTTCAATCGGAGGATGGGCATTGGTCAGGAGAGTACGGCGGGCCTTTATTCCTTCTCGGTGGAGTCGTAATCGGGAGTTACATCGCGAACATGTCTTTTACGCTAGGGGAGCGGCTGGAGATGATTCGATATCTCATGAACAAGGCCAATGAAGACGGAGGCTGGGGCTTGTAAGTCGGGGTTTTTGCAAACGTTTCTTTTTTGTGTCTTGACCTCGTCGTGAAGACATATCGAAGGCCCATCCACCGTCTTCGGCACAGGGATGAATTACGTTAGCATCCGACTCCTTGGAATGGACGCCGAACATCCAGTCGCAGTGAAAGCACGCGCACGTTTGCTTGAGCTAGGTGATAACAGTTGTCCTTATTTATGGAGTGAGGAGGCTAACACCTTTCGCAGGCGGTGCGGCTGCGATATCGTCCTGGGGTAAATTCTGGTTAGCTCTCCTCGGCGTGTACGACTGGGCCGGAAACAACCCCGTCCCTCCGGAGATATGGTGAGCTTTGGATCGCCTTAGTCAATTTTTTCCAGTTGATGTTCCTCAAGGCTACTTCCTGAATGGCTCCCTTTCCACCCACATCGGTGGTGGATTCAAGTTCGCCAGGTCTTCCTCCCTATGAGCTATCTATACGGAGTACGTTTCACCATGCCTGAGAACGATATGGTTCTTGCTCTTCGACAGGTTTGACTTCGTTTATCACCCCGATGCCCCGGCTCCCTCTGATCAACTCCCTCCAGGAATTATACGTCGAAGATTACAACAAAATTCATTGGCCCTCACAGCGTAACAACATTGCTGCAATCGACCTCTACGCCCCGCATAGCGCTTTTTTTAACGCAATATCTCATTTTCTGAGCCTTTACGAACTCTGCTTGTTCTCTCCGCTTCGAAAACGTGCGCTGGACTGGACTTATCAGCACATAACATGGGAAGATGAAAACACATCCTATCAATGCCTCGCACCTGTCAACAAGATGTTTAACCTCGTCGCGCGATTCCATCGCGAGGGAATGGAAAGTGAGTCGTGGCGGATGCATGAACTCAAGCGGCGGGACTTCCTCTGGCTTGGTCCGGAAGGTATGATGGTAAACGGGACAAATGGTAGTCAGTTGTGGGATACTGCATTTATTGTCCAAGCGCTTGTAGAGACGGGGCTCGCGACAGAGGACGTAAGGTATCGACCCAGTTTGTTGAAGGCTTTGGACTGGTTGGATGAGGCTCAAATGACCGAGAACCCGAAGCACTACGAGAAGGCGTATAGGCATCGGACGAAAGGGGCCTTTGGATTCAGGTACGAGATTTGTGTTCCGCACTTGAAGTCAACGCCCTAAAGTGATAAATTTCGTCCTGCAGTACCAAAGAGCAAGGGTACACCGTCAGTGACTGTACGGGAGAGGGAATCAAAACAGTTCTATACCTTCAAAACTTCCTCGAGTGAGTAGCGTTCCAATAATGGTCCATCTCTACGAGTACACCTAAAATTGCGCATTTGTTAGATTTACTCCCAAGCCTGTTTCTGAAAGTAGGATTCAAGACGCCATCGACACAATCCTCTCCTTGCAGAACTCTGATGGAGGATTTGCGAGTTACGAGCTTATCCGTGCAGGGACGTGGATAGAGAAGCTTAACCCTGCGGAGGTCTTTGGTGAGGCATCTCCTCTCCAAGCGCGATGTGGCGTCTAAGCAAGAGTGGTGGTTGAAACAGGGAATATCATGGTTGAATATAACTATCCCGAATGTACAACCTCCGCCATCACACCACTTGCGATATTCCGGAAGCACTATCCGACTTACCGCTCAGCAGAGATCGAGTGAGTTCCCATCCTACTCAAGTTCACAGTTGCAGCAACTCCCGGCCATAACATCGCGTTTCTCAGCTGTGCAATACAAAATGCCGTCAAATACCTGCACTCTGTGCAAACGCCTGAAGGAGGGTGGATAGGCAACTGGGGCATCTGCTTTACGTACGCCACAATGTTCGCCACCGAAAGTCTTGCACTCGTCGGCGAAACATACAGTACAAGCTCGCACTCACATCGCGCATGCGAGTTTCTCCTCGGGAAGCAGAGGGCGGACGGTGGGTGGGGAGAAAGCTACCAAGTACGTTTCACCAGCCTTTTCCATGCACGCTTGCTCACTGCTAAATTTCCAGTCTTGCGAGCGGAGCGAGTGGGTAGAACACAGGGATACGCAGGTTGTCCAAACGTGCTGGGCTGTGATGGCGCTCATGTACGCCGGATATCCGCATCTGGGACCTATTAAACGGGGAGTGAAGATGGTCATGGAGAGGCAGTTGCCGGTATGCCTCCTTTTCGGTGTGGTCCAGTGGTTGAGCCTTACCCATTTCTTCTGCAGGATGGTTCATGGGCACAGGAAGCGATCGAAGGCGTATTCAACAAGAGCTGCGCCATCTCATATCCCAATTTCAAGTTCTCGTTTCCGATATGGATGTTGGGCAAGGCAGATAGGTATATCGAGAACCTGAAGAAGAATGCGACGTCGTGACAGACTCGTGTATGCCATATCGTATTCATGAACTTCATGTGTCGGTATGCTCTCGATCGAAGGAGCTTAGTCCATTCAAAAGAGAGGACGGAAACCGTGGCAAGCTTGTGGATCCAACTTGGAACCATCGTCGTGACTGGAATGAAGAGGTGATTCTGCTGTTTTCTTTTTGATCGTCGAATCACTTCATACCTCATTGATTGTCCCACTTCTGTGATCTATGGGGTTAGGACAAGACCGATCGAAGTAGAGTGTATCGTGCCCACTTCATCTTTGCTAATATATTGCTGTAAGTCGGAGATTGAGTAGGTCAGTCCCACGGGGGTCTTATGAGAAGGAGGGGGGATGGATGTGTGGATGGAATGGCTCTCGGCCTGAGCTTCTACCTTGACTAATACCGCACTCTTAGTTCCCTCCCACTCTCTCTTCACAAAGAGCACAGCGGCAAATAGGCGTTTGCAGTGCGTGTGTGCAGAAGAAGTTCTCATGGCTGTGCACCACGACATTCCTTCACACCACGCAGCTCACAGATAATGTGAAGGAACCGCCATTCAATTGGCAGACCGAAGCTCTCTTCCACCACGCTTCGGCCACCTCTTCCGACAATCCATCAGAAGAAGAACATCGGTGCTCGCTTTGGACTTAGCAGAATGACAGACCACTTAGCCAAGTCAAAATAGGACGAGAGGCTGTGGCGAAAAACTAGAAGTGGCGTAAGGCGAGGACGATTCTCTACCTTATTGTGGAGAAAGAAGAGGGGCTAAGTGTATGAGCATCAGGTCCCGGGCCCAGCGGCGTCGGAAAAGCATATTGACAAACACACACCGTGCCTACATATAATGACAGGTGCGCCATTTGGAAATAGGCGGCAAAGTTGAGTGATTAGCGCCCGACGCAATGCCGTCCAATACATCAGTATCTAGATCCCAAAGGTTCTGGGAGTCAATACCCGGATACAAAGTCTATCCTCCACACCATAGAACATCCCTTGCCTGGCGAGCCTCTTCCAATGAACCATGTATGTCGCGGCCGTGTATACAGTGACCCTCAATCCAGGGTGGCCGTGCGTTGGGGGGCGGGATCGGAGCAGGGACTGGATGTCGCTGGAGTGGCAGTCACGGTAAGGTATCCTGAGTTCCTTCAAGGACCCAAACGACATGGACTTGAAGATGATGTCTGTCACAAGGGTGTGCACCGCCGGTGGGACGTCGAGTAGAGCTTGACCGGCATAATACGGGCTGATTGTCAAGCTCTCCAATTTCTCTAGCTGCTTGAGGACTTCCACAAGAGTCTTCTGGTCTCCAACGGAAGTCCTACGCCTGTTCATCACCAACTCGAGGTGCAGCAGATTCGTGAAGACGATGGGTTGGTTGAGGATGCGCCATCCCGCGTCCGAGGGCACTATCCGACGCACTTGGTCTTCGTCTTCGTTGTCCCTGTCGAACAGGGTCAACGACTTCAGCCTCGACTCCCGGACCTCTTGTATATCCGCTGCTATGGGCAGATGCCCATAGACCGGCAGAAGGATCTCGGCGGATTCCAGCTCCGGAGACCTGCCGAACAGTTCCCTCCACCCATCGACCGTCAGGAACCTTCCCGCGAAATACACTCCAACACTCCTCAACTGCTTCCCAAGATTAGGAAGCATCGGGCCCGGGACCTCCCCGCTACCACCCAACAGCACTAGCTGGACGTCCGTCAGCTTCACCGCATCCATAAACGGAGTGTCTGGCCATTCCAAGGGCGACGTCGATATCGAAAGCTTGACTAGCTCGGGAAATGGTCCCATCGGTGTCGCATGTTTGATGAGATACTGGATGTCTGCTGCACTGGGAATGACAAGGTCCAACCGTCTCATCCTCCTCCCGTACTTCTTCAAGAAAGGTGGGAAGAGTTTAAGCAACGTGTTCATCGGGTTCACCGATGCCTCTTCCCCGAATGACAACAAGCGCGATCCCGACCGACTGAACCATTGGTGAGCTCCGCCCGAGGATATGAAGCGTTCGCAGCTCCGTGTACTACCCCGAGCTTGGGAAGTAGGGGGGAATATGATGGTGTCCCAGAGCCGATGTTCAGCGAGCGCCGCTTTTCTCCAGAACGAGCTGACCCGACAGAGAAGCATGGGTGCCTGGTTTGGATCCAGGCGGTCGCTATCGCGTTCTGGGAGGCATCGAAGGAATATCTCTCCAAGGACCTCGAGAGGAAGTGTTGAGTAGTGAGAGGGCATTGCTAGGTGTATTACCGGGTATACGTGGAGTTGGAAGCAGTTATAAACCCCACCAAAGTGGTGTTACTTACGTGTAAGCGTAACCCGGCGATATCCAGAAGCAGGCTGCTGTTCGTGCAAAACGTGTGCCACTGGGGCCGTGCACTCAAGTGCCATATATTAATCCCCTACACACCGTCGTCGTTAGGGAAACCTGGCGTATCGGGGAAAATGTAATTTATAAACATGAATCACAGCATTCGGCGATTCTCAAGCCGGGAGACTCGCAAGCGTTGGTATTTCCACAGCCAGACGATCTTCCACCCCCGCAAATTTCCCATCCTCAAGGTATCCCTTCCACAAGTCTATCTGTTCCAAGTCCGTGTAAACCACCACCCTCAACCCTGGATAGTCTCCCGCTGGCGCATGACATCGTAGCAATATCCCAATATCACTGTTGTGGTAGTGCTGGTAGGGGAGCGCGACCTCCTTCAGGTTCCTAAGCGCCATTGGATCGCCCACCATCTCGCTCACGAGTGCCAGAACCGACGGCGGGACGACGAGTGCTGTTTCAGGCGGGCCAGGGTTCGCCTTGTCGCTCCGGATCTTCAGCGTCTCAAGCCTCTCCAAAGCCTTCAAGCATGCGAAGAGGGCCTTGGGCACAGCTTCAGGCGTGGTATACATGAGGAGCTCGAGGTGCGTGAGCTTAGGGAATACCACGCTCGGTTCCCTAAGAATACTCCAGGCAGGCGACGCATCCCACCAATGGCTCCCTCTATCGTGGTCGAACAAGACCAGTGTCTTCACGCTTGACCGCACCACTTCCCCCGACTCCCAATCCCTTCGTTCCCTATAAATAGGGGTTACGAACTCGCACCTCTCTAGCCCTGTGCAGTCCCTGAATATGTCTTCCCACTCCGCCACGCCCATCGCGCGGACCCTCCGTGCATAATCCACCCGCACCCTCTTCAGCTGCGCCCACGGAAGTACGAATCGCCCCGGGCTCGCCGAAGTCAGCCTGAAGCGTACCTCCCTCAACTTCTTCGCGTCCTTGAACGGGGTATCGAGCCTCGGGAACCCTTCCAGCTCGCGGGGGGTCATCGCAACAGAGCAGCATATCCCCACATCCACCAGCTCATCGAATATCCCATGCGGAAACCCCCTCCTCAGATACTCGAAATTCGTGATCTTTGTCATCACGATATCCAGCCTCCGCAGCCTCCTCGCATACTTCGTCACAGTAGGGAGGAAAAGATTGATGCACGACGACAGCGGCATCTCGGACGCCTCCTCCCCGAATGCCAGGAGATGCGTCGTACCCGTCCTGTCGAACCAGCGCTGCACACCGCCAGCAGCCAGGAAGCGTCTGTAGTCGAGGTAGCGGCCCCGAGGCGAGTCGTGCTTGGTTGCGGGGAAGAGGACGGTGTCCCAGAGCCTGTGCTCCGCGAGCGCGGCGTCGCGCCAGTACGAACAGATGCCGCAGAGGAGTATAGGCGCTTGGGTCGGGTCCAGACGGTCAGAATCGTGTTGTGGGAGGCACGCGACGAATATCTCGCTTAGGAGTTCGGAGGGCGGCGTTTGCCAGGGAGATGACATGGGGAGGTCGTGGAGGGAGAAAGGAAAGGATGGTTGCGCAGCACGCGGTCTGAACTTGGTTGGCTACCGATTGTGGCTGCGTTGCAATCATCTCGGCAACATCGCGACTGAGCATGTCCTGATTTCTTCCATACACGGATGGGATGACTTTTAATGAGTAGGATTACAACAGGGCGGGGTTTTACAGTAGCATCGATCCTCCAAGCTCCAAGGGTTGAAGGGCGAAGGTAGGTAAACATCGAAAGAGCAACACGAAACAGTAACATAGACACGACCGCGAAAGCCAATACCAAACATAAACTAGAAGCATAACTTGCAAGTTGTAGGGTGTAGTAGGCTAAGGTAAGTACATCGCACATGGCTATGCAAATAAGTGAAGCTAGAGTAGAGGTGTTATACGAATAGAGATATAGGAATATAGACAGAACACACACAAACAGGTAGACGGATGCGAATTCCTCGCTCAAAGGAACAAGATGAAGCAAGATCAAAATAAAACAGTGGAAACCAAGAAACGAAACACGATAGAGGCAAGACTTTCTATCTCTACACGACCCAAGGTCGCAGCAAAAAGGAATACACATAGACAGAAACAGAGGAAGAAACGCAAAGCTAATATACAGAGACAAGATACTTTTGAAGTCATGACGACTTGGTCGTTCGTCCATCCGCTCGGATGGTTTTGAGTTTTTAGTTTTGACGGGACGAAGGCGCAGGGATCTAAAAACGATTTGATCAGCCCTGCTCGAACCTGGAGCAGATCACAACTCACCTTAGGACATATCCATAGCCATCCCAACACCGCTCATCCAGTCCTGCCCTCCTCCCTGCCCATACCCATACTGCTGCTGCCCCTGCTGCTGGGGACTCGCACTCCCCTTCGAATTCGCACTCGGACTCCCCTGCTGTTGTGCCGCCGCGGCTTGCTGGCCCTGCTGCTGCACCGCATGCATCTGCATCGCAGCCTGATACTGCCTCTGGAACTGCTGCGCATACTGCTGATACGCCGCCGCCGCCATCTGCTGCATCTGCGCCTGCGTCACCTGCGCCGGCGGGCTCCCCGCACCCGGACTCCCCGCCGTGCTGGAAGCAGACCCCGGTGGCGGGGGACTCGCCGCCGCCGCCGCCGCAGCGACAGCCACCCCAGAAGGCAGCGGCGGCAAGCCCGTATTGATCCCGACGCCATTCACCTGCTGCACGCGCACAGGCACGACCTGGATCGGCGTCGTCATCGCGCTCGTCCCGCCCCCCATCTGCACGCCACCCAGCGCCCCGCTCAGCGAGCTGCTCCCGCCCATCGGCGTCGTCCCCATCGCGTTCGGCATCGGGCTCGTCTTGGGACTCGTGTTCGCGCTCACAGGCACGGTCACAGGCGCCGGCGTGCCCGTTCTTGACAACGAGCCAGCGCGTGAGACGGGAACAGACTGCGAGGACGCCGCGCCCTTGTTGGAAAAAGCCGACGAGCCCCCGAAGCGCTTGCGCCCCTCACGGTCCTCGTCCATCGCGAACGTCGTTGTCGAGTAGCCCGCATTCGAGTTCGTGTTGCTCGCCGTATTAGTCGCATTAGTACTTGTATAGTTGCTGCTCGTCGCCGCATTTTGGTGGTGGTTAGTGTTAGTGCTGTTCGAGCTACTCGCCGCATGCTGGTGGGACTGCTCCCTCCTTTTCCCACTATGGTTGTTCTGCAAACACTCGTGCTGCCCGCTCGCGAGCAGCGCAAGCCCCACAGCCCCATGCTCCCCACTATGCTGATAATGATACCTCAGCCCGTTCATATTCTTGTACCGCCGCTGACAATCCCCCACCCCGCACGCAAACGGTCTCAGCCTCTTCTCCGCCTCGCGTTCGACCTCCCTCAGCTCCGTCTCCGTGATGTTCATGCTCTGGAGGTTTAGATCATAATAGCTGTTCAACAGCGCTGTATCCAGGGTTGTAGGCAAACCCCCAATGTGGGCGGGGTTGTGATTCTGGTTCCCCGTCGACGAAGAACCGCCATCCGTACCAGAGTTCCCCCCAAGGCTCACAGACCGATTCAACGGCGTCGTCCCATTCGCAAGCGCCTGCGCATCGCGCTCCCTCCTCTTCCGCTCCAACAGGTCTTTCACGTGCTCCAAGTCCTTTGGAGGCGCAAAGTTGCAGGAGCCGTGCGTCATGTGGTACTTCAGCCCGTTCGCTTGTTTATAACTCTTGTTGCAATTCGGCTTAGGGCATCTGAATGGCTTGGAAAGGAGGAGGCTCGAGGCGGGCCGCAAGATGTTCGCGGGCGCCTGCGAATTCGACGTTGCATTGCTTCCGGTGCTATGCGCGGAGTGCTGGTGGCTATTGACGTTGTTGGCGTTCGCCGAAGCTCCAGCCGCGCGCGGGGGCGAGGTCTGCGCAGGGGCATTATGAACCTTGTTGAGAGGGGAGGCCGCCGACGGGGGGCTCGCATTGGGATTCGCGTTAGTAGTGGCTTGCTGCGGTTGACTCTGCGGCGTGGGGCTCGGCACCCGAGATCCACCAGGAGTGCCCGCGGGCGTACAGCTCGCACTGGGCGCAAACAGGAGCGCAGGCGGGAGGCAACCATTCATCTGCTGCTGCATCTGCGCCTGCTGGGTCTGCTGCTGCTGGCCCTGCTGTTGCACCTGCTGGAGCGCCTGTACTTGCTGCCAGGTCAGCGCACTGGCCTCGTCTACGCTGGCGCCGTTGTACTGGGCGCCAGGGAGGCCACTCGAGTAGTCCGACGAGAATCGGGCATAAGTGTTGAAGGCATCCTCAGGGTGGGCAAGAATTGATGGTGAGGAAAGGTGTGAGCGTGGATGGTAGGAGAGGTTGAGATTGAGATTGGGCCGTAGTGTTGAGTTGGCGTTGGAGGTGGACGTGCCTGTCGGGGAGGACTGGCGGGTGGAGGCCGCTGTGCCCGAGCGGGGCGAGGACGGTTGAGACATGTAGCTGGGGAGGTGGCTCGGGACAAAGGCGTGTGGAGAGGGGTAGGCGGAGAGTGGGGTGGAGATGGGGGTGTCCGGGGGCGAAGGTGCGCCGGACGAAGGGGAGGAGTGGGATGATGCAGAGGATTGGGCTGTCGATGCGGGTGGACAAGGGGGGGAGGTCGGGGGCATGGAGGTGGTATTGTCGAGGTCCAGCTCGAGTTCCATGTCGTCCGGGTCGAAAGATGAGGGCGGGGCCGGCTGGTGGGGCTGGCCGAAGAGTTGCTGCTGCTGCTGTCGTCGCTGGCGAATCTGGGCCTGCTGCTGCGGCGTTGACTCGTTTACCTGCGGGTTGAATGGAACCTGGATGTGGGCCTGGGGGTTCGAGGCATCGCGGTCGAGCACGATGATGTGCACTTCCTCGAAGTGCTCGAGCAGGGCGTGCAGGTCCTCCAGGTGCATACCACAGCAGGTGTAGTTCCGGCACTAGGCTACGTCAGCTTGGGCCATAGAAGGCATATCTCTACTACTCACGAACTCGCCCTCGCGGTCAAAGACATTCAGGGCGTTCAGGATGGAATCCCGGTCGCCCTCGAGCGACGAGGGTGTCTTGCCGGCCTCCCACGAGCTCAGCAGACGGTGTGTGGGTGAACCGACAGGAATTCGGGATCCCCATGAGCTGCTGAGGCTGCCCATACCGTATGACCCTCCCCGCCATGATATAGGCGAGCCTATGAACTGGCGGGTGTATGAGGCTGGGTTGAATGGCCCCGAGGACGATCCAGAGAACGAGCCGTTGGCGTCCTGCATCGTATAGTCCTGTGTCGTCGAATTGGGGCGCAAAGCGATAGGTTGAGACGTTGTAGTGGCCATGTTAATATAAGTTATGAGTAGAGTATAGTGGTGGTAGAAGATAAAGGGTAGACACCAACCAGAAATCCGATTCCCGGACTATCCATCACCACTGACTTAGCTGGGATTTATTTATTTATTTATTTATTTATGTCCTTTCCCTTTCCGGAATCCGACCTATCGCCACCTCCGAGCCATGTGGTCCCCTCCTCCGACCCGCTCCACGTTGCGCTCCCGATATCTGACGACCTCAAGTCCGCTCGAATGACTCTAGCTAGTCACGGCTGCACTGTCAATAACTGGTTGGTTGGTCATGCCAAGGTTACTTATCCCAAGCCTCAGCTGAGGTCTTCATAAGCAATCTGGCAAGTCAGCGCATCTCCAGAGCCCACGGTGAAGGCACCGTTCAACTTGAATACCGAGTCGTCAGACGGCGAACCTTGTCGCTCGCCTCGAGGTCGGTATCTGGTACGACATCTCAAACGCTTTCGGCCAGGCCTAACATGTGCCGCTCAAGATCACCTGCGTTAAAGCGGCTAGTCTGGCCTCGAGGCTCCCTTCAGCTTCCGCTTCACTCATCATCATGAATTTGAACCAAATGCATCATCTCGGCCGTTATACCCACATACTCCTTCTCCGTACTTCTTGCCCTTCTCCAACTCATTCCCCAGACATGAGGCTCCCAACTCGCACCGCTATCTGATATTATCGGCACATATCGAGGGAGGTCCCCCGTCCTACTGACACCCAGGCTCGCTATCGATGCTTAATTTCCGACCGGTAGCTGCATACGGCCCATGCCTCCGAGCTCGCGTTGCCCCACTCACGTTACTGACCCAACCATCTACGGTCTCGAAGGCAAGATTGTTGGCGTGGCGTTCCCTCAGGCTGATGCCTCTACTGAGATCAGTTGTGTCGAAAGCTTTGTATAGCTAATAGCGATACGGTTGGCCCGCAGCCCTGCATGGAAGGACATCTTCCCGTCTTCCAGGTTGCTCTGTGCGCTGATTTATCAATATCTATGTATCTGGTGAGGTACGAATTTTCTTGAGGCCTGGATGGTTGCCGTCCTACTTCTGCCCAGCATCACCATTTCAATATATTTCAAATTCTCGCCCCTCTCACTTACACACCAAATCTAACATATTGAACATGTAACTTAACCGCATGGGTGAGCACCCGCTCCCTTGTTCTGTTAACGGGAAGTAGCGTGCTGCAAGTCATTCCGAATCAATGTGAGTGAATCTCTGGTCTCGTGGGTGGGTTGGCGGATGGGACGGAGCCCGGAAGCGTGAAGATTTGGTGCTCGAAGCTCGATGTGAGTGGTGCCTTGATCATACCATTGGCGGAGAACAGGAAAGGCAAAGTACCTTCATCATTCGCGTTGTGGTTCGGTGAAAGGGAGGTAAGTCACGGTGAGAAACCCCAAAACGCAGCTCTCCCCAGCCCGGGCTGTCCGGGTGCGCATTGTGAGATACGCCAAGCACCCTCCCTCTTCAGCAACCCCCCAGATCTAGTAGTGACACAACATAAACGCTCGGACTGGCATTCACCTCAATATACCTTCTCTGTAAACGACGGTGATCAAGCTCTAAAATCCTACACGACCAGGATCGGGCCGATATAAACCCACTGCATGGCAGGATTCATTTGAATTAAACAAAAACCCACTCCCGATCTTTTTACAAACCCGAACGCGACGAGTATGCGAACTCCAGCTACACAAGTGCTACTCTTTGCCGTAGCACTAGCCTCTCACCATTCGGGAATATATATTTCCATAAATACTCACCTATAACCGTGACAAAAATCAACCTAGTTTGCATTTGAGCGCTTAAGACGTCGACATCACTGAACCGCATGGCTCTCACCCTCGAAATCGAAGCCCGGGCCACCCGCTTCCAGAGCGCGCTGAAAAAAGCAACACTTGATCCACACGCATCAACACTTTGAACACCCGTTTGAATACACGCAATGGTATACTAGTAGAAATTAGAATGGCATGCGTACATATTGCGTACATACCACAGTAAGTGTTCATTGTATTCTGCATCACGATCACCACGTTCTTAGGCACGCCGTAAGATTATCAGAATCCCAGGCGGGGATGTAGCAGGCGCATGTGGGCGCGCCGAGAGCGCTGTCTTGGCCCAAGAGAATATGATGGATGTCGTATGGATTTGCCTGTGAGATCAAATACGTTGTGCTATACATATACAGCGCTAGCCCACCTACCCTTCAGAGGCGGGAGAAACTGATACACGCGCCCTAGAAGTAATGAGAAGTTTGTTCCAGTAGCAGAGTGGCAGAAGTCAGAAGCCTACTGGATAATATAAACACAGCTATGAGAAGTCATTAGTATTATATCTATCAGAAGGTCAGGGAGGGGGCCCCGGCTGATATGATATAGCTGTGTCAATCCGAGTGTGTAGCGCCACATAGTTTATCGAAGTTGTCATTGTGGCGCCAAGCGGTTGATGCAATACTCAACGGGCCACCAGAAAGCCAGTAAGTTGTGAGTAAAAGTTGTCCCCAGTCGCAGTATCTATCCTTCAGATTACACTCAATTGATGGATCGAGCTTTGTCACTGATGCACCGGCCTTCTTCCTAACAACATAAAGCAAGTAACACCTACCTCACGGGAGTCATGAGCAAACATACCACCTGATAAGGTCATAGGATACCATGCTACCTTCGATGTACATCATAGCGCCTCGCCACAGAAACATAGCCCATTTTTACCCCATTTCCTTGAGGTACATAGCATAGGATCCCTGCTAAGTCTATCCAAGTTTTCGTTGCGCTCAAGCCCGGACACAGCCGCAGCTCTAAGAGTCCGAACTCTGAACCGGATGCGAAGCCCATCCCATCGCCGCTCAAGTTACCATTGGTTCCCTCAGGATAACTTTGACTGGCAACTGTAAAAAGTTTCTTCTGCGTTCCGCATGATCCACGGGCCGTCTGCGATTGTCCCTCCGCTGAAATGTCAGTCTAATTCCAGAGCATTGCCCACTTCAGTCACCGGGCTGTCACACTACTTCACCTCGATGTCATCGCTGGCACACATACGTAGCCACTTATCTGCTATGTAGATATACTTATCCGATATGCATGGATCCATTAAGCAGCCCTGCATACTTAGCCGCCCAGACATAACCCCCCACCGGAGCCGCCCCGCACAAAATGTGACTCCGGCACAATCCCATTGTCGCTCCGCAACCCGGATCTCCTTCCCTGCCCTCTCCTGTATCGCGCCCGAGACTCCTCCGTTAATCTATCATCTTCTACTCAACTGGAAATCGAACCCCAGAACCAGGCCCCCGACCCTTTAGCGCTTAAGCGCCCATCACATCGTCCATTCCCCGAGGCTCGGGAATAAGGGTACTATCCTACCCGAGCCGAATCGCTTACCAATTGCTTTCGGGCTAAGGCACGTATTGATTGCCGATCAGCCGCAGCCTCGGCACGGATCGTCCTCCGATCGTTCCTGCACCGCCTTCGCTCCAGGCTCGCTCCTCTCCTGAAACTTCTGCCACCACTCACCTCCATACACACCTTGGATCTTAGGATATCTTTTGCTAGGTCATCACATCGCCCCGAGTTGTTCTCCGTTTACTCTTGCAACGAGTCAGGACAACGAATAGAAGTTGAATAGGATGACTGAATAACTTCGTCATACACATCGCCTCGCGGAATCCGTTGGCTTTGACTTGTCAGCGCAGCTAAATTTAGGGTCGATGTGTACGTATAGGGGGAATGTGTCGGTTTAACCTTGCCGCGGGGGCGGCTGAAACGACTTGGCGCCTGATTTGTCACGGGCGCTTGTTCTCCTCAATTCTCCTTCGGTGACCAGCTGAGGCTGCTGAGCTTCGAGGTGTCGACGTGGACGGCCAGCACTTCTCAGGCCCTGGGGAGCCCAAGCCTATTTGTAGATCACTACCATTCTGAGGACAAGGGCTACGCTGATGATTACTCGAGGTGTACGTTGGGGTCCGCTCGCACAGGAGGTTCAGCTGATAAATGATGACTATGGGGCACCAGATCGCGCCCGGGACCCTTCGTCTACTATTGTTGTGGGGATCAGTGGGGTCATGTTGGGAGGTCTATCGTCAGCCCGTATATACTCCGTACGAGCGGGTGTATGGGTGGCGCTCATACATGTGGGACTTGCTAAGTCCCGTAGGCATTTCGCAGTGCTACGCACCCACGTAGGTTCCGAGTGATACTAATTGACGTGTTTCATGTCCAAGCAAAGCGAATGCAAGGTGTTAAACATGCCACACCCAGATTCCAGCATCTTTATGGCGCAGTCGCGATAAAGGTTGCTATCTCATGAGGCTATTTCAAGGAAGGCAACGAGCTAAGTACAACGCAGCGAATTTGTTGTCCGTTCGTTCCTGGATCTATTTCACCTTTAACGACAGGTATTCCGGATCCATGATCGGCGTTGTTGGACTTGCATAAACTGGCCGCTCAATTCCGATCGCCCGAAATCATGTATGTTAACACGTCCGGCAGTGTGCGTATATCAGGGTCCGGAATTGTGATCTCGTAGCTCGAAACACCCTTTAAGCGCCACAATCCAAGCAAAAGTCCCTCACTTAAGCGCCCGTCATATCATCCGCAGCGCGCCTTATCTTTTCCATGTGCTCGAGGAGGCTGATCATGTACAGCCCAGATACCGCTCTCAACCCTTCTCAACCCCGCTTGCGTGCCCTGCAGCTGCTTATCGACGTGGAGTCGTTGTCTCCCCGCATCACGATCACAACCCTGTTCATGTTTAACGCCCGGCATCTGCGATCACCTCGGCGGGCAAGTCGATCGCAAATGCTAACCCCCAACATCTGCCTAATGATGTTATTATACGAAGTCGATCTGCTAAGACACACGGGGGTGGTAGGTATGGCGGTGCAGAGACATAGCAGGCTTGCTAAGGTTCGTAGGGCGCCATGTGTGTTGGAAGGCGCTGCTATGCCAGTTGCCGATCAGTAACTGAAACTTGGCGGGATGGCGGTCGCGTCGCGCTATGCAGGAACAACCATATTTGGATTTCGATTCATGTTCCGCTCTTCGTCGTTACAACCGTGCAGACTCGGATGCTGTTGTGTTTGCCACTTCGAAAACCCTTCTGCACAACATCAAATAATATGCAAGTTGTCGCAACTTTACTAATAATACTGGATATGTCTAGGTGCCAATGCGGCTCTAATGAGGCGAAACCTCGATAGAGCATAGAGGTCTACCTAATATCAAAGCAATACAAAGAAATCGGGATATTTGCCTGATGTGTCGGAAAATGCCGACTCTCTCTCTACAGCACTTGATGATGAGCGTCGATTGCTTTCTTCTTGCCATGATGTGAACCATGTCCAGGTTACTATCCTCCTATGGTCATATCCCAGGTCTCTGCCTATCGGCGAGAAGTGGCTTTCGCCCCTCGCCTTTGGGACACCACATCTTCCCATCGACAGAGCTGGTCTCCTCTGCACCTCTCCGGAGCCGCCATCTGGAATTCATTAGGACAGGGAACGTGCAGCGTTGATTCCAACGCACAGGTTATACACACCCGCTGGCCTTCGGCGAAGAGGCCCGCTCCTCTTTAATCCTTTTGTTCCGGGAATTCATCGAGGCATACCTTCCATGGAGAATCCACATGGAGTGCTATAAAGTGTTCTAATCTTTCTATTATGCGAATGCCTGGTTTAAATTGCCTGTTGGATGAGGCAAGAGCTTGCGATGAGCTTGGGCGTCTCAGGCGAAAGGACTCGCATCACTCCCTGCCGTTACCATATTTGGAGTGGGACCCCGAAAAGTGGTTTAGCGACCCTCCCTGGGGACCTGGTACCCTCGGGCTGCTCGGCCCCTTTGATCCAACGATTCCAACCTTGATCACCTGGGAGGGCGAACCTCATGAACTGCTACTCCTCACAGCAGACCTCATCATACACCGAACGAAGGAGTTCTGAGTCGAGTTAGGTGAGTTCTCAGTGTCTCAAAGGCTGGCGCAAGCTCGTTAAATCAGAGTTAGACGTTTTGGAAATGGCACCTCAAAATTATCATTCAATACACCCAGGCCACGGGGATGAATTAGACATACCCAGTGCTCTAGTAGAAGGAGTTGAGGAGAAGCCTGTTCCATACTGGAAGAGATTGGTCGCCAACAACGTCGGACTGTTGCTTGTAGCTGCCTCGGAATTGTTCTTCGCCTTTATGCATCTCGCTGTGAAGATTCTGAACAGTATCGACCCACCAGTCTCCACTTTTGAGGTGCGATCAGTCTCTAGTTCTTCATGGAGGGCATATCTCAAACCCCACGCGTTCTTCTAGCTAATCCTTGTCCGAATGGTAATCACCTACGTCGGCAGTATCATCTACATGACTGCCACCGGAGTCCCAGACCCTTTCCTTGGACCCAAGGGTGTTCGACGACTGCTGTTTCTTAGGGGCATTGGTGGGTGAGTCATACTCCAAGTTCAACCTCTCCGCACGAACCGGCGAA
The DNA here is from genome assembly GCA_013368325.1 of Ephemerocybe angulata. Taxonomy (NCBI): domain Eukaryota; kingdom Fungi; phylum Basidiomycota; class Agaricomycetes; order Agaricales; family Psathyrellaceae; genus Ephemerocybe; species Ephemerocybe angulata. The sequence goes on from JAACJK010000171.1 coordinate 140,755, forward strand.
CTCTCTAACTGTCCATAGATTCATTGGCCTTTACGGGATTTACTTCTCGTTGCAATACTTGTCACTGTCAGATGCGACGGTCCTGACGTTCTTGTCCCCAATATGCACTGCCATTGCAGGTGCCATTTTTCTCAAGGAATCTCTCAGTGCGCGACAACTTCTGGCGGGGCGTGAGTACCTTCCCAATACCTGAGTCATGTTTAGCCAGCTTATGCAACCTTTTGCTGCGCAGTGGTCAGCTTGGGCGGTGTTGTCTTGATCGCGAGACCCCCTTTCCTCTTCGGTGGGGCATCCCCGGACGGTGAGCGAGGAGTCACTCCTACGCAAAGACTTATGGCCGTTGGGTACGTCTCTCATCCACTCGATTCCCTTTGTTTGAAAGAATTCTCAACCGCAGACCCACAGTGTCGCTCTTATGGGTGTCCTTGGCGCCACTCTCGCATGTTAGGCCCCTCTAACTCACCCTAATCCTTCTTACTAACAAATATTCAGTTACGAGTCTGCGCGCGATAGGGAAGCGCGCTCATACTATGCACTCCATGATCTCTTTCTCAGGACAAGCCATCGTTTTCTCTAGCATTGCGTGAGTTACCGCCATCTCTCTCGTGGTTCTAATTGAAACTGACATCTTGTTAGGATGCTTGTGACAAACACGAAATTCGTCGTTCCTACAAGGCTTACCTGGCTTGCTTTGCTTCTCATGATTGGAATTTTCGGCTTTATCGCCCAGGTGTGTAGAGTAAATATCCCTTTACCATCTCGGATACCAACTTGAAGACTTCGCCAGATCCTCCTTACAATGGGGCTACAACGCGAAACCGCAGGTCGGGGGACGATGGCAGTATACATCCAGGTGTGATGCATCATCGCTCCTTTTCATATACAGGGCTAACCTCATGCATAATCCTTCCAGATCGTCTTCGCGACCATCCTTCAAAAGATATTCCTACACTCAACCCCTCCCCCCTTGTCGATTTTGGGAACACTCATCATCATCACGGCAGCTCTGTATACCGCTCTTAGCAAGGTGAAAGAGAAGGATCAATCGTTGACATCTGGCACCTCCAGGGCAGTACCCAATCAAGCGGACGAGGAGCAAGGCTTGCTAAGTAGCCCTCCTCACGAGGACTAAAGGCACCAATGTTGACGGCCCAGACCATAAGCCTCGCGCTTCTTCCACCCCGGTTGCTTGGTCACATCCCGTCGACCCCGTGTTTGGGGCTAAACGTACATCTGCAAATACGATCCCATAGATATCCCTGTTATTCTGTAAAATGCGACCACTATACTGATCAGTTTACTTAGACGAAATAGTTTAAATTAAGAGACGAAACACATGATCCTTCAAGCACTGCAATACTTCCCGAAACCGAGTTGCTTCTAAAGTTCGGGAGTCGGATACACTTCTCTAATCGATACCATCACCATCTCCCTTGGGAGCTCTTCGCAATCCAGAAGGGATACATACCCCGCACCATCTGCAACATACATAGCAGCTCCTGAGATATTAATGCCAACGATGGATGAACTAGCTCAGATCACTGGGAGAGGTGTGGCTGAAGTGCTCGATCCTAGTGAGTCGCATGCCGGTTTCATGATGCCTCGATAATGGATGGATTGATGATATGTCGTCTTCCCTTTGTTTTGTAGCCATTGCTATCCTTGCTCCCATCCTAAGGAAGAACCAGGCGGCAATTAAGGAGATACCCCTGAGAACCTTCCAGTATGGGCCAACAGATCGGCACCAAGTGAGTTCGGTCACCGTGTCCTTCTCCCTCTACAAGTTCTGATTATCGATATTCAATTCCCTTATTTCAGCTCGACGTGTATTATCCCTTGAACCCACATAAGTCCGGGAAAACCCCTGTCCTCTTCTTTGTCTACGGAGGTTCATTTACCTCCGGAGAACGCAACCTCTCAGTCAAATTCGGGCTCGTCTATGCCTGCCTGGGTGCCTTCTTCGCGCGTCAAGGCATAGTTACCGTCATTCCGGACTACCGCCTCGTGCCCAACGTTACATATCCGGGACCCGTCGAAGATGTCCGTGACGCCATGTCGTGGGTTGTTCAGAACGCCGATGAGGCATTAACTTCGAGCGCCGTGCCTCGCTCCTCGCTACTTCTAGACAAGCTATTCATCTTGGGCCACTCAGCTGGCGCATTTCACACAGGCACCCTTGTGTTCAACCCAGATGTCCTCCCCTTCGACTCCGACCTCCGGGCGCGGATCGCTGGAGCAGCCATGTTTGGAGGCCCTTACGATCTCGCAGCCGTCGAAGCAGGGACAGAAAGAGGGAAGATCTACGAACAGTACTTCGGGAGTGTCGACGAGGCGAAGAAGAAAGACATCTTGGCTCTCGTTCGGAACTACCCAGACGGCGAAGTTGGAAGGCTGCCCGATCTCGTACTACTGAAGGCAGAACGGGAGCCTGACTTCCTACACGAGGCTTCAGATGGCTTGAAGAAGGAGATTGAACGGCGGAGAAATGACGAGCAGCGAATAATTGTAGCCAAGGGGCACAATCATATAAGTGTAAATTGGGTGCTGGGAACTGGAGAAGGAGAGGAATGGGCGTACGAGCTGGCCGAGTGGATCACGAGCCGCGCCGGGGTATGATAGACTCGCCCCCGAGAAAGCTTTGCAGGAACGAGACTTCGGGCTCACGGCCAATATTTCAAATCCAATAGCTTCATCATCCACTTTTCCTATGTACGAGAAATCCACTATATATCATAGTTATGTATGATTGCTCCAATACCCAACTCTTCAGCCCTAGAAACAACTGCAGAACTAATTGCGACATCCTGCAAACCTATCCCGACAGATTTGAAGATGGTCACTCCTTCGGAACCACCTTTCCTCTCAGTTGGAGGGTTCAAGCCTTTAAACGGCACTTCGAGTTGCAATTTGAGGCTCTCTATGTCAAGATCGCCAAATTCGCCCTTCGGAAGCTGCTCCCCTATCTCCGTAACCTGATCTTGCCCAACCTTCGAGCTGATCAACTCGCCAGCCTCTTTGAAGCAGGCAGCTCGCGAGTCTACTAGTAGTTGACCGTTTCCGGATGTCGCTCTATGAATGAGGTCGGTATCGACTTCATGCATTTGGGGTGTGTAGCTCCCAATCAGAATCAAATGTGTGCCTGGGCTCACCCAGGAAGAAGGGAAGAGAGGAGTAGTGGAGGATGTCGCGCAAATGATGATATCAGCGGATCCGATCGCTTCCTCTATGCCTTCTGTCGAGCGGCTATCGGGTGATGGTGCGCTGGCGAAGGAGGCAAACTGTATGTGACCGAAGGATTGAGAAAGGCGCCTAACGAGGAGTTCGACACGGTCGTTCAGAGTGCGATTTACGATCGTGCACTTCTCAACCTGGGGGAAGAACCGCAGGTGTAGATCAAGATGGTAAAGGATCTGATTCCCAGCTCCAAAAGCGACGATGTGCTTTGGGGTCCGCCGAGCGATAAGGCTTGTAGAGAGAAGGGACCCTGTAATTGGATTAGCGACAACCTTATTGGTGCCCATTGAGGTAAGAGATCACCTGCTGCGTTTCGAAGCGCTGTTAGGGTTCTAGCGTTCACCACAGCTTTCGCGGAACCCTTGATCTCGTCGAGAACTATTGTGGTTGCGGGTAGACCCCGGGGATCTGAGGCCTTCGGAACGGAAACTATCTTTATGCTCGTGCCTTCCGCTGTGAGCGAGCCAGGTGTATCCATGTTTCGCGATGAGAGGCGACCAAGGTGAGCGGGCATAAATAAAACAGTATGATTCTCCGTTGCGACGGAGGTCCTATGTGGAATTTGAACAGGTGATGCACGCGTCGCCTGGTCTCCTTCGTGATCACCACCTTCCTCGGGTTTTGAACTTGCTGAAACTGCGTGAAAGACCTGAGCCATGAGACACTGCAGGTCCACAGGGGAGAAAGCTAATGAGATGCGCTCGACGTCTGAGGCGGAAAGCACGCGTAGCGACATGGTGGTTGAGAGCAAAGGGCGTTCCGAGTCTGCGGAATCATCCGCCGCCATCAGTACCATCATCGATCACGGGCCGCCGCGGACATGAAGCGCTGGGGCGCCTAAAGGACACCTTTCCATTGGTGATGCATCCTTCATCTTTTTGGAGAGCCACGGGTTGGAAGCGTGGATAAAAACACATTGAAATTGGGCCAGCTCTGTTCTTCCAGCTTCACTAAGTATGGAGACAATACAACCCCCTGTACGCAACAGTTCAGAAAAACGCAATCGGGTTTGTCTCGTTTCCTGTGATAACCTGCACCACGTCCCAATGCTCGACAATACAAGTTCCTTCAAACCTGAAGTAGTCCATCACAGAGGAAGTCGTATTCCGCCAAAATGCCCTGATATGCGTAAACCCATACCCCTGCCCCGCGAAGAAGGTCAATTTGTCGGACCTCCAGCCTTGCGCCCTGGCTTCGGTTAGAAAGTTAAGGGCGAACTCTCGGCCAGACTGGGCGAAGGGGTTGTGCTGGATGTATTGACTAGAGATGGGATTGGAATTAGCATGATCGCTTTTCAGCCAACTACCCAAAGATACTTACCCTGGGACGTATTTGTCGTACGCAACAATGGGTTTGTTGTCGATAAGGAGGAGTTTCGCAAAATCCGCCATAGCGGTCTGTTGGTCCTTCTCGAGGGTTGGACCCTTCGCTTTTGGGTTGCATCCTTTTGGCTTGTGATTATTGTCTGCGGTCGTCAGTGCCAAAAAGGAGAGGAGGACAACGGGCAATGTGGAGATTCGCATTTCTCTGGACAACTCGGACACAACGAACGCTTCTGGAGGCGATTTAGAAGGAGGTGCTTTTTTGGGTTAACCGTTAGATATATTCATTAGGCAGCCTCTTAAGTACTGCCCAGTGCATTGCGTCTGTCATATGGCTCATCATCAGCCGATACAAGACTGACGTTAAAACAGTGCCTTGAAAGCCACTCTCAAGCCGATGCTGACTGGCGTGTGCTGTAAGTCTCAAATCCAGTGATATTCAAGATCAGTCTCCCTTAGCATGTGGCTGCTCACGTCATGTCTCTGGCTATTGGGGTTCGATACATAGCGCGCGCAGCTTAATGCACCTGTGGATTGGCAGGGATATCCTCCTTGATCATCGCATGATCATTCGCTCAAGTTCTCGTCACCGATGCTAACGGACCTTGGACACCGGGCGCTTAAACGAGGCCCTTGACTGTTTGGAATTATATTGTTCATTTGTTCAGAGTACTTCTGCAGTCGCCCAGGAAACAGGCATACCCCTCCTTTTATATCTTTCCCAACCCAACCGAATTAAAAGTACGCAATCGGATTCGTCTCGTTCCCCGTAATCGTCTGCAATACATCCCAATGCTCCACAATGCACGTCCCCTTGAACCTGAAGTAGTCCAGCACGGAGTACGTCTCATTCGTGGTGAGGATCACCATCTTGTAGTGCAGGGAGCCGTACCCCTGGCCACCGAAGATAGTGAGGTTGCTCGTCTTCACCCCCGCAGCCATGGACGCCGCGAGGAACTCGATGGCAACTTCGCGGCCCTGGGCAGAGAACGGATTGTGCTGGGTGTACTCGCTGCTCATAGTCAGAACACAGTTATATCGATGGGAGGGGGTGTAGAATAGCCAGTGAAGACTCACCCAGGCACATATGTGTCAAACGCGGCCTTCACATCCTGCTTGTCGAGGAAAAGGTGTGCGAACCCGGCCAGCGCCTCTTGCTGCTTCTCCTCAAGATCCGGGCCCTTTTCCTTCGTGCTGCACACCTTCGGCTTGCTAGGAGGTTTGGCTAGTGCAGAGGTGGCACATAACAATATAGTGGCGAAGCAGATTTTGATAAATCGCATGCTGCACTGACGAGGCTGTTACAGAGTAGGGAGGAGAGGATCGATCCGGAGGTGTCAAGATTGACCTGGGGGCACTTCGTGGAGGGCGACCAGAGGCTTTATATTCTCATCCAGTGTCGTAAGCTCCCTGCCAGGATGTCGACACAAGCAAGTTCTGTCACCGCCTAAATGCCTTGTCTGGATGGCTACTCGTGGACCGATCCAGTCAAATGCAGAAGCTGGAGCTTCCGGGAAGCCCTTGCAGCACACATGCTCAAAGGAAGCGTAGCGCCCCGACCCAGTCATCATGGTGTCCATTTTGCTGAGATGGGTTACATTGTACCTGCCGTGGACACATTTTCGCATGGCGAAGGCGCGAAGTGATTAAATTGACAGACGATCACCGGGCCATAAGTAGGCCCTCAAATCGCGCTGGTTGTCGAGCTGCGAGCAGACAGTTGGCGCTTGCGTTTTCAATACAACAATAAATACAACATCAATAATTAACGGGGTACTATCCGTATACAGTACACCCACATCCGCCTAGCATATAGTAAGAACAGGCCAAAACCTAGTTGCGCTTCTTCATCTTCTCAGCCTGGAACTGCTCCAAGCCCTTTAGCCTCTCCGTCAACGTAGGGTGCGAGTGGTGGTACGCGCTATAGAGCCAATCTACCCAGACCGTCGACAGGTTCTTCACATGCAGACTGACAAGCGCCCTTCCGAGCCTCTCGCCCATATCGTTCATGCCAGCAGCGGCCTTCTCCCCTCCGGTCGCACGCACCCTGTCCTCCAGGTCGACAGCGAAGCGATCGGCCTCGAATTCGAATTTCCGGCTGACAGCGTTCATGATGATGGAGACGACGGCCTCGATCGGCGTAAGGATCATCTGGAAAAGGAGGAAGGCGACGATGGTGGGGGGCGCGCGGGCGACATGTGGTGGAAAGTCGAATGAGGCGAGAAGAGGAGGAGCGTGGAGGAAGGCGGGGAAGAGAGCGAGGATGCTAAAGATGTGCACCTGGGAGATGAACAGCATCTTGGTCGGGTGCATGAAGAACCAATGGCCGAGCTCGTGAGCTAATTTTCGTAAACAGTCGGTCAGTTAAGCTCATGCAGGTGAGAGGAATGAAACGCACCAAGGACAGCCTCGACTTCTTCGGGCTTGCTTTGCTGGATGAGGGTATCGAAGATGACGATGTGCTTGGCCCAGGGAAGACCGAAGAAGTAGGCATTGCTGTGAGAGCTGCGCTTCGACCCGTCGATTTCGTACAAATGCTTCAAGGGGAACCTAAGCTTGACAGCGAGGCCTTCAATGCGCTGCTTCAAGTCGCCTTCAGCCAGAGGGGAGAGCTTGTTAAAGAGGGGCTGGATGACGGTGGGGTACAGGATGACCATGATGAGTTGGAACGAAATCCTGGGAACGGGATCAGCATCTTGATGTGATAAAGGGGAAGATAAGCTCACATGAAGGCCATGAGCCATGGAACAAATCGGTCTCCCGCCCACTGGAAGATCTTGAGGAAGGCTGCGAGGAAAGGTGCGCCGAAGGTGAATGCGAGCAACCAAGACTTGATCATGTCAGTGACGAAGAGCTTGGGCGTCGTCTTGTTGAAGCCATGCTTTTCCTCGAGCACAAAGGTTCCGTACACGGAGAGTGGGAGAGTAGGAATGGTCGATAGGAAGTAGAGAATGAACACGAAAGCAATCGACTGGGTGATCTGGACACAAAGAATAGCATCAGCAAGGACACTCGGTTCATGCCACTCCGGGGTACTCACCTCATACTTTGAGTTGTATCCTAGCTTCGCGATCAGCTGTCCAGCGGCCTGCCACGACCAGGCATAAAATCCAAAGTGGAGCAATGTTGAATCGAGTATTTGTTTGTACAAACCCGAAAACAGGGCGAATTTAGCCTTGTCTTTGCCATAAGCCTGCGATTTTTCAAAAGCACCAGGCTCAAAGTCCTTCTCAAGGGCCGCAGGAGGTGCCTTTTTGGAATATAGAGGGTATTGCCTCAAGCTATAAGGCACAATCGCTGTATGAATATCGGTAGAGGCCACGCGTCGCGATTAAAACTCACAGAAGGTATGATTCGAACAGCGTCACGGTCCATGAGAAGGCTTGAACATAGAGCTTCCAGTTTATGGGCTCGGTTTGAACCCACGAAAGCTTCTGCTGAACGGCGGCAAGTTGGCGGTGGAGGATGTCCATGACGGTGCAAAGGGAAAAGCGCGACGTGGCGCGGTGGTCGTGTCCAATATCTGCACAGCCCCACCTTTCCCCATCTTATCTTATCTTATCTGGGTGTCGCAGCCAAGGCGCAAGCTCAATGGGTTCAGGCCTCGAGAGTTGCATTCTCCCCGCCAGAGATATGGAATACTTGGCCCCAATAAAGGTGCCAACTCCCGGTAACCTGACTCTAAACCTGTTCGTGACTTGCAGGCTGATCAAATGTACGACTGAATCTCAGAATCACCCTCGGTTTGACGAACATTCTACTCTATATGAACTCGGATGCAAACGTTTTCGAAGCGGAAAGTGGCTCAGAGAGCTCTCGGTGGCATGTATTGGATGTGACTGTGTTTCTTGTTCCCCGCTGACCGGACCAGTTGCGTTGATACTGTGTGGTCCTCCTTAGTCTATTCCGAGCGTCAAGTCGCTACCCTGCTGCCATAGTTCCTATGAGCATTGACATTGACCTACGGTAGGACAGCATTGATTTCTAGTAGCCTTTTTTACGTCCTCACTATTGCAGCTTGCATGGCGCACCTTTGAGCCTGCGACTCCTCGCGGTCGGACTGCATGAATTGCAATAAGCAGCCGCTCCGAGTCCACCGGATCAGAGTAGGATTGCGTCCATGGACCAGGGCAACCGCGCAGCTCTCTCCTCGACTTCGACCTCGCAGATAACTGAATTCCCTATCAACGCAGAAATGGGACTCACACTCGACTTTGGGACACCAGTGAACACAGCCTTGCTGGTCTACATCCTCTACTCTGTGCAACGCATCATCTTCCCGTCGACATCCAAACCCACGACGATACCCAATGAATTCAAGGCTGGGTACTCCTGGATGCCCAAATCCCACCCACCGACAGTGCTCTACAAGACATATACCCCCAAGACTCTGGAACCCTTCAGTGGAAAGGATGGAGGACGTATTCTCCTAGCGATAGATGGAATTGTGTTTGACGTTACCGCGGGGAGGAACTTCTACGGACCTGGTGCGTTTTTGTCATTTCTTCATTCCCTGGAGGTTAGTATACTCACTCCGAAATATAGATGGGATGTATGGAAACTTCGCTGGCCGAGACGCCTCGCGAGGAATGGCCAAGCAGTCGTTTGACCTCGGTCCGTTGCATTCTCCCCACTAGCGATATCGTTAGCTTACCTCCAACAGAGATGCTCACTCCCGTTGACCAACCCCTCGACAAACTCGACGACTTGAAGTCCGATGAAGTGTACGTCTGGCTCTCCGAATCATTATAAGTTTGACTAACACCCATAATAGTGAGAACATGAAGGGGTGGATTGAGCATTTCTCGAACAAGTACATCATTTGCGGCAAATTGGTAGAGAATGGCCAGGCTTGAAGTTAAGATGTACGTCCAGCTGTATACTATGAGGGATGCTATCTTCTCTATGCTTTCCGCGATGCAGCCTGAACACAAGGGTCCAAACCAGGCAGCGTACCATCGCTTCACTCATGGAATTCTGCCTAGGTACTGTATGATGGTGGGCTATGGTGGGTCGGTCCAGAGTCGGCCATGCTTCATCCAAGTTCATTCTACTCGGCCCGTCTTCGTCTTGCCTTGCCGCCCTTGCGTGTACTTGGGATTTGGGGCGAAGATAAGGTTGCAAAGGGTGATAATGGCGATCGTTCGATGATGATGGTCGGGCAGAGCTGTAGACGTGCTCTATAGACTTGGGTACGGATGACGTCTTTCGCTTTGATCCACCCTCAAGCATGACCTGATGCTGACCCATACAGGATGAAGAGAGTGGCTGAGTGTCAGTGGGGAGAAGGGAAGGATCATTGAAAATTGCGAACGGCGCGCCTCGTGTTAATCTGCTTGACTTTGGGCGCGGTGTGAAGGACGTGGCCGATTTCCTCTGCCGGATTCCCAAATATTCCTTGGATTCTGTATTCCTGACCGTCGCCTTTGGGTTACGCTCTCAAGCGTAATAAGAGCGCGAAGACTATGGCTAACTCGTGACAATTGTCGTCAAACCGCGTTCCTGACGCACTCATTCCTGCGCTCATATTTCGCCCTTCGACATGCTCCTCCAAAAATAGGTCTACCGTCTTAAGATCCCGTATCCATCGAGCTTCGATTTCGGGGGACGAAATAATTGTCAATGATGGAGGACCAGGGGAAGAAAGTACTTGTGGGTGGAACCCTCGTTTCCACCAGTGGCTCAAAAGACCTGCCCGATTTCGAGGTGCGAAATCTTCTACTTGGACTTGATCGTTCGAAAGCTGACCCTGTACCCTCTTCACCGCCTTGTCACCTCTCACGCCGACCTGGGCCGTGGCTCGTTTACAGCATTCCATCGGTGGGAGTAGATGTGACGATCGTTTTCGAGATTAACACCAGATTCTGCCGAGCATCGCAAGTAGTTGGAAGGTAATACACTAATCAAAAAGGTAAAGAGGGTTGCGCAAACACGATGGGGTGAAAGACAAGAAGAAAGCGGAGAAACACCCTAGCAGGACCTAGGAATAGCAAAGCCAATCAAAACGGGGGCAACTCGAACATACATCAACCACGGTCTGCCGCTGGCACGATGCGTTGGGACGGGAGTTGCGCAAGGCGGGTGCTCGGCCAGATCCCATGGCCTTGCCGAGAAGCAACCAACTTCTGCCTGCCCTACCGTTCTGCCCCACAACAAACCGAGCAATCCACAAGCTGGCACAGCACCGGCACGGGCGCCTCTACCTTGCCAATGGACGACAAGACATCCCATCTTCTCCTCCTCGCCACCTCACACAACGACGACAAACACCATTTCAACGCTTTCACTGTCGAAGAAGCACCCTATACACTACTTTCACGTCCGCCTCATGTACCGATGAGGTGACCCCCCTGCCCACCTCGCAGGCCCGATGCAGCGAAATCACCACCGTACGGATCATAGGACTGTCATCGGCCCCAGGCCCGAGCCCGCGCCTTTCTGTCCTCTCGGTTATTGAGCAAGGATTGCCTCTCCTGACTTCATCCCCGAAACCATCTCCCCCGAAACCGTCTCCCCCGTTATCTCCCCCGTCGTTCTGCCATGTTCACGACCATGGTGTCCTTGTGTTCTATGCTTTCGCCCTTTAATCGGCCTCAAAGCTGCTGTCGAGGAATCCTTTTCTGCCTCCTCCGCCACGAGTACCATCCCCGCCTTGTCAACCTCCACGTTAGCGATCCCTTGTTCGGGTCCCTGGCTTGGCCCACCCCAATCCACGGGCCTATTTTCTTTGGAGCCTCTACTACTCATCGTGTGTCCGTGGTCGGACTTGCTCTTCCTTCCTTTCCCTTGCCCACTTCTCCTGCTCCTCCGCAACTCGAGGCTTCCTCTGCCTGCTCGAGTCCCCTTCGCAAGTGTGGTACTCGAAAGCGGGGGGTACCTGCTATTCCTCTTCAGGAATGGCAGGTCGGTGGGGAGAGGGGGTGGGTTGTGGGACCGTTGTGGGACATCGCGATGGCTATGGCCACTGATTGATGAAGAAGGAGTGTGTCTGATACTCGTCGCGTTTTGGATGGCTCGCATGGAGCGCTCGGATACGTAGCTGTCGTTGCCTTGCTCTCGCTCAACGCCATATCCACCATGCCCTCCCTGGACAGCCATATGTCTTGCCCCAATTCTGTGTCTCCCCGACTCCCCACTCCACATCGCTACCCCACAACTCGCCGCACTCCCCGGTGCAGAAGCCAACACCACACTCGCATGCTCGCTTATAATCAAGCTCTGCGACCCAGGAGCAACAAGCCCAAAGCTCACGTTGCTTGTCACCCACGGGAAGTCAAACCGCATGTCGCCAAAGCACAGGTCGAAAGAACCGCCGAAGTCAGGAGAGTCGAGAAGCCCCCGACTGGTAGGCCCTTTCATTGGGGTTTGGCCGTTCCCAGCGACTGAGCTCCGGTTGGTGCGTTTATAGCCATACGCAGAGACAGCATGCTCGATGCTTGCGGGACTGGGGTGCGCGCCAACTACCTTAATGGCCGCTTCTTGGATCCAGCGGCTTGGGGACCACGGTGAGCGAGGCGGGGCCTCCGTTTGTGCGCCAGGGACTCCAGGCGATACTGTGGGGCTGGACGCGCCCGCTGGGCCTGATGCCTGGTACGAAGTAGGCGTGGTGTAAGTGGAGCCTGTCACCGACGTATTTATGTACTCCGGTATCGGTGGCACTGGAGGTGGGGGTGTCGGTGGACGAGCCGTACCTCCTGAGCACTTAAAGCTCCACGAATGACGAAGGGAGGGTGAAGAGAAGGCGCGACGTAAGCGCGAGCCGCCTTGGCGCTTCTGGTTTATAGTGCTGTTGCTCGTAGATGGGGGTGGGGGCGGCTGACTTGGCGTTGCTGATGCTTTCGCGCCTTTTGGACTTCCGGCGCCTACTAGGACAAGCAGATTTATGCTTTTCCATACACTGCGTCTCTTAGTTGGGGTCGTAGCGGGACAAGGGAGATCGTGGCACTGCACGACAGATGGAAGCGGTGGAGGTGGTGTGGACAGAGACTTCCTGGAGAGGCGGTGTGCGGCTTCAAGTGAGTCCCGGGTGCTTGCAAACGTCCTTTGGGAATATCCGTCCTTTATTTGAAACGGTCAGTCTTGTTAACTAAGATGGCAAGTGTGAAAGGAACGGTACTTGCATGGTTGTATCTCATTTCGGGGATACCCTCCACTGTCGTTAGGCTAGACGCTGTAAAACCATCCGCACCGTCGACCTTCCCAAATACGACCTTTTCGTTTGGGTGGTCGCGCTCAACCTCTATTGTGCCAGCGCCCGAGGCCGACGGTCGATCAGGCGTCGATTGCCCCTGTCCCCTTCGGTTGACAACGACAAAACTCCTCCGTGTCCTGAAACGATCAGACAGTTTGAGTACCTTGAAGATAAGGTATAAAGCGAGTACGATGATGAGCAATCCCCCGACAGCGATGCAGGCGAAGATGATAGTGCTGCGGGCTTCAGAGGACGTAATTGGGGAAAGCGAACGAGAAGTGACGGCTGGCATTCTCAGCTCGAGCTACGAGGTGCTGACTTCCCGTAAAGAATGGTCTGGCGGTCTGAATGCAAAACTGTGAGGGCGAATAGAGGTTAGCCACCCCAACACCGTTGGATGTGGATTTAAATCCTGGTATATATAGGGGTATGATTTGGTCATAGCACTGTACGGTAGGTTTGGGATGTGGCTGATAGGATGGCCTGCTGGGTTGTTCATCGGTAGGCTGCCATGTCCTCCAGATGTAGTGCCAGATCGGGTGGTCTTTCAACTGGGCTGGTTGGGCCCTCAGTCCATGAGTTTCGCTGGGAAGGAACCTGAGAGTGTACACATTATCAAGTAGCAACTAGTAGCTCAAGGATCACGTGAGGCAGCGATATATGCCAGAGCATCTGATGGTGGCCATTAACGCACTCGCAACCTCCATGGGCGCTTAAACGGTCCGAAGGATCGGCATTTCCCGAAAGGGAAGGACTATCGAAGCACTTTCAGGTAGTTTCCGTGCTGAGTACGTGAATATTTGCACATGTAAGTACATATAGAGAGAAGAGAAGCAAAACAGCCGTGAAACGAACATACAAATTCTACTACTCGACCTGTTGAAAGTTGAATTCGCTCCGGGGCGTAACCTTCAATCGATCCACTACACTGGAAAACAAAGGGTGGGCCAGAAGTGCCCCCCACATACCCATCTCCTCATCCTCTCCAGCGATAGTCATTGATAGATAAGGGCAGCGTGTTGTTGACAACGGTCCCTGCAGCAGACGTACGAGTTCCGGGGCATGGTTATGGGAGTACTGCAATGTAAAACTCCTCAACGCCCCGAAGCCCTCTGGCGGAGTTGCTCTCCAATACTGAACAATCGCATGGATTCTGTAGGGATAGAACGAGTCGTTACGACCACTTGTGTAAAGTGTGAGACTCTCAAGGCTTTTGAGGCCGCTGAGAGCCTGCACAAGCCATCGCTCTGGCTGTTCTGAATGCGCAGTCCAGGGGGCGTTTTGGACTCGGATTTCGAGGTGCTTCAGATGCGCGAATTCCAACAGGTGGATGAACATGCACTCTGGTGACCCGGTCCTGTGCTGATCGTGGAGGATGCTGTCGGCATCGTGGATGGTGAGCGAGACCAAGGATAATTCGTCGTCCTGGTCCAATTTAGGGACATCGGATAGTGACATCGCCTCGGGCCATCGTTCAGGATCGTAGGGATTGATGAGCTCCGCTGTCTCGAGATCAGGACAAAGGCGGAGCAATGCTATCCAGTCTGTAGGGAGTACCGGCCTCCAAGGGCATCCCGTCAATTTAACCCTCCTCAATTGACGCCAGGGCATCACGAAGTGTACCGGTGGCGCCATGTCCACCTTGAAGTGTGCCTCGTTTAACTTGAAAGTTTTATCGTTGAATGCATGTATCGCCCCCACCGCTTCTAGGTCTAAACTCGTCATGCTCTCCCGCATCTCCGCATGAATTTCGACCCTCGCGAGCTCGCCAAACTGAGCGACCTGCGTCAGCTCTCGCATATAATCCAGGTGGGATGATGAGGTCATGACAATTTTGAGCGCTTTAATCCTTCCCGAGAATTCGACGATGATGGGGAAGAGGAGGGATATGAGGCAGCTAGATGGCATGTCCGACGCCTCTTCGCCAAGCACCAGTGTATGGCTTCCACCTGCACGATGGAACCAACGTTGCACAGTTCCGGACGTGATAAAACGATTATGCTGATCGGCTCGCCTTTGGTTTGAGTGGCCATGGTTCCTTGGGATAGAGTTGAAGATGACGGTGTCCCAGAATTTGGGCTCCGAGAACGTTATTTCGCGCCAGTGAGAGCAGACCTGCGATATGATTGTGGGGGGATAGGATGGATGGATGCGATCACAGTCTCGTTCGGGTAAGGTCAAGAGAAATATATCTCTGAGAATCTCGTAGGGCACTCCATCTTGTGGTTTGAGGTGAGTGATCTGCGTGGATTGCATTCCGATAGTGGTGGTGGTGGTGGTGGTTATTGGGCGAAAACAACCTCGATTGAGCGCTTCGACCTGCTTCCGAGTCGACTGCTACCTGTACTAGGATTTACGTACTCGGCATCCTCCGAATGTTCGGCAAACCACCGTGACCTCTAGCCCAACTCAAGCCCAACTCTAGCCTCATGCGCGCTTAGAAAACAGAGTAAGTATTCTCCCTTAGAGTCTGGTAGATACCCTAACATATGTATTAAATAACTAGCAGATCCTGCACAGTTGTTCGGAGATTCAGAGAGGTATCGTAATAGAACACATGGGTAATTCCAAACAAAGAACAGTCATCCATCATTGCCAGGGATCTCCAATTGCCCTGAAGAACCATAGTGTCACCCTGGCCGCCATGCATATCCCATACCCACACGAACGGTCAACTCGTCCCATCCCCACACTCGCCGACGAAATCTGGCTTCACATATTCCACACCTGCATCTCTACCTCATTCACGGAAAGCAGCATCTCCACCTCCCTCCTCCACCTCTCCAAAACGGAAACCCTCCCCGCTCAAACGACACCCTTCTGTCTAAGCGCAGTATGCACATCCTGGCGCGGCATCTGCCTCTCTAGCACGTCTCTCTGGAGCACCATCTACCTCTGGCTGAGGGTAGACGCCGATTGGTCACGCAAACACAAGAAGACGCGGATGAGTGCACAGTGCGACGCATTCGAATTGTGGATCGAGCGGTCGGGCCCAGAGCGCCCGCTTCACATTGCGCTGGGGATGGACCACGCACACTTCGAATTCGGGTGCTCCGAATCTCTGCGCATCGCAGAGGCCCTTGTGGAAGCGGCAGGAAGGATCGCGGTTCTGGATATGATTATGCCAGAGTGGTTGTATCAGTTCATCGAGGGGGAGGATTTTACGCGGCTTGAAGCCCTCAAACTCGTCGTGCCAGAAGTCTTGGATGACCTCTTGCGGGACGAAAGTCCTCAAAGTCGCGAGCCCGTCGCTGCCCCGCCGCTGGACTTCTCGATGTGTAAACACCTGAGGAGCGTCAGCATCACGGGGATGTTCGAGGCGAACGCGGCCATCGTCCTTCCCGAATCCTGGGACACGGTGACGGACGTCTCTGCCACCCATCTTGTCCCAGGGGACTGCCTCAAAATCCTGGATTCAATTCCAAACCTGAAGAGAGCCTCCTTCGAGCTTTTGGACCACCTGCTTGATCACTGGTGGGGGGATGAATGGGACTTCATAAGTCCGTTCAACGAAAGGAGGGAAGGGCCGGTTCTGGATACGCTCGAGATCAACAAAGCGTCTCACCACGTCGTCAGGAGCCTCCTCAACATAACTCCCCTGTCGCTGAAACACCTCAAGCTCGGAGTTCTCAGCTCTTACGACACAATCACGCTCTGCTACCTCGCCCCCAGATACAATTTCGTCTTGACCACAATACCTGCCTTCGCCGAATCGCTTCAAAGCCTCACGCTGCACAACACCCTTCCACACTTCGATCCTTTGCTCACCATCCTTCCGCAGATGAAAGCCCTCGTGGAGCTCGAGATACAGAACGATTGGGACGGTGTTAGTGTGGATCCGTACGAGTCCAGGCCAGACGCGCTGGATAGATCCCTTCTCGGTGGCCCTGACGATGATTGGATTGTATCCATACTAACAACCCCAGGGGTACTCCCGCGTCTCCAGCGGTTCTGGTGCACCGTCCTGAGCCTCGGCCCGAAAGAGTTTGCGGATGAGGTATTTCTCAACTTTCTTCGCTATCGAAGGCACTATGCTGTCCCCAAGGCCAGGGCGGATCCTTGCTCCATGATACAGGATGTCAAATTCATCTCGGTGGTTGAGCAAGACATGGAGATCTCGCCGTGGGCTCCTATGACGCTTGTCGAGATAAGGGGAATGATCGAAGACGGGTTGAACATCGCCCTTGGCCAGACGTTGGTATGGGACGAGGACTATGGTCGCATTGCCAATTTTCTCCAGGAGGAAAGCCTTTGGGCTTGATCATGACCACTCCGACTTCGGTTCGCGCTGCAAATTGATGTCATATACCACTTCTTGACAATATAAGTCGTCTCGTCGGAACGCAATGCCCATATACCTTCATATACCTTCCTCCTTTCGTTTCCTGCTGAAGGGAAGGTAACAGTGCCCATGAGTCGAATCCTATCGGCGATCGCACACCGTGACCTTGGTCAATTCAAGGGCTAAACATCTAACCCAGTATCTCAGAGGGGTAGAGCGTAAACATAAGAATCAAGATAGCACCGCAAGGTCGCGTCGGGCGCGTCCCAAGTGCCTGAGTCCACGCGTCTCGGCGAGTGTACATATTATCAAGTAGCAACTAGTCGCTCAAGGATAGTTTGAGATGCCAGAGGATCTGCTGGAGGCCATAAATGCAAGCGTCTCTTGAGCGTCTCCACGGGCGCTTAAACGGTCCGAGGATAGGTATTCCCCGAAAGGGCAGGACTGTCAAAGCACTTTCAGGTAGTTTCCGTGCAGAGTACATGAGTGTTTGCACATGTAGGTACATAGAGAAAAAAGAGAAGCAAAACAGTCGTGAAACAGAGAAAATTCTACTCCTGCGCCTCTTGAGTCTAGTTGAATTCGCTCCGAGGCGTAACCTTCAATCGATCCACTACACTAGAGAACGAAGAGTCCCCCAGTAATTTCCCCCATATATCCATCTCATTATCCCCTCCAACGATAGTCGTTGATAGGGAAGGGCAGTGTGTTGTCGACAATGGTCCCTCCAGCAGAGGTACGAGATCCTGGGCATGGTAATGGGAGTACTGCAATGTAAAACTCCTCAACGCCCCGAAGCCCCCTGGCGGTATAGCTGTCCAAGCCTGAACAATGGTACGAATTCTGTGGGGATAGGGCGAGTCGATACAACCACTTGTGTAAAGTGTGAGACTCTCAAGGCTTTTGAGGCCGCGGAGAGCCTCCACAAACCATCTCTCTGGCTGTTCTGAATGCACATGCCAAGGGGCGTTCAGGACTCGGATTTCGAGGTGCTTCAGATGCGCGAATTCCGACAGGTGGATGAACATGCACTCTGGTGCCCCGGTCCTCTCCCCATGGCGGAGGGTGCTGTCGGCATCCTGGATGTTGAGCGAGACCAAGGATGATCCCTCGCCCTGGTCCAATTCTTTAGGGACTTCGGATAGTGACACCTCGTCAGGCCATGTATCAGGATGGTCATAGGCATTGATGAGCTCCGCTGTCTCGAGGTCAGGGCAAAGGCGGAGCAATGCAATCCAGTCTGAAAGGAATACCAGCCTCCCAGGGCATCCCGTCAATTTAGCCCTCCTCAATTGACGCCAGGGCATCACGAAGTGTACCGGTGGCGCCATGTCCACCCTGAAGTGCGCCTCGTTTAACTTCAAAGCCTTATCCCTGAATGCATGTATCTCCCCCACCCCATTTAGGTCCAGGTTCGTCATGCTCCCCAGCATCTCCGCATGAATTTCGACCCTCGCGAGCTCGCCAAACTGAGCGACCTGCGTCAGCTCTCGCATATAATCCAGGTGGGATGATGAGGTCATGACAATTTTGAGGGTTTTAATCCTTGCGGAGAATTCGACGATGATGGGGAAGAGGAAGAATATGAGACAGTTACTTGGCCGGTCCGGCGCCTCTTCGCCAAGCACCAGCGTATGACTTCCACCTGTACGATGGAACCAAAGTTGCACATTTCCGGACTTGATAAAAGGCTTTAGCCTGTCGTCGAAGTAGTGCCTTGAGAGAGGGCTGAGGATGACGGTGTCCCAGAATTTGGGCTCTGAAAACGCTATTTCGCGCCAGCGAGAGCAGACCTGCGATATGATTGTGGGGGGATAGGATGGATGGATGCGATCACAGTCTCGTTCGGGTAAGGTCAAGAGAAATATATCTCTGAGAATCTCGTAGGGTACTTCGTCTTGGGGGTTGGGGCGAGTGATTTGAGTGGATTGCATACTGATAGCTAGTAGTGGTGGTCGTGGTTAGAGAGAGACAACAGCCTCGGTTCAGCGAATGTAGGATTTCCGTACTCGGCATCCTCCGAATGTTCCAGCTGTCTAGCCTCAGGCGATCTGTTGCGCGGTCTAGGATTTGAAACAGAGCAGATATTTTAGGGTCTAGTGAGTACCCCCGAGACTCCAGAGACACTTCCGTAGTGTCACCTGCATCTCCTATTATCCAACCCAAAGGAATGACGAAATATGGCTTCACGTATTCCACACCTGCATGTCTACCTCGTTCACAGAAAGCACATCCTAGCGCCGCATCTGTCTTCTAACACGCCTCTCAGGAGCACCATCTATCTACTCTGGCTGAGGGTTGACGCCGATTGGTCGCGCAAGAAGACGCGGCTGGGTGCACAGGGCGCCGCACTAATCCCGCCGCTGGACTTCTCGATGTTTCAAACACCTGAGGGGGAAGGCCAGAAAGGCACCGACGTCCCAGTGTTATATCTGAGAGGATAGAGCTGGAACATACTACAAGTCAAATCGTGTCGCGTCCGAGTCGCGTCGTGTCGAGACCAGTCCGCGTGCCTCGGCAATCATGATCATCTTGAGGGCAGGCTCGCACGCGTCAAAGAGGTCAGAACAGACGCGCGCTTGATCACTTTGATCTCATACGACCACCATCCCTCCATCCCTCCATCCGCCATTACCATTCCCATCCTCAACCCAAAGCCATCTACCCACACTTTTGAGCCCCGCCTTATAGCTCTCTCCACATCCAGGCACACGACCTGAACCCCAGAATAACTCACACTTGACTTGAATCTTGAACTTGAAGGGACACCTGAACGATGGACTGGGACGAGATCTACGAGCTCGAAAAGCAATCGGGCGCCTCAGGCTCCGGCACCTCCTTCTTCAACCCCTCCTCCGGGGCTGCCAACACGACGGGCAACACTTCCTTTACTCGCGTCCTCGGAGATCTGGACGCAGACGACCCCATGGGCCTGAACGAGGATGCTGCCGATGCAGTGGATAAAGATAGGGAGAGAGAGAAGGAGAGGCGCACGCGCAACTTTGTGGAGGAAGAGGAGTTGGAGGCGACGCCGTTGGAGAGGTTGACGCGGGCGTGGGTGAATGAGAGGCATGCGCCTGATATTTTGCCGGCGGAGGAGGACCTTTTGGCGGGGCTGTTGGATCATTTGAGGTTGCAGGTGTGTGTTACTCTATCCATCTCCCTTCCTCCTCCTCCTCCTCCTCCTCCTCCTTCATTCATCCTCAAGCATGTGCGCACAATCGCTAACAGCCCTTCCCGTTTCTCCAAACTGTTAGGCGCGCAACGTCCAAATCCTGCGGGACGACCCGCAAACGTCGGAATCGGAGCACATCCGGATCATGCTCGTGCAGACGGAGCTCGAGCGCGTCAAGTACGTCGTGCGCGCGTACGTGCGCACGCGGCTGTATAAGATCGAGCGGTATGCGCGCTGGGTGATGCAGGATGAGGAAGTGCAGAGGCGGTTGACGGCGGGGGAGAGGGAGCATGCGAGTCGGTGTGTCTATATCTCTTTGTTCCTACTCCTTCAAGTTGTTATTTCTCTTTTGTTACTTTCCCCTGTTCATCGAGGACATTCTTGTAGGAGAGAGAGCTAACGCGTTTATATGTAGGCATGCAAAGTTGACGGATAAACATCTGTATGTATCCGTGCTGCAGAGTCTGCCAGAAGCGCAGGCGCATCTGGACGATACGCCCGTCTTCTATCCTTCGATGAGTACGTCCGTCCGTTCATCCTTCCCTTGCCCTTTCCCCTTGTCTGTTCTTCGTTCCTCGTTCTCCGTGCGTCCGGCTTTTCTTGGACATCGCTTCGTGCTAGGTCTTCGGTGCGACTCACGTCTGCTCTTTGGAGGGCCCTCGTCGTGTGCAGATCCCTACGGCTAGGGTTCCTGGCCGCCTACGCCTGTCGACCACTCTCTTAACCATCATGAATGCATCTCTCCTCAAACAGAGCACAGGCAGACTCTATCCTCTCATCCGCACCGATACTAACTTTCATTCAATCCAGTAACACAACCAGACAAGAACAGACCCATATTCGTGCACGCGCTGAAAGACTGCCCTCGAGTCCGGTTACCCGAGTGCGTATTCACTTCCTTGTCTTTTCTCTACTCCTCCTTCGCCTTCGTCTTCGACCATCGTTTCGTGGAGATTCGATTCCTTTCGTTAAGTCTCGGCGCCTGGTTCCCTTCTTTCCTCCTTTGCATCCATTTATCCATCCTCCCCCCCATCTCTTTGCGAGAGGCCGAAGACTGAGGACATGGCTGACTGACTTGGTTGTGCTATAGCGGCGCCCCGTTGGAGATGAAGAAGGGGCATATCTCGCTTACGCCGTATCATGTTGTTGAGCAGCTTTTGGCGAGGGGCGAGGTGGAGCTTGTGTAGCGCTCGATGAGGGCGGGGTGGAGGGGAGAACGGAAGTTTTCGTATACTAGTATTTACCTAGAGGAAGGCATACTTTAGGGTGAACACGTTTAAGAAGAGGGAGAGACAAGGCACAATCTGCGAAGCGAGAGAAATGAATGGATACAACAAATATTACTACTACTTACAACAAAGAATAAACTACACGAACGAATTCACCATCACATTCTGTCCAACAACTACATCCATCTACCTCCGCCTAGAACCCGACCCCGAAGGCGGCATATACGGCTTCCCGCGACTCCACTCCTCGTCCCCCGTATCCTCAGCACCAACCTCCTCCTCCTCCTCAACCTCAAAGTCGACGTCCCGCTGCCGCTCCCTATCCTCATAAGCATCGTAGTCGTCCTCCTCCTCTTCCTCCACTTCCTGCTCGCGACGCGGCGGCGCTGGAAGGAACGTGGGCTGAGGATCGTTATCATTATCATAGTCGTCGTCCATCTCGTCGTCCAGATCCTCTCTGCGCAGAGGCGGCCCGCCATCCATCGGGTCGTCCCCATCCTCGTCCTCCACCGGGGGCGGGGGCGTCGCTTCCGACTTCTTCTTCGCCGCTGCTTTGGCGGCCTTAGTAGTAGTAGTAGCAGCCTTCTTAGCGCGGGGCTTGGGAGGTGCCTTTTCTTTCACCGGTTTTTCGGGTTTTACTTTTTCTACTTTCTCCTTTGGCTCCTTTGGGGGTTTGTCTGGTTTGGAATTGGAATTGGAGTCGGCTTTGGGCTTGCGTTCGCGTTTTTGGGTTCTTTGGCTTTGGGCGGGGGAGAGGTGGTGCTTGAGGTGGAGGCGAGGGGGGCGATGTTGGGGCCGGTGAGGGAGGCGATGCTCATTGCGTTAAGGCGGGCTTTCGAGGAGGGTTTGGCTGCTGTGGTTTTGGTATCAGCTTCGGCGTCGTCGGCGTCCATTGCATCTGGGTCTGCAGCAGCAGTAACGGTAGCTTTTTTGCGTCTGCGGCGCTTTGGGGGCGGGGCGTCGGGTGTTTCGGCGTCGGGGTCGGCTTCGTCGATGGTGGGGAGGGCGGGGGAGGGGTCGTCTGGGTCGGCGGTGGGGGAGGTGTTGGCGGCGGAGGTGGAGGGGTTAGTAGCGCGTTTGGCTTTTCCGCGCTTGCGTTTGGATTCGGCTTCGGCTTCGAGGTCGATCGTGCCGCCTTGGGAGGGGTCGGGGGTGGCGGCTACTATTTCTTGGAGGAAGTCGAGCGTTTCGGTGGTTTCGACTGCGTGTTTGCTGTGGGGTGGGTGTTAGAGTGGGTGGGTTTTTTGGGAGGGAGGGATGGGACGTACAGGTGGTAGGCTTCGACTTTGCGGGAGCCGCGTTCGGCGGTGACTTCGTGGGCTTTTGTGACTATGAACCCGAGGAAGAGTTCGAGGGCTTTGGCTGGGGAGATTAGATTAGATTGGGTTTGGGTTTTGGGTTTTGGGGGAGGGAGGCGTACAGATGACGACGGGGGTGGCCTGGGCGACTTTGCCGACCTCTTCGTCCTTTTGCATGATCTTCTTGATGCGTGCGACGGGGAACTTGGTGGTTTTGTTGCGGTTCTTCATGGTGCGAGCGGACGGTGGTGGTGGGAGTGAAGAGAACTGGACGGGTTGATGGATGCTCAACAAAAGTCGTCATGTGATCGATCATTCGCCCAAGCGCAGCGTTCAACGCGGTCGGCCCCTGCCCATCGAAGGCCCCGGCATTGGAGGGCGTGCATGCACGGACCATGGTTGAATGAGCGGGCGAGTGGCTGTATAACTTCGCTGCCGGCGGCGTTTTCGCGCTCCCCAGCCGAGCCCCGCAGAATGACATCGCAATCTAATCTACTCATCCTCGAGGCGTCCTATCGCCCTATCACCGCCCCAACACGCCCTCGAGCTCGGAAGCGAGCAAACCCACAGACTCAGAGGAACGTGCAAGCACGCAGCCAGCGCCAGGGCCATCGGACGCCAAAGCGGAGTTTGAAATTTCCCTGCCCTCGCCTGACCTTTTTCCTCTGGGGTTGTGGTTGTCCCGTGTCCACGTTGAACGACGACATTCCTCTACTTTCTCTCCCAGCACCCCTAATAACGACTCATGTGAGTGTCTGTGGCCCGCGTTAAGAGGGCGGTCGGGCGGCGGTGGCGGGGCGCAGGGGTGTGCGCTGTGGGATGAGGTGGCGGCGCGAGGCAGACGCGGGGCGGGGCGCGGTGTGCTGGAGCCCCGCTGTCGCGCTGCGCTGCTCGCTCGTACTCCTATAGCGTGTGCTCGTTGTTTGCTGCCACTCCCCGCCGTCTGCGAGCCGTGCTCGCTGTGGTGCATCGATACTGACGCTCTCGTTCTTTGTTGCAGCATGCGTGAAATCGTCCATCTCCAAACCGGCCAGGTCCGTATCCTCGCCCATACCTCGCTCAGGGGACGCATATATTGACACCCCCTCTCCCTCTTTCCATCGCGCTCTCGCTCTGAACAGTGTGGTAACCAGATCGGTGCGTCCATCCCCAACCGCCACCCCCTCTCCCCACGTACTCACACTCCCCCTCCTCCCCCATTCGCATTACCCCTGGATCGCCATCACAGGTGCCAAGTTCTGGGAAGTCGTCAGCGACGAGCACGGTATCGAGCGCGACGGTCTCTACAAGGGCACGAACGACCTCCAGCTCGAGCGCATCAGCGTGTACTACAACGAAGTTGGCTCCAACAAGTACATTCCCCGCGCTGTCCTTGTCGATCTCGAGCCCGGAACCATGGATTCCGTCCGATCGGGCCCCCTGGGCTCCCTCTTCCGCCCCGACAACTTTGTCTTTGGACAGAGCGGTGCCGGAAACAACTGGGCCAAAGGACGTGAGTGCCCGTTGCTATCTCTCCTCTCTCGATCCCAGGGCGTTGGAATCTGCGCTACGGGCGACGTGGGCACCGAAGAAGGGGTGTGGAACGCGTCGCCATGCCCCCTGCGCGCGTCGACGATTCGCAGGATCTCCCCCTATCGCCTGTGATCTGGCATATGCTGACGCGTTTTTGTTTTATTTAGATTACACTGAGGGTGCCGAGCTCGTCGACTCCGTCCTCGATGTTGTGCGCAAGGAGGCTGAGGGCTGTGACTGCCTGCAGGGTGCGTTGCTTTATGTCGGCCAACATAAATGGCCTGATGAAAATTAAAATATTAATCAATCACGTGATTCATTAATCTAGGCTTCCAGATCACCCACTCGCTCGGTGGTGGAACTGGTGCTGGAATGGGTACTCTC
Source organism: Ephemerocybe angulata (assembly GCA_013368325.1). NCBI lineage: Eukaryota > Fungi > Basidiomycota > Agaricomycetes > Agaricales > Psathyrellaceae > Ephemerocybe > Ephemerocybe angulata. The sequence goes on from JAACJK010000171.1 coordinate 165,382, forward strand.
CTCATTTCCAAGATTCGTGAGGAGTACCCTGACCGCATGATGTGCACGTACTCCGTCGTGCCCTCGCCCAAGGTCTCGGATACCGTTGTTGAGGTGCGTCTTTGGCGTTTTTGGTTCCGTGTGATGTGGGGCTTACGGTACCGCGATCATTTAGCCCTACAACGCGACCCTGTCCGTGCACCAGCTTGTTGAGAACTCTGACGAGACGTTCTGCATTGATAACGAGGCTCTCTACGATATCTGCTTCCGCACGCTCAAGCTCTCCACCCCCACCTATGGCGACCTTAACCACCTCGTCTCCATCGTCATGTCCGGCATCACGACGTGCTTGCGTTTCCCTGGTCAGCTCAACTCTGATCTTAGGAAGCTTGCTGTTAACATGGGTACGTGGTTCTCTATTCTTTTCTTTGAGTGGAGGGAGACTGACGACGGTGTAGTTCCGTTCCCTCGTCTCCACTTCTTTATGACCGGTTTCGCCCCGCTTACTGCGAGGGGAAGCCAGCAGTACCGTGCTGTTACTGTTCCGGAGCTTACCCAGCAGATGTTCGATGCGAAGAACATGATGGCTGCGTCCGACCCTCGTCACGGTCGTTACCTCACCGTGGCCGCCATCTTCCGTGGCAAGGTCGCGATGAAGGACGTCGAGGAGCAGATGCAGAACGTGCAGAACAAGAACTCTGCGTACTTCGTCGAGTGGATCCCCAACAACGTGCAGACCGCGCAGTGTGACATTCCTCCTAGGGGCCTCAAGATGGCTGTTACGTTCCTTGGTAACTCGACTGCTATCCAGGAGCTGTTCAAGCGTGTGAGCGACCAGTTCACGGCTATGTTCAAGAGGAAGGCGTTCTTGCATTGGTACACGCAGGAGGGTATGGACGAGATGGAGTTTACGGAGGCGGAGAGTAACATGCAGGATCTTGTGGCTGAGTATCAGCAGTATCAGGATGCTACGTGAGTTGTTTCGCTTTTCTTTGGGTTGGGTTGGGACTGATGGGGTTTTTGTTTTAGTGTTGAGGAGGAGGGCGAGTATGAGGATGAGGTTGTGGATGAGGAGTAGAGGATACGTCGTCGTCGCTCTGATGATGACCGACTGACCGACCGGTCAAGGCTGGTTGTGTTGGTTTTCTTTACGTCTCTCCTGCTGTTTGTCCTGGTTCTTTACGATCGATGATAACCTATACGCACTTTTATGTTTCTATTCGATGACCTTTTTACTTTTCTTTTTCTGTTTTCTTGCACGCGGAATATCATTCAATACCACCGGTTCTGACACCGGTTCTCGATTGTGTGGGTGGATTGTGTGAGTGGGGAGGTGAGTGTGTGCGTGGGTCGACAGGTGAAAGCCCTTGTTGAGTTTCCAGGCTACTTGATCTGGTGTAGGGAGGATATTGTACAGTGTGGGCATGGTATGATAGCATGATCTGGGTTTCGGACTGGACTGGCCATCTGGTTCTGATCTGGTTTAAGCGCCGCGGCGCCTCATCGGGCATCGATCCACGCGCCGGGCACGTGGCATGCACGAACGACTTGAGGGCAGCCGTTTCCAATTGTCAATGACCTGATTGCCTCTTCCTTGCCTCCTTACTTAACCTTGGACGTTTTCATCCGAACAAGCGAGATGCTTTACGACTTCTTTCAACGATCCCTTGGGTCGGGGAGGCCACGTATTCCGATAGGATACATGGAAAGAATGACCTTTCTTTTCGGGGAATGCCATTGCATGAACTCGAGCGTCTCGCTCCAGAGCTATCGCGCAGTGTCAAGGTCCGCTAAGGTCAGATATAGATTATTGGCGGCTGGCTGAATAGAAGGATAGATGTTTGGATATGTGGGCCCGCGTACTCGACCTTCTCATCGAAGTCTCGGTCGCTTCGAACACCGAGGAGACAAGGGACCTTGGGAACTTGAAGGCCGCTTCAGAACTCGAGGAATGCGCCAAGATAGTGAGAAACACCATCTGTGAATACCCTACTCTACATTGGTATGTACAGAAATTTTGACAGGAGCCGGTATTCACAAAAGCAGCGAGGTTGCAAAGTATGATGATAATTTTGCTAGGGCTTATAGAATCGACATGAAGGCGGTAGAGCATCTCAAAAGCTTCCGTGCAACGTTGAAGGGAAAGGTGGGTACTATAGCCTGCGAATCAGGCCGGGCAAAGAACTTAACGGTGTGGTAGCTCTCTCGTCTGGAAGGAGCCCCAAAAAGGCACCTGGTACTTGCAGTCTACAGCCCATATATTCCCCCACTCGATGTATCTCAGGGAACCTCGGAGCTCCGACAGTATATTCAGCATAAAGTACACCGTACGTAGATCCCTGACCGATCCAGGGAATGTAACTGACGGTTGGTCTTTTTTCGCAGTTGTGTGCGCCGATGATTGGAGCCTGGCCGCAGTCATGGTTCTCTTCATGGAGGAACTGAGAAAGTACAAGACCGGAGGGGAAAATGATTGGATTGGCCAAGGCTGGACCTTCTACAAATGCATCCCACTCTTCAGGAAAGAGTTCTCGTTCAAGGACGGCAAGGGCCGAATTGTTACGCGTGCCATTGGGGCCCCCAGTATGAATACGAAAGTGGTGGAGCTGGCAGCGAATATGCCCAACGACGGAACGAGCAAACACAGTCCCCTAGAGGTTTCCGTGCTCTCAGATCGGAAAACCTCGGTATTCTTCAATCCTTTTGCGGTCGGAAATGTTTTCAAATTCTCTAATCTATTGGTACTGAAAGGTGCATAGCTTTTCTATAATTATTTATCTTGGAGGGAAGACTGAATGTATCCTTACAGCCAAAGACGGGAGTCTTCACACACTAGACACCCTCATACAGATGGCAAAGCTCCAAGCATCGCCAGAACTGAAAATTTGTCAGGTGCCAGCAGAAGTCGTCTCCGAATCTGGATCATACATCGATCCGGCTCTCTATGTTCCCGAATTGCAGGATATACATTCGCTCTTAGAACGCATTGTTGCGGAGGTACAAGAGGCAGCCAGCGATCATTATCATTGGACGTGCGTCCCAACACCCAGACTCCCCGAGCAATACCATTTCCTGGAATCCCCCGCGTCGTACCCCCGACGATTGCTTACCACGGTACCGATTCCGCGACCACTAGCCCCAGCTTTTTCTCTACCGAACCATGGACCGCTTCGCCAGACGCCTTTACCTTCGAAGCTAACTTCAACACCCGCCGCCGCACCACCTCCCGCTCCGCTGGCACCACCTCAGACAGTGCTGACTCCCGTTTCCATTGATCATCACCCACCAACCCTAACTCCCGATCTACGAACCCCTGAATCAAACGATACCACGGTATCGTCTGCTCAGACTCCTTCGCATACAGACGGAATAGCTCCAATACCACCTGCTGCAACACTTTCCGATCCACCACCCACTCCTGCTATACCGTCTGCCCCGACGCCTATTGAACCCATATCCAATGATCTAACACCCCTTGCACTAGCACCGCTGACTTCCGTTTCCCTCGGTCATCATCCACCAACCCTAACTCCCGATTTACCAGCCCCTGGATCAAACGATACTACGGTATCCTCTGCTCAGACACCTTCGCGTGCGGCTGTAACGACTCCGATACCGCCTGCTGCAACACCTGCCGATCCACCACCCCCTCCTGCTATACCGACTACCCCGACGCCTATTGAACCCATTCCCCCTGATCCAACACCCCCTGCATCAGCACCTACCCTATCGACGGCATCCTCCGTGGCGTTGAGTGGTCACCCCGACGATGGCTCGCCTTGCACAACTCAAGGAACTTCCAGTCAAGGTATGGACTCACACATACCAATATGTCACTGTCTACGATCTGACGACCCTCCGTAATCCAGCTCCGAAGCCGCTGGGCAACATTGACTTGTTCAACGCTGCGACACCTAATGAACCCATTCCCCAAGCTTCAATGGCACCCCCTCAGGCATCAGCACCTAACCTCTCGGCGGCATCCTCAGGGGCGTTGCTGAGTGGCCAGCCCGACGATGGCTCGACTAGCACAGCGGCCCAACGAACTTTCAGTCAAGGTAGGGGTTCACCCATACCAATATATCACTGGCTACCGTACCCCCTTATCGATCTGACGACCCTTCGACATCCAGCTCCTAAGCCGCGGGGCGGCATTAGCTTATTCGATGCTGCACAACAGTTTTCAACGAGGGACGTGACGACGACGGTAGTCAGCGGGAACTACACCTATAATGTCGTGAACCACAACCACAACCACGGCAACATCCCCTTAAATGATGGCGCAGAAGGTACGTTTCAAAAGTGCAGGCGGGAAGAAAGGTGCTCAAGTGACATACCATATATTATGCTGTAGCGTCGGTCGAGGAGATCGTCATCTGGCTCAAGGGCCCGAAGTTTAGGCGGATCTACGAAGAGGCCCTGAGCCAGCACTCGCTCGGCACAGGACTGTGGTTCATCGAGTCTGTCGAATTTCGTCAGCTGGTGGAGGGAAGGGATGTAATAGTCTGGGGTACAGGGATGCGTAAGTCGTTGTCGATACCATTTTAACTGTACGAAACCTTATCATGATGCCAAAACAGCTTGTGGGGGTAAAACAGTCATATCGTGCGTATCTCGTGTAAGGATTGGCGCCAGTAGGAGAACTTACCCGTCTCCAATATAGGGCCTTCTCTTTCCAGCGATTGAAACAGATATTCAACGTCCAAGAATTCGGTGTCGCCATCGTCGGCGCGTATATTCGATACATGGAACGACCGTCGTTACGGGATATCTTTGCGGGTCTCCTTGCCCAACTCGCTGAAGATCATCCGCGCGCTTGCGACTATTTGCGATACGTGTACTTCGGAAAGAAACGAGAGGAGCTCAGCGATATGGACTTGGCCGAGTCGCTGGAAGGGGCCATCAGGATACTCTCTAAAGTGATCTTGATCATTGACGGCCTCGACGAGGCAGACGATCTAGTGAAGGATAAGCTGCTCCAAAGGCTCCCTCATCTAGGCGCCAACGTTCTAATAACTTCGCGCCCACTCGAGCTATACGCTCATTACATACCGGATGCCATGCGTATTTCCATCGAGGCACGCGGCAATGACATCGACCATTTTATCGAAGGGAAAATCAATTCGAGTTCCACGCTGAAAGCTATCCTAGACTCCAAGCCCAATGCGACTAAAGAGTTACAGAAGCGTGTACGGGAGAGTTCGAAAGGGATGTAAGTTCTAAATTGAATCCCTATTCCATATAACATGACATGTTAACTTCAGTCCAGGTTCTGTGTGGCCGAACTGCAGATGGAGAGTGTTCTCAACGCCAGGAGTATCAGCGCTGTGCGGAAGGCGGTAAACCGATACCCCAAAGGTGTCAATGTCATGTACGAACGCACCTGGGAGCGAATCAAGGACCAATCGGCCGGTGATATCTCAATAGTCCACCGTGTCTTCATCTGGATGCTACACTCGGCGAGGGACCTTTCTGTTCACGAGCTCCAAGATGCTTTAGCAGTCTCATTCGAAGACAAGACGTATGACGCAGAACATCTCATTCCCGTGCCTGTGATACTCTCCATGTGCAAGGGACTTGTGGTCGTGGAAGAGCGCGGGCGTGAAAACTCCGACGAGGGCGGCGGCGGCGGCCAACTCGATTCATACCTCCGGTTCGTCCGTAAGTCCTTATCTCATTCTAGTAGACATAGCAGGACGTGACGCACATCTAAGACGACACTACCCACGAGTACCTCAAGCGCGTTCAGTTCCCAAACTTCCCTTCTCCTCAAACTTACATGGCTGTTACTTGTGCCGTCTATTTGCGGGAACACCAAGGAGAGCTTCATGCCGGGGATTTGGACATCGATTTTGACGAGGAGTCTAGCTCCTTCCTTGGATACGCCAGCGAGCACTGGGAAAAGCACGCGGAGGCCTCAGAATCAGAAGGCTCACTTGATCCGTCCCTCAGATCTTTCATTTTTGGGTCCAGCTTGGACGATTAAATTGGCGAAGGCGCAGTTTGTATTGCCGCCCGATGTCCAAAATACTCGCCTTCGCCTTCACCTTACCTACCGCCACCCAACCCCCTTCAAATACAAATCAGTAGCCACCTGAACCGACTTCGGCACCCTCCCAATTCAAAGTCCAAGTCCCCCTCTATCCCGCCTCCTCACAGGCCCAGGCACCGAGATACACCCACCCGCAGTAACAGGCCCACTCTTGCCAAATCCGGCCCAGAGGACGGAATTCCAGGGGCAAACGCCCTTTTCCTTTATTTAAGGCTTTATTGGGAGCCAGTGAAGTAACCGCGCGGAGAAACGAGTCCACGAACCGGGACATCATGATGGTACAGCCGCCAGACGGGCAAGGATGAGGCCTGGTTCATAGTCGCATTCTTCTTCATACTTAGGCACACGCCTCTGGGAGCCTTTGATCATTGGTTGTGAAGTGAAAGTTTGAGCGACCGTTCGGCGAAGGGCATAGATCCTCGGATTCACTGTTCTGATATTATCGTTCCATTCATACATATGTACCTGGTTAGGCATTTTTACCATATTCAGACTGAGGTTCGATCCTGTAGCTTGAACTCCCGAATACGCCAAAATTCGTCGCAAAAATCTCCCCCTTTCTTGGCTATTTTCGTTGCATGAATGGATCAGACTTATGGGCGCCTAAAATTTAGCCTTCTTCGTCCAGACTCCAACTTGCGGCGTTTTAGGATCGATTTTCAAGGGTCTGGGGTACTTACGCGAGTGTACTGGGTTGTTTGTCCTCTTTGTGCCTTTCCTCCTAAGCATTACAGACTCTGGGTATGGGTTCGTGTGCTCGAGCAGAACTGGTCTCGGTTTCCGAGGTTGGGGGTGGGGATGGGGCCCGCGCAGCTCAAGAAGGCTGGACACTCAGGTACATTATCAGAATATGTCGTATTTGTCAACTTTCGATTCCTGAGCAATTTTGATCAGCAAAATGTATACTCAAGTCAAACTTTCCAACATAAAGTAGCAGATTTTCTGTGCCATCTACCAACCCGGCTACCTGAAGTAGCAATTAACAGCTGCCACTCTGCATGGTCTCGCTCGTGGCGAGACCTCACATAGTCTCCTGTCTTATTCTTATTTCGACGCCTGTCTCGATGGTATACTACGATATAGCTGTAGGGGGATGACCGTAGAGCTCGGTGGGCTCGTGTGTACACTGTGTAGTAGGTGAGCGGTTTAGTCAAGGTTTAGTTATCGATCGGTCGGTCGGACAAGATTGGGGCAAGGGCGGGTCGAACTTTGCTCAAGTTGGACCGTTGTGGAGTGCGGATAGGCAGCGCTTAAGTAGAAGCGGTTTGAAAGGGCGGTGGCTGCGGTGGGGATAGGGGCTGTGAAATGGAAGATGGATTTGGCGCCGGTTTCAAGTTGGTGCTGTTTGGCGCGGCCTGGTTTGGCGAATTGGGCTTGAATTGGGCGTCGGGGATTGTGGTTGAGTGGGTTAGATGGATTGAATAGATTGAACATATCCTGTCTGGAATCGGTTTGTAGCTCTATGAAGTTGTTGCGATTTCGGCGACACGGTCTGTTCTCCGACCGCCAGGCACAAGTTTGACGTCGGCCGACGATTCGAGGGATCGACGGCGGGATAATGATGGGATCATGATCGATCTTGTTTGTTCGTGCCAAACAGAGCGGAAAAAAGTAGATTAGATGGGCCGCAAATTTCAAGGCTCCTCTTCTTTTCTCCTCTTCCTCCACACGCCAGATACCTTGCTGCTGCTCCGAGTCAATCTGTATCTATCCGGGTGTGGAGGAAGACGAGACAAGATTCGACCGACGACGACGACGATCAAGACCACTACTACTATAATTCTATCTGCTTGTCTTTGGACAGACGCTCTCGCTCGCTCTATCCATCCTTGATTCGATTCGATTCGATCGACTACTAAAATGTCTGCTGCTGCTGCTGCTGCTGCTGCTACTGCTATAGGGCTCGGTGCTGTTGGGGGTGTGCAGGTGGTATTAGGAGGAGCCGGGGGGCTGTTGGCTCCCCCGCTACGGTCGGTGTTGCGGCTGCTCTGCCTGCGGCGCCGGTGACGAGCCCGGTGGATGGGGAGGGCAGTGTGGAGGCTGTTCTGGAGTTTGTGGATGGGAGTGCGTTCAGGGGTATCAGCTTTGGTGCGGAGGGCAAGAGTGTTAGTGGAGAGTGTGTGTTTCAAACTGGTGGGTCTTTTCGTTCTGGCGCCTATCTTATCTTTTTCTTCTCGGGCACGTTTTTCGTGGGGAACGGAACGGACGCTGACCATCTTTCATCACCCACCTTGCTTCCGTCCATCACCACCGCATCTGCCTCCACCCCCGCTCCCGCAATGCCCCCTCCGCAGGCATGGTCGGGTACACCGAGTCCCTGACGGACCCATCGTACGAAGGCCAGATTCTCGTGCTCACCTACCCTCTGCTCGGCAACTACGGCGTGCCCTCGCGCGCCACGGAGGGCGACGAGCTCCCGGAGCACTTCGAGAGCAGCCGCATCCACATCGCGGCGCTCGTCGTTGGCAACTACACCGAAGAGTTCAGCCACTTCCTCGCGACCAGCTCGCTCGGCGCGTGGCTCAAGGAGAACGGCGTCCCCGCCATCTACGGCGTCGACACCCGCGCGCTGACGAAGAAGATCAGGGAGGAGGGGAGCACGCTCGGACGCGTTCTCGCGCGGAAGGCGGGGGGAGCTGTTGGAAGGCCTGCGTTCCCCGAGGCGCATGCCGCGCTGGCGAGCGTGCCTGGTACGCCGTTCCCCTGGCGCGAGGACTATGTGGACGTCGCGTGGAGCAACCCGAACGAGAAGAACTTGGTCGCGGAGGTGTCGATCAAGGCGCCGAGGGTCTACGCGCCCAAGGGCGAGGCGAAGCTGCATCCGAGCGGGAGGAATCTGAGGGTGCTGGCGCTCGACGTCGGCATGAAGTACAACCAGATCAGGTGCTTCGTGAACCGCGGGGTGGAGCTCAAGGTCGTGCCCTGGGACTACGACTTCCTCGCGCCGGGCGAAGAGGCGTACGATGGCCTGTTCGTGTCGAACGGGCCTGGTGACCCGACGATGGTGCAGGAGACGGTGGAGAGGCTGAGGAAGGCGATGGAGGGCAACACGCCGATGTTTGGGATTTGTCTGGGGCATCAGCTTATGGCGCTCGCTGCGGGTGCGAAGACGAGCAAGATGAAGTACGGGAACCGCGGGCACAACATTCCATGCACGGACGCGGTCAGCGGGAGGTGTTACATCACGAGTCAGAACCACGGTTACCAGGTCGAGGCGGAGAGTTTGCCGGTGGGGTGGAAGGAGCTGTTCAGGAACGCGAACGATGGGAGCAACGAGGGTATCGTTTGCGAGGGCAAGCCGTTCTTCAGTGTGCAGTTCCATCCGGAGAGCACGCCTGGGCCGCGCGACACCGAGTTCCTCTTCGACGTCTTCATCCAGAACATCCTCGACTGCCAGGCGTTGGAGGGCTCGTATGTGCCTATCAAGATGCCCGGCGGGTTGAAGGCGGACAACGACGCGCGCATCCCGAGGGAAAAGCTCAGCAAGGTCATCATCCTGGGCAGCGGTGGGTTGTCCATTGGTCAGGCTGGCGAGTTCGACTACTCGGGAAGTCAGGCGATCAAGGCGCTCAAGGAGGAGGGCATCTATACCATCATGGTCAACCCGAACATCGCGACTATCGCCACCTCCAAGGGTCTCGCGGACAAGGTCTACTTCCTCCCTGTCACCCCCGAGTTCGTGCGCAAGATCATCAAGTACGAGCAGCCGGACGGCATCTACGTGACGTTTGGAGGGCAGACCGCGTTGAATGTGGGTATCAAGCTCAAGGACGAGTTTGAGGGGCTTGGCGTCAAGGTGTTGGGTACGCAGATCGACACGATCATCACGACGGAGGATCGTCAGCTCTTCGCCGACGCCATGGCGGAGATTAGGGAGAAGTGTGCGGAGAGCAGTACGGCGACGACGGTGGAGGAGGCAATAAACGCTGCGGCGACGATTGGCTACCCTGTTATTGTGCGTGCGGCGTATGCGCTTGGCGGGTTGGGAAGTGGGTTCGCGCAGGATGAGGAGGGGTTGAGGGCGCTTTGCGATAAGGCGTTTGCGACCAGTCCGCAGGTTTTGGTGGAGAAGAGTATGAAGGGGTGGAAGGAGATCGAGTATGAGGTGGTCAGGGATTGCAGGGACAACTGCATCACTGTCTGTAACATGGAGGTGAGTTGTTTCTTTCGTTCCGAGTGCTGTCTTCATCGTACTCATGTTATCGTTTGTAGAACTTCGATCCTCTCGGTATCCACACTGGTGACTCTATCGTCGTTGCACCCTCGCAGACCCTCTCGGACTCGGACTACAACATGCTGCGTACGACGGCGGTGAACGTCATCCGTCACCTCGGTGTCGTTGGCGAGTGCAACATCCAGTACGCGCTCAACCCCGCGTCGCAGGAGTACTGCATCATCGAGGTCAACGCGCGTCTCTCGCGTTCCTCCGCGCTCGCGTCCAAGGCCACTGGCTACCCTCTCGCATTCATCGCTGCGAAGCTCGGACTGGGCATCCCGTTGAACGAGATCAAGAACTCGGTGACGAAGGAGACTTCGGCGTGCTTTGAGCCCAGCTTGGATTACTGTGTCGTCAAGATCCCTCGATGGGACTTGAAGAAGTTTAACAGGGTCAGCAGGTTGTTGAGTTCGAGCATGAAGAGTGTTGGCGAGGTTATGGCGATTGGGAGGACTTTCGAGGAGACGATCCAGAAGGCGATTCGGTCGATTGATGATCAGTTCAATGGGTTTGCCAAGGTGCGTCTTCATTCGTCTTTTCCTTGTGTATGAGGAGGCTGATGTACGATTATTGTAGAATGACCTTGTGGAGAACATTGACGAGGAGCTTGTGAACCCCACTGATAAGCGGGTGTTCGCTATCTCGACTGCGTTCCATCGCGGGTACAGCGTCGATAAGGTGCACCAGATGACCAATATCGACAAGTGGTTCCTTAGCCGCCTCTATGATATCTTCAAGATCGAGAAGCAGCTTTCGTACGTCCCCTTTTCATCAATTGATATGATATAGAATTATGAGCTAACGTGGTGTAATCATTCTTCTACCTAGGTCCTGCACCGCAGCCAACCTTCCTATTAGCCTTCTCAGGCGCTCGAAGCAGTACGGTTTCTCCGATCGTCAGGTTGCTGCATGCATCAGTTCCACCGAGCTCGCCGTGCGCCAGCTCCGCCGCGAGTCCAACATCTCGCCGTTCGTCAAGCAGATCGATACTGTCGCTGCCGAGTTCCCCGCGTTCACCAACTACCTCTACCTCACCTACAATGCGGTCGAGCACGACATCCAGTTTGAGGACCGCGGTGTCATGGTTCTGGGCTCCGGCGTGTACCGTATTGGATCGTCCGTCGAGTTCGATTGGTGCGCCGTGCGCGCGATTCGTACTCTGCGCGAGCAGGGGCTCCCGACTGTCATGGTCAACTACAACCCCGAGACGGTCAGTACCGACTACGACGAGGCCGACCGACTCTACTTCGAGAACATCAGCCTCGAGACGATCATGGACATCTATGACGCGGAGCAGTCGCGCGGAGTCATCCTCGCCATGGGTGGCCAGACCCCGAACAACATCGCCCTCCCGCTGTACAGGCAGAACGTCAAGATCTACGGCACGTCGCCCGAGATGATCGATACCGCGGAGAACAGGTACAAGTTCTCGAGGTTGTTGGACGAGATCGAGGTGGACCAGCCGAAGTGGAAGGAGCTCTCGAGCTTCGAGGAGGCGAACAAGTTCTGCGAGAGCGTCGGGTACCCCGTGCTCGTGCGCCCGTCGTACGTCCTTTCGGGCGCTGCGATGAACGTCGTGTCTACTCCGGATGATCTGGTCAACTACCTTACGCAGGCGGCGGAAGTCTCGCGCGAGCACCCGGTCGTCATCAGCAAGTACATCGAGCAGGCGAAGGAGATCGAGATGGACGCGGTCGCGAAGGACGGCAAGATGGTCATGCACTACATCTCGGAGCACGTCGAGAACGCCGGTGTGCATTCGGGCGACGCGACGCTCATCCACCCGCCGCAGGACCTCGACCCGCAGACCGTGCGCCAGATTGAAGAGGCTACGGCGAAGATCGGCAATGCGCTCAACGTGACGGGCCCGTTCAACATCCAGTTTATCGCGAAGAACAACGAGATCAAGGTCATCGAGTGTAATTTGCGTGCGGCGAGGAGTTTCCCGTTCGTGAGCAAGGTGACGGGGATCGACGCGATTGAGATGGCGACGAAGGTGATGATGGGGATCCCCGTGGAGCCGTACCCCGAGAGCAACATGCCGGCGGACTATGTCGGTGTGAAGGTGCCGCAGTTCAGCTTTAGCAGGTTGAGTGGGGCGGATCCTGTCTTAGGTGTGGAGATGGCGAGTACGGGAGAGGTTGCGTGCTTTGGGAGGGACAAGTATGAGGCGTATCTCAAGGCGCTGATCTCGACGGGGATTGTGCCGCCGAAGAAGAATATTTTGTTCAGTGTGGGGAGTTATAGGGAGAAGTTGGAGATTCTGGGGAGTGTGCAGAAGTTGAGCGCTGCTGGGTATAATATCTTTGCCACCAGTGGAACGGCGGATTTCTTCTCGGAGCATGGTGTGCCGTGTAAGGTGCGCAGTCTTCACCTCCCTTTCTCTCTCCTCTGCATAGTACTGATTATATTTGATACTTCTATAGTACCTCGAGACTCTCGGCGCGGACGGCGGCGAACAGAAGTCAGAGTACTCCCTCACCCAGCATCTCGCGAACAACCTCATCGACATGTACATCAACTTGCCCTCGAAGAACCACTACCGACGCCCTGCAAGCTACGCCAGCAAGGGGTACCATACCCGTCGCATGGCGGTGGACTTTGCCGTACCGCTCATCACCAACGTCAAGAACGCCAAGATGCTCGCGGAGGCGCTCATCCGGCGTCTCCCGCTCGACGTGTCGAGCATCGACGCCAAGTCGAGCTACGAGACGCACATCTTCCCCGGCCTTGTGAACGTCGCGGCGTTCGTGCCCCGTATTCAGGACCTGGCGGACGCGACGAAGGCGGCTGTGAGGGGAGGGTTTACGACGGCGGTCGTGCTGCCTGTCGGCGAGAGCGAGGCTGAGGCGGTGACCGGGCGCGCGGGACTTGATCTGGCGAAGGCGGGTGTTGCGGCAGCCGCGCATTGCAATGTGGCCCTTGGCCTCACGGCGACGGCGGAGAACGCGGGTGCGTTCGACGAGGAGCTCCAGGCGGATGTCAAGAGTCTCTTTGTCCCTGGGTCGCTCCCTGTTGCTGCTGTGAGCGCGCACTTTGGCTCGTGGGGCCCCGAGAGGCCTGTCGTCACCGACGCGAAGGGTGCTGAGCTCGCCTCCGTTCTTCTGCTCGCGAGCTTGAATGGGAGGAGCGTGCATGTTACGGATGTGAAGGGCAGGGAGGACTTAATGCTCATTGGCCTCGCGAAGGGCAAGGGGCTGCAGGTGACGTGCGACGTGTCTGTGTACTCGCTGTTCTTTGCGAAGGAGCAGTATGGCGGTGCGGCGGCGTTGCCAGCGGAGGAGGACAGGAAGGCGTTGTGGGCGAACTTGAAGGAGGTGGACGCATTCTCTGTCGGGCCCGCTCCGTATAAGCTTGCGAAGGAGAGGAAGGAGGCGGGAGGCGCGGCGTCGGGTGTGGAGGAGGCATTGCCGTTGCTCTTGACGGCCGTGGTGGAGGGCAGGTTGGCGCTTGAGGATATCCGGAAGAGGATGCACGACAACCCAATTGCGATCTTTGGAATCCCCGAGCAGACGCATACGACGGTGGAGGTTGTGCTCGGGCGTCGCGCGCCGTTCAAGAACGCGGCGGCGGTGTGGTCCCCGCTGGACTCGAACCCCGTCGCGGCGTTCGTGCATCGCGTTGTCATCCATGGGCAGACTGTCTACCTCGACGGAGCGCTGAGCGAGCAACCGCAGGGCCGCGATATCTCGGCGGCGATCGTTCACCCGACTGCGACCGCTGCGAATGCACCCAAGGAAACTGTGGAACATGCGATCTCGTCGAGCACGCTGCACTCGGAGACGGGCTTCCTCCCGCACGCGCAGCAGCACGGCGCGCTTGTTCCCTCGACCTCGCTCTCGCATCTGCAGGAGCACCCTGCATTCCACAGGCGCCATATTCTCTCGGTCAAGCAGTTCGTGCAGCGCGATATTCATCATTTGTTTGCGCTCGCGCATGAGATGCGCCTTCAGGTCGAGAGGAACGGTACGCTCGATGTGCTCAAGGGCAAGGTGCTTTGCACGGCGTTCTTTGAGCCGTCGACGAGGACCAGTGCGTCGTTCGATGCTGCGATGAAAAGGTGTGGAGGTTCGGTCGTGCAGATCCATGCGGAACACTCGAGTGCGAAGAAGGGGGAGACGCTTGCGGATACCGTGAGGACTCTGGCGTGCTATGGAGATGCTATCGTTCTCCGCCACCCGGATGTGGGGAGTGCGCAGTTGGCGGCGAAGTACTCGTCGGTACCGATCATCAATGCTGGGGATGGGATCGGAGAGCATCCTACTCAGGTACGTCTTTTCAATTATTGTCCAGGGGGTTGGCAGTTCATTAATTTTGTGTAATGCAGGCTCTGCTCGACGTCTTTACTATTCGCTCCGAGCTCGGAACCGTCAATGGCCGCTCGATCACGCTCCTGGGCGACTTGAAGAACGGACGCACGGTCCACAGCCTTGTGACGCTGCTTTGTAACTACAATGTGCGCTTGAACTTCGTCGCGCCGCCTGCGCTCGCGATGCCGGCGTCCGTCGTCTCCGCCGCGCGCAAGGCGGGGATTCCGGTCACGATCTGCGAGAGTTTGGACGAGGTCCTTGCGGATACGGATGTTTTGTATGTGACCCGGGTCCAGAAGGAGAGGTTTGAGAGCGAGGCGGAGTGGGTGCAGGTGAAGGATGCGTATAGGGTTGATCATGCGGTGCTTTCGAGGGCCAAGGAGGATATGATTGTTATGCACCCGCTGCCGAGGGTTAATGGTGCGTTTTTTCGGTTCCGAGGTTTGGTTCCGTGGATGAATGGCTGATTTGGGTTGCTTTGCGTAGAAATCGACCCAGAGGTTGATTATGACTCGCGTCGCGCGGTGTACTTCAGGCAGATGAGATATGGGCTCTTCGTAAGTGTGCTTCTTCCACCTTCGTGGGCTTGGTGCTCATATTCTTGTGCTTTCAGATTCGCATGGCCCTGCTTGCTAGCGTCATGGCTTAAGTGCCCTCAAAAGAACGCAGACAAAATGGGTTGGGGTCGGTGCAAGCTGGCTTTCTGATCCTCCAAGCTCGGACTTGTGTTTCGCTTTCTCATCCACTCCATTTTCTATCAGGAACCGTTGGCTTAATGGGACTTCGATTCGTTCTCAATCGCATTTTCTTCTTCGACGTTACCTGTATCAAACATACATACTATACACATCACATCTCTTTTTCGTTTCTTCTGGGCTTAGATTTCTCCTCATGTCATAAAATGCTCTATCTTCTCCGTTCATTGAAAGCTTTAGATCCGTGCTTATAATTAATTAACTGGACGGGTTTCATCTTCGTTATCGCGTTATCGTCGTTGGAATGTAGCAGTGGAATAGGAACTGCTTTTGGAATTCAATACAACGGATTTGCGTGTGGATGCGGTGGCGTATACAAGGCACGTCTGTGATTAGGCGAGTGTGTGGGGATTTTCCAAGTCAGTCAATTGAGATACGGAGAACAATGGGACACGGAGCCTGTGGCCGTGGTGTCCGATTCAATTGGTCGCCATCATTCTACACTCTTCCTTAAACCACCACCACCATCAGGATCGTGATCCATGACGAAGCGCCCACGGCGTCTTGGAAGTTGGTGTCGATACTTATGGGCCCTATGGCCAGCCGGTTCTCGAAGTTCCCAAAGTATTGCGGTGTTCTCTGGGCGCTAGACTGCATTTGGGGTGCGTTTTCAGCTGATTGGCGCTGTGTCAGGTTTCCTCGGATGCGTGGGTGTAGGAGCTTGACGGTTGGAGCAACAGTGCGTTGTGTTCGGCGGGGAAGCGGAAATATTGGGACTGGATATGGTGAGTTGGCGGAGGTACAGGCACAGCGGTTACACAGAGTATCTGCTTCGGCCTAGCGACCGACTCTTGGGTCCGACGATCCGGGAGAGGGTGGAAGGGAACCCATCGGAGACTTGTCAGTTTGCCGTTGCGTAAACTCGTCAAGCTTGAACTCTACGGTTGGATGAAGGCAGCCTAAAGTTTCCATGCAGCCTGCAAGTGTGTGCATGTTTCCAGGGTTGACCCGTACCCCTTCCAGTGAGCAAATGATTTTCTTCATTTCCTGTTACTCTGTTCTGCGGGTATCATCTCTGTATCCCTCCCTCTAAGAGGATAATTCAATCTCTCCAGGACCGCCGTTTTCATCCCAATCACGGACTCTAACTGCTACCTTCTCCTTCACGTTTCCCTAGTAGCTCGTTCGCGACGCGATGGGCTGCACGGTCACCTCAGATCGAATACTTAGTATGCATCATCAGGCTCGACACAGGAGTCCAGAAATGGCCCCATAAATCTCTAACGGGGGCGTTGTGGATCTTCGGTGCTATTACACTGCATCTGCGTCGACGCCCCTCACAGGAATTCTGGCAGACTGACCATTAGACTGGTACCATACCGCTTTTGGGATACACGGCTGCGGAGGGCATCATCCTACTACCACTATCAGTAGTGCCCACCTATCCTTCAAGTTACTTACTTGAACGCGTCTCGATCCAATCCAGATATCTCGTGGGCTCCGTTATGCCCATGCAGAGCGAAGGGCCGACGACGCACGGCTACTTACATGCGAGCGTCTGCGAGCATTCCATATCTCCTTATACGTGTCTGTAGGCTCGTCGAATAGGGTTTTTTTGAATTGGGGTGGTTGATCAGCTTTTGGAGACGAGTGGCCTATTTAAAGTCTGCTCCCCGCTGACGCTTTCAGTACCTCTTTCAACGCGATTCTATTGACCGAGAATATTCTTTTGACATGGACTCTACGGTATCTATTTTCTTTGGATTGCTACCTCGGCCTTTCGCTGACCTTTTTTCATGTCTGCAGACTCATTTCGATGTTTTGGTGATCGGAGGTGGCCCTGCAGGGGCTTATGCTGCCTCTGCTCTTGCTCGCGAGGGCATCTCAACCGTTGTCCTCGAGGCGACTAGGTTTCCTAGGTTGGTGTTGGACGCTTCTACACTTTTATCAGTTGATTGAATATGCTTTCTAGGTATCACATCGGGGAGAGCATGCTTCCATCCTTGACATCGTTTATGAAATTCATCGGGATGGAAGAAAAACTCAGGGAGCACGGCTTCTGCGTCAAGGTATTTGTCTATCCGACGGTTGTTCCCATCCATTTTCGAGAGGCTGATCGATGGCGTGTTCAGCGCGGCGCAGCCGTTAAGTTCAATCAGCGGAAACGAGAAGGCTGTAAGTAGCGCCATTGTGTTACAGGTGCACCGGTCGGTCAAACGAAATATGCTAACTCTAATCTTCTTTAGACACGGACTTCGTTAAGGACGATCCTAACAATGGTTCGTGGAACGTCGTTCGTTCAGAGTTTGACGAGCTCTTGCTTAGGCACTCTGCGGCGTGCGGCGCGACGGTCCTCGAGGACCACAAGGTCGTCGAGGTCCACTTTACGGATGACGGCGAGAGGCATTCTACCCAAGGTAAAGGAATCACTAGCCGGCCTTGTGCGGTCACCTACAGTCGGTCATCTGGAGAGACGGGCAAGATCAGCTTCGATTACCTTGTTGATGCCTCAGGGCGGAATGGAGTCATGTCCACCAAGGTAAGCCGCCGTCCCTAACTCCACTCTCCCGACGCACCCATCCACAGTCGCTTGTTGTCTAATCCCCGTCGGTTAGTATCTTAAAAACCGGAAGATGAACGCATCACTCAAGAATGTAGCCTGCTGGGGCTACTGGCAGGGCGGATACGAAATGTATATGCCCGGAACTCGTAGGGAGAATGCCCCGTGGTTTGAGGCATTGACAGGTACTGTCTAGTCATTGCCCCTGCCTACTGATAGGTATCTAACCGGCGCAATTGCTAGATGAAAGCGGTTGGGGATGGTTCATCCCATTGCATAACGGAACCGTCAGTCATCTCAGGTCGGGTTGACTGAATGGTGCCTTGATACTCACCATATCGTGAAGGTTTCTGTGGGCATAGTCTTGCATCAAGTCACCAGTAACGCCAAGAAGGCAGCTGGGCGAGACGCAGCGGCTTCAAAAGGCAACAACAGCTATTCTCTCCGAGACCACTACCTCGACCAGTTCCAGTTTCTCCCTGGCCTCAAAAAGCTTCTCGGCACCGGAACACTCGCTGGGGGAGTCGTTAAAAGTGCCTCAGATTATAGCTACTCTGCCGACCGGTATAGCGGGGACCATTTCAGGATCATTGGCGACGCGTCTGCCTTCATTGATCCACTATTCTCGTAAGTGTGGTCTGCCTGCCTCCCCGGTTTCTCGGTGTTGATCCTGATATCCCTTCATCTGCCTAACGCAGCTCTGGTGTGCATCTCGCTCTACTCGGTGGCTTGACGGCGGCTGCGACGATTGCGGCTTCCATGCGCGGACATTGTTCCGAAGCCGTTGCCGCAGAGTATCACACTAACAAAGTGGGGGCTGCGTACACCAGGTAAGTTCCATTTTAGTTGATCAAATAGTGAAGGCGCACTCTTTCTTGATACCAACTAACGCCTACTCGTGATGTACACAGATTCTTCTTCGTTGTGATGAGCGCGTATAAGCAAATCCGGTCACAGAGTGTGGACGTCCTGTCTGACGTTGACGAAGATAACTTTGATCGCGCGTTCGATATCATTCGCCCAGGTAGTCCTGCTTGCTTGCTTTCTGTTTGCATATTGACATCATGCTGATGATTCGAATCACTGTTCCTGGATAGTTATACAAGGAACGTCCGATGTGGGCAAGAAAGTCACAGAAGACGAGCTGCAGAGAGCCCTTACGTTCTGTCAGGGTACGCGGATCCTCTTCCTACCTCAAACTACCTTCATATACTAACTTACCACTGGTGTCACTTTGATAGACGTCTGGGCCCCCACAGACCCTGAGATGCATGCCTCTGTTGCCTCGCGCCTGGGGCCTGAACTGCTCAGTCCTGCGGCGCCCATCTTCAGTCGCGAGGAGCTCTCTGAGCTTATAGACCCTGCAGATGAGGAAGCCATGGATGTCGTGCGTCGCATCAATGCACGCAAGGTCACCGATCCTATCTTCAGGGGCACACACACCCTCGAAGTCGAACCTGAGCGAGGATGGATCGCGTGCCTGGAGCGGGGGCAATTGGGCCTCGTCTGGGTCGGAGAAGAGTGAGCTGATGTGCATGCTTGTGGGTCTGGGGACAGGATATCTCGTCATCCTTGTGTTCGATCATTATTGACCGATAGCTGGAAGTGGGTTAGACGCCCACCGGTTGTAATATTATATACGGATTTGTAGCTTTTAAGCTTTAGTCTGTTAGTTAAGATATTTATCAGAATACGGACAAGTAGTACTAGGTAGTGTTGTGAAGTAAATACATGAAACGTCCACCATGAGGCTTTCTTAACCGTTCTGAGTGCCCCTTGAGCTTGAGCGCTTAATTTCTGAAACACGTAATCATGGGGGCGAGAACATGTGGCTATGGTGGTCCTAGAGACCTTGGGAGTCTGTTCTGTCTGTTCTGTTGAAGCCCAGATACCCCTTGATGCCTGTTGATTGAACAGCGGTAGCTGACCTTATCCGCAGGTACAAGACGTAAATCGAACGCCATCTGGATCTAACTGTCCTGTATACTACATTTGACTTCCATATTCCCATGACCTAGTCGAACCAAACATCCACCTCGGCCCCACTGGCATCTTGAACCATCTGTCCAAACAGCGTAACATCCTCCTCACCGTTGATCTTACTCCAGGCGCTGTCCACGCCCAACAGCACCTTCCTCAGGCCACACCGCCTCACAAAGGCCGCAATCGCATTTTCTAACCGGTTCTCTACTCCCTCCGACAACAAATTCACTTTAATTTTCCCGCACCTTGGCGCCCTAAACCCCTCCCTCCTCAAAATCGACGCCAAAAAGCCAGGGTTCTCGGCAAAGACCGTAAGGTACTCAAGGCGGGGGAGATTGGCGTCCCACTTCGCTGGCGGTGGGGTGCCCTGTGCGTAGCTGCCCCAAAGGAGCGTGATCTTGATTTCGACGGCAGCAGTGCAGAAGGGAAGAATATTGAAAACGCTCTGGGAGCGGGTGTGGAGGAGGTGGATGGTGTGGAGCGCGTTAAAGGTGAGCGGGGCAGGTTGGAGGAGCGTGGGGTTTGGTGGATGGATATAGATGCCTTGTAGTGTTACGTGCGTGAGCGAGGGGGCAGAAATCGAAGTCAGAACGGTGTGCCCAGTTGTAAGGCGGGGATCGGAGTCGAAGGGTATGAGAGTGGCGTGGGTCAAAGCGGGAAAGATGAGTGGGATTGTCACGTCTTGCTCTGGGGTTGGGCCTCGGATTTTAGAAGGGTTCAAAAGGGAAGTGGTGGAAGTGGAAGGCGATGGGGAGGGTAAGGTAAAGATACGTAGCCATGGTAGAGGAATGCAGAGATCAAGCTTCTTCCATCGCTCTCTATAGCCTTCCCCAAGAAAGCGGAGTAGTGCTGTATTTTCGATGAATGGATTCGTGCGGTGGCACATGATGCTGAACACCGAGCATCTTATTGTCAGCTGTAGTGGTCGAATTTTCCCTGTACGATCCATCCACTCTCTCAACAGACCCAAGTCGAAGTGTCGTCTCGCTCTCGCAGGCTCGTACTCGGAGTACTCGAAGTAAAGATGGAGGTGAGACCATAGTTCTGTACAAGACCAGGCGACAGAGCGCCAGCTTTGGCAGACCGCCCCTAGTCGAAGCGAATGAGAGAGATGTGGGTCGTCGGGGATGGTGAGTAGAAAGATCGTAGTGAGGAGCTCGGCGGGTAACTTGGATATTGGCGCCAGGGCGTTTTGGTCCTGGGGGGAGGGTGTTGGGCTGGGTGGCGTTCTGTAAACTTCAGCGTTGGAGGTATAATCGTCGCCTCCGCGATAGCTGAAGTCGATCATTGGAATCGAGTGGCTCTGCAATTGCTCTGGCCTGTATGGAAGGAAGCCTCCGCTGCTCGTAGAGGCCAGTTCATAAGTTGCCGCTGCCTTGGGATCTCCAGGGTATATCGGCGGATGCATAGACTGCATCGGTCGTTTAGATAGCAGTTCTAGTACATTGCACATGTTAGCTAGAGCTGGGAAGCGGTGGGCGCTGTAGAGCATACCTGGAAGTCAGAGTTGAAGCTGGACTTTAAAGAGTTGGCCGCCATCATTCAAGATTCACGAGGCGCTTGTGCATTCGCATGCGCGTCCATCGCCATCGTAGCAGATCGCCCGTGTTCGTTGCTCTCAGTTGGTCGTTGTCGTTGGTCCTTTGCTCTGTCAAAGGTGCTGTAACAAAGGAACACAGAAAGGCGGATTAGACCTGTCGTATAGTGTCCGGGATCATCGTGGAAAGGTACTGACGAATTCCGACGGTAAGGGGCTCGGGCATCTGGGACAGCTGTCAGTATACTATCACCAGTGCACTATTCGTGGTGGTCACCTGCCTCGATATTTCATTTCCAAAGGGTTGCTTCGTATTTTCTCCCTTTCAAAGGAGAACTCAGCGTGCCCTGGTCCTCGGCAAAGAAGGAGTCGGTTTGATGCTAGTATTGGCGTACTGGCTTGAGCATAGTATAGCATGAGGTTTAAGCATGTTTCATCCTTTACTAGCTGCTTAGTTGCGATTTCCTGGAGAGAGTACGAGGCCGAAGAAGACAAAGGTTCTGGGTTGACCAAAAGATAGGGGTAAACCGTGGGTATCATCTTCCATAAACAGCCTGAGAGCTTTTGATGCGTCGCAAACGACACAAAGGACCTCGTTTCGTTACTTCCGAGTCTACAACCAACTTCCAACTTACTTTCAAGTTCCAACCACTGCCTACAGGTCTGGAAACTAGCTGATTACCTTTTATTCCTGTGGTCTCTATCAAAGCCTTCGCGCCAGACATACTGAGGATGTGGCCTGCGCCCCTCCTTCCAAAGATGAGAACTAATATCACTTTCCAGCCGAGTTGGGATGGGGGGTGGGATTTGGACACCTTCCTCCATTTCATGATCATCCCTTTCTACTAACTATCAGACATACTATTTTCCCTCCTTACGTTGAGCCGCCTAACCTCCATGTCCATCTACCTCTCTTGATGGAGCAAAGCAAGCCTGAGCCTTGCCGGGTGAGTGAGTTTGATGGCAGATATCATCAGTATGTAGCGCTGACATGATGAGGCTATCACAGAATACCGAACAGTGCCTTCTCCTGTACGGTGTAAGTACGTATGTACGTACGGCGCTTAGAGAACCTTTTATCTCTCCGTCGCCCGTGTCGCAGTACACAATGACGGTGGGCGTCTACAAGACATCAGATCTAACGATTCATGCTAAACTAATGGAGATCTCCCACTTATAAAGTCTCCTCCTCCCAAAAGTGGCTGAGTGTGTACTAAGAAAGCCTCTGCATTCCTCAACATTGTACCGTGATGTCCATGACACCGCCCACCTGTTTGAGGAAAGGTAAGAGCACAGAAAGGAGTTCCGACTCTGGTGGAACGCAGACAAGCCGGTGCTTATTACCCTTGGACCAAACCATATCCCATTCTTCTTGCGTTCGTTTCAAAAATCCATATCAGACACTCTGACACCAGGTGAGATAGATCTCCAGGCTACTTGCATTCCGAGCAACACCACCGACCTTCTTGAACGGTAGCGGGCGGCCACGGACAGCCGCCACCAAACTAGACTCTGCTCGTGTAGTCTCTATCCCTTCCGGACCTCTAGGTACCCAGCCTTAGGTCAGATGGTTCAGATGCCTATTATGAGTTATCCTCATATATCACGAAGGTATATTAACATCCTTCGCCTCCGTCTCATCCTAGATCAATACCGACCTTCACCCTCCCTTTTGTCTCTGCCCGCCCATCCTGATCTTGAATCATGTCCAAAGCGAACTGCCCTGCTGTAAACCCTCCCCCAATGTTATTCCTCAAATTAGCGCTAACAGAAAGTGACAGATCAAGACCCAAGTCCTCGTCATTGGCGGAGGGCCCGGGGGCGCATACGCCGCCTCTGTTCTTGCGAGGGAGGGCGTGCAAGTCACTCTGCTTGAAGCAACGAAGTTTCCGAGGTACTTTCACATTTCCTCTTCGGACCAGAATGCGATATTGATAAATATTACTTATCCGGTCCACAGATACCACATTGGCGAAAGCATGCTGCCAAGTCTCAAGCTTTTTCTGCGATACATCGACGCGGAGGAGAAAGTCAAGAGTCATGGATTCTGTGTCAAGGTTTGTCTTCTTTTATTTCTGCGCAAGTAGGTGATTAAACTTCGTTTATTTGTGCAGCCTGGCGCAGCTGTAAAGCTAAATCAGTTTAAACGCGAAGGATGTGAGGATAGATTATCTCTGGAGATCATGAGAGTCCATGCTGATGACGGTGGATCTCTCTCAGACACAGACTTCCTAGCCCACGACCCCGATAATGGATCTTGGAACGTCGTACGTTTCCCCAATTTCCATGTCTCGCACTGTGGCAGTTTTTAAAACCATGTACGAACGACAGATTCGTTCAGAATTCGACGAGATCCTGCTCCGACATGCTTCTGAGAGCGGTGCGACAGTTCTCGAAGAACACAAGGTCACCGAGATCTTGTTCACCAAGGTGGCTAGCTCCCTTGGCTCGGAATTGGGCGCCAAGGAAGAGAATAACGAGCTTGGAAGGCCGACAAGCGCCCGGTACACATCTCCTAAAGGCGCCGGCAGAATCGAATTCGACTACCTCGTCGATGCTAGCGGAAGGGGTGGTGTTATGTCTACTAAAGTGGGATCCATCCTTTTTTAATACATTGTCGAAGCTGAATTACTGGCGGTTAACGTTCTAGTACCTGAAGAATCGCC
The DNA here is from genome assembly GCA_013368325.1 of Ephemerocybe angulata. NCBI lineage: Eukaryota > Fungi > Basidiomycota > Agaricomycetes > Agaricales > Psathyrellaceae > Ephemerocybe > Ephemerocybe angulata. Next base: position 189,380 of record JAACJK010000171.1, read on the forward strand.
GTATGAACCGGTCCCTGAAGAACGTCGCGTGCTGGGGCTACTGGACGGGCGACCTGAAGATGTACCACCCCGGAACTGGGAGGGAGAATGCTCCTTGGTTCGAGGCCCTTACCGGTATGAACTCCCTCTTCAACATCTGAGGATCGTGTACTGATGGTTTAAACCCCTGATCGATTAGACGAAAGCGGATGGGCGTGGTTCATACCACTTCACGGCGGGAAAGTCTCCGTCGGTATCGTAATGTCGCAAGACATCTCCAGTTCCAAGAAGGCCCTATCCCGTGCACAGAACCCCGACGCCACGCTAAAGGACCATTACATCTCCGAGTTACGTCTCGCACCTGGTGTCCTCGACCTCCTAGGCAATGGGACGCTTGTTGAGATTGGCTCAGACGTTGATACCAGTGGGAACTATAGTGGGATCAAGGCTGCGGGGGATTATAGCTACAGTCCGGAGCGGTATAGTGGTGAGGGGTGGAGGCTTGTTGGAGATGCGGGGGCGTTTATAGATCCCTTTTTCTCGTAAGTGTTGCAGTGCGTATACCAGTTTCATGCCGCTAAAGTTGACTACGACTATAGCTCTGGGGTGCACCTGGCGATTTTGGGCGGGCTTACGGCTGCCTTGACAATCACGGCTTCGATACGGGGCCATTGCAGTGAAGCTGTCGCAGCTGATTTCTACAACATCAAGAGTGCGACCGCCTATACGAGGTAAGCATCAGTCGTGGATCTTCACTCAATAACACTAATTTTCAAAATCTCTAGGTTCTTGGTCGTCGTTATGAGTATTTATCGCCAGATACGAAACCAGTCTTTAGATGTCCTGAGCGACCTGGACGAAGATAACTTTGATAGGGCGTTTGATATCCTCAGACCTGGTATGCCCCCTCCAGAAAGTTGTAGTTCCTATAATGATTGACGAATGTTTAGTTATCCAAGGAACGGCTGACGTCGGTAAGAAGGTCACGGAAGACGAGCTTCAGAAAACGATGGATTTCTGCACGCGTGCGCACCTACCCACTTAGTACCACATCCACCTACTCACACACCACTAGACGTTTTCGCCCCCGCCGACACGGAGCTAACCAAGAGCGTTGCAGCGCGCTTTGGCGGGCCCACTTCACCTCTCCTCTCCATTGCCGCGCCTGTCTTTAGCGCTGCCGAGCTCAGTGCTGTGATCGATTCCACTGACACTGACGCTATGGCTGTAATCAGCAGGATTAATAGCGCTAAAGTTTTAGGTCCGATGTGGGTGAAGGGCCCTGCAATGATGGAGAACGAACCTGTAGGCGGCTGGGTCGCACGATTGGAAAAGGGGGCTTTGGGCTTGGTGCCGTCCGAGGTGGAGGAATGAGCGGGGGATGGGGGGCGTCAGTGTCCCTTGTTAAGGGCGGTATGCTAAGTAGCCTGGCGCGGCAGTCTTCGTTTGGCCTGCGTCAGTGTATTAATATGAACGTTGAACCTTGTATTGGCCACGTGCGATTAAGCGTAATAATGAGTATAACACTCTTGCATATATGTGTAATGACTAGTATAAACGTTTTTCTCGTCCAATCTCCACCCCGAGAATGAAACAATTGTCCGTTGGTGGAGTCTCTATCCGTCGGGTATTTGAGTCACTGGTGACTAGAGGCCTGCGTTTAGGAAATACTACATAGTCTAACGAACACACCTCCCCTGAACACCCTTCGACTTGAGCTCATCCAATTACATTGACGTTGATGGGGACGCATCCAACAGCGACCGCGCCATTCTAGCGGTAGAAGAGATCGTGATAAGAGATCGTTATTTTGAACTGTGCAGCTCGAACTACATACCAAATGGATGTTAGAGCAGCAGACAGGATAGTCCTTGCAGGCACTTTGGGTGTCAATGATGCCCAAGTTGAGGGGAATGCATTGAATGCCACTACAGTATCACGACTCGTCAATTGCTCTAATTTCTGAGAGAGGGCGTTTCGAAGGGGTACGTACATAATATTGCCCTTTGACAGACCAGCAAGGATGCCATCGACAGCGTTGCCTATGCTGTTGAGGAGTTTGGCGATAAGACCGTCGTCCACCTGGAAATATCTATTCAAAACCACTCGTAATGTTCAAGAAGGAAATGCTTTACCATCTCAATGGTTTTGCCTGTTGCGAGATTGTAAGACGCTGCCTGTAGTCACGGTTATGGTTGATTTTGAGAGGACTTACAACATTGGGTCTGTCCCTGGCAAGTATGCGAGGGACTATCCTGCGGAGCTCGGTTCTAGGAGAAACAGGCGGAATCCATGAATATCTCAACATTGGCCAAGTTCAAGCTGAGCTCACGTACCACCAAAGCAGTAGAAGCGGCACATGTTTGGAGGCCAGCAAGCAGAACGATTAAAGCCAGAGCATTGAACATCAAAGCGAACGAGCGGGCCATTTCTAAATCAACAGTCGGAGGGGCGATTGTTCTTCAGGAGCTAAAGAAGACAGAAGGAATGTGGGAGTTGTTGAGGCAACGGATGTTTATTCTCGCTATCCTAGAGTCGTCTCTTATACCTTCAGTGCCGGTTCTGACAGGACAGGCTTCCCCCCTTCTCTAACGTTAGTGGTGCTTCTATGCCCTAATCGCTGAGCTGATCATTGGAGCGACTCCTGGCAGGAATGTACCAGAGAGCCCCCACGATGTCGAGGAAGATGCCTTTTACAATTCCATGCTGTAGTTAGGCTATGTTAGCGTCGATAGTGCCAACTTAGCTTGCCAGAGTAAGATAGTGTACTTATGCTCTCGGAACGGTCGGCATGACTGAAGCGCTGGTTGTTTGGAAGTTTACTCTTCTCAACAACGGGAGGGACTAGAGCATTTAAGGTCATAATACTCTCTTGTTTCTGGTCGCTTTGAGATGCCCTTGTAGACTCAACGCACCTTAAGCAAGGTGGAGGTGTGAATGTAGTACTGCGGCAAATGCCGACCTTTGAGCGCTTAAATGCACGTGGGACCCGGGTTCGTTATTTGAGCGCTTCTGCGGCATTGACTGACAGAGAAGGTGATGAGAATGGAGTATCAGGGCGAAGCTTGCCACCGGATAGATGCCCACAAGCTTTAACTTCAAGGCCTGGAACTGCTCTGGTCCTCGGGAGTCTGCCCATTACACATGTCCGACTGCTACTTAGCGCTTGTGATCTATTATAACATAAAAACTACTTTTCCACGGGACACAAGCTGACACATAAACGTCAAAGACAAACCGGCCCGATAACAGTGGTACCGGGGACGGTGCCTACCATTTGGGGGAACCGGGAGGTGACATCCTCGGTCCTCGGAGCTACGCTCCAACTTGCGATCTCAGGCTTGCGCTGCTCTCTCAGTCTTATGGCTGCCTGGGATGCTACAGGGGACGACTCAGTTATCTGAAATCTTGACATGTCCGAGTAACAGTTCGGGCAGCTCTCAGCATGTTGGTTGAGACAGGGGACGACTCAGGTGCCTCGCCTCTTGATTTTCCTAGCCTCTAGGCGAGAACTTGGGAAGCTTCAAGCAACAATGGATGTATCAGTGATCCCATTTTGAATTCCATGGGAGGGGCATGGAGAAACAGCTGGGGAAGGTGACGGGTATCCAAACCGATGTATGGCTTGGAAGCACCAGGGGACAGAACTGTAGACGAGGAAAAAGTCTGAAGCTTCAGGAAACGTTGAATACACTCTGCAGACCGGAAACGAGACTGCCATTATAACATTAGGCCTATGGTGTCTAGAATAGGAGCCATGAGGAGCCGACCGAAGGTCGGCGACGAGTGGCCCTAAGATTTCTGTAACACGGCTTGCACGGGCAGATAACAGGTCCATTAAGCAGGGAGGAATCACTTTCCAGAAAGCCTTGGGCCACGAGGAGCCGACCGAAGGTCGGCGACGAGTGGCACCAAGGTTTCTATATTACGGCTGGCACGGGCGGGAGACGTTTATTATAAAGTAGACAGGAATTAAAGTCGATTCAGACAGGCTGAGCTTGCAAACAAACAGTTGTCGGGTCTCCCGTGCGAAGCACGGGTAATCAGCTAGTGATCAAAAAGCCAACTTATCCTGGACCCCTTTGTCTCCTTCCTAGACACTCACTCTATCCCAGTGTCAGAAAATAGGTCGTTAAATCGTGAGGTAGTGGTAGTAGTCGTACGTACGTAGTCTGAAATCTAAAAATACAAAGTTCCGGGGTGTCTACCCAGCGTATACGGACATGATGGTGGGCGAAGGGGTCAGATACCTAGAAGCTAGAGCGTGTGATGCTTGGGTATCACGGAGCAGTACAGTAGCAGGCGGACATCATAAAAGGAGGATCTCACTGAACCTATTTCGAGTTCTTCGAATCGTTCTTCCACGGTTCATTTCCACTGGCGACCTGGTAAGCCGAGAACGTCGAGGATAACGGCGGTGTCATCGCCCCTGAGCTCAAGAACGAGGTCATAGTATCATCGGCCGGAGGACTCCTCACTTCTTCCATCAGGTTCCTCTCATCCACTGCTATGACTGCTCCAGTCCTCTTGTCCAGACCAAAGCGTAGCCCGTCGAGCTTCTTCTCTATCGTGATGTCCCCGTCGTAGGGTGTGAGGAGGTTTCCCCAGCCTGAGCGGGAGGTAAGCGCGGCGGCGGCGGCAATGGTGCCAGGCTCGGCTGAGAGCCGCAGCTTCTTGCGCTGATTTCGGTGGAGGATGTGGATTACAATGCCGACGACTCCTGTCAGGATGAGGATGGTTGCGAGGAAGTGGGCAGGGAGTGGGCTATGGTAGTACTCCGGTCAGCTTGAAACGCCCACAAAGATCTAGATTGGGTGAGGCTGGGTAGACTTACTCGACAACCAATCGCGGTTCCAATGACCTCAGCGTTGCCGTGAGCGACGAGTTTCCAAGCTGGAAGTAAAGTCCCTTGGCGCTGACTGAGAGGTGCTGAGTCTACATATACCGTCGTCAGTGAACTTGCAAACTTCTTGAAAGAGTTCAATACATACGTAGATCTTCGAAGTCAGGTCCTTGATAAGATTGGGGTTGTCGAATACGGAGTCCAATCCGCTAGGGTTCTGGCTCATACTGCGAAAAATAGCAGCTGGAACAAGAGACCTCGTGGCGTCAGCACGGGCTTGGATGTATGGGTTAGTGTTGTTTGTGAACACCACGCTGCAGAATTCAAGCGTAACCAGTCAACAACACGGCGATGGGACGAGGTGTTCGATTGTTCAACTTACCCGTTGTATGCTCGACCGCCCTGATCTCCGTTAAGGACATCATTCTCGTAGATAACATCGCCAGCATCCCTGACGTCAATGAGGTTGCCGTTCTTCGCGTCGGATTCGACAACGACTTTGTTTCCAGTCAGCTTCGGCTTACAAAAGACGGTTTTGGCCTCAGGCGTGTTGTCCGCGCGACGATGGAAATACCTGCGAAGCGGCGAAACCATTGAATCTATAAATATTGGGGCTGAGACGAAATGAAGTACTAACCAGAACATGACGGGCCGAAACTCAACCTGAGGGTCAACTTCCCCATTACGACTTGCAGCACCAGGGCAAGGAGCAGCTTCTACGCCGTATTGCGAGGTCAGAGTCAGAACCTGGATGATGCCAGAAGACTCAGTATGACTTCAAGAATCAAAGATGTGATAGATATTCACCGTTGGATCGAACCTGACGCTGTGTGTGCAGCTATCCAGTGATGTCGCGGTTAGGTTAAAGAAGGTTCCATCAGGGGTCAACTGTTGCGAAGTGGGGTTCGAGCAATTCGTCTGAGTTCTTACGGCGACTGTCTCGACAAAGAGGGTAGCATTGACTAGGGGGTTAACGGGGAACTGTTGAAGATGAGCTTCGAAGATCACGAAGGCGAAGAAGGCGAAGACGCACGGAGAAACGCGCAGTTGCCCAGCCACCTTTGACGAACTTCGGATCTGGAAGATCATGAAGGACGGCAGCGTCTGCGTAGCCGGCTCCTGCCACGAAGGCTTGAAGGGACTCGACATCGGGGGCACGAGCGACAGTCTCCAGACTGACGGTGGTGAGCCACGGGCGAGTGAATTCGAGTGTTCTGATCTGGAAGACGGAGGCGGTGAAGGGCTGAAAAAGGTAGGTCAAGGATGCAGTCAAGCATGACGCAAACACGAGTCTGTGCTTGTATTTGAGCGCTCGAGGAATGGCGAGAACCGGCCTAGTAAAGGGGAATTGGAGTCAGCTCAGGAGCACCAGTGCTTTATCATCAGCTGAATTACAAACCCAATTTCAATGTAGTTGAGCAGCACTGATCGCTCAGCATCCGCGTTACCCTCGCTCAGAACGATGTAGGGCTGAAAGTGATGGTCAGCGGGTCGCAATGCCATTGTGCTTAGACAAGGTACCTGGTACATCCTGACCATCCAGTCCAACTCCCTCCATAGCACTGCCGGTGGTATGATAAGCAGTGTCGGTATAAAGGACTGGGATTCTTGTTAAGCGCCGGTGGAATCCGAGGCGGTGATGAGCGCAACGTACCGCGAGGAACTGGGATGATATCTGTCCAAAGACCCCTAGGCTTCTCCCTGCAGGAACACTGAACCCTTTGTTTTGCTTCGACACTGCTGCAACGATCTCCAGAGCGAGTCCAAGGATGAGGAGCATAAAAGGCTCTCCCAGAATGATGGGCAGCCTCATCAACAGTGGATCCTCAACAGTAGGTCAGCTTGGGACATCGCCCATGGGAGATGAGGGTGCCATACGTATTTCTCTGGAGGGATGCCATTGTAGCCAGGTGGTGGAACGAGGTAGCTGGAATCCTCGAATCGCCTCTTGTTCACAACTGTACCGGTCTGAGCGGTGTACATGGACAGTGTTCCATCTTCAGAGGTATCGAGTAGCTTCCCCTGCGAGTAGCCACTTTCGACAGTAGCCCTTTGTGGCCTTAAGGGGAGGCTGGTCATCGTAACTGCCTAGGAGCGACAGAGGTGGTGGTAGAAGGAGAAGGGCGGCGCTACTTCCCGGGAACGTGCTGTCCGTGGTGACACTGACTGTGTATCACTGTATGTTGTCGGTTGCACTGTCACCGGTTCACCCTGTATCACTGTGTACATATGTAGGGCTTCTAATCACCATTAAGCCATGGCTATGCCTGCTTCGCCACTTTTCCCACAGCGATTCTGAGTATTTTGGCGCAGGAATGCCGCGTTTTGCTCTCCGGTACTTGATATCTGCGATCCCCGAACTTGGATTGTAGGCATGAGGTGGGTGTGACAAGAGTGCTCGTTTGCATCACTGCGGCGGGCTTGTCAGCCTATTCCTGAGTCCCCGGTCAGCGAAAGGAACATACTGGTACCGAGTCCTTCCCCTCCTCCTTGAACACCATTATGCCAACAGCCGAGGGCGATCCATGTCTGCGTCGACAGATTGGAGGATGAAGATCCCCCCGGACCCAGTAGTCTGTTTGAAACTTTGAAGCAATGATCTTGAACATTGTTAAACTGAAAGTACTTCGCAAGTGAAACGCGGTAATCCGGGCGGCAGCCCCACATCTTCATCGCTGATAACCCATGAGCGCCTGGGACCTGGGCCATAGATGAAACACTCGAGCTTTCGAAACGGCGATATAGCGAATGCGTTGGGTCCCAGGAACCTTTGTAAGCCTTTTTCTTGGTGGACTTGGATGCGAGCGAGGTCCGTGTTAGCCGGAGCAGACCCATATCGCTGTGACACGCGGACTCAAGCGCGGAAGGGCACGTGGCGCGCCATTCCGTTCCTTCTCTCGGCTTGCCACCATGCTGTCTTATATTCAGGCTCTACCCTCTGAAATACTGGGCGAAATATTCATTGCATGTCTGCCAGAGCATGATGTCGATCGGATCCAACCAACTCAAGCGCCCATGTTACTCTGTCAAATCTGCTCCGGCTGGCGGAGCCTTGCGATGGGAAACTCTTTCCTCTGGGACACCATCATACTACCTTCCGAGGAAAACGAAGAGGAGGAAGGGAAACTCGTAAAGTTTGTGAGCTCGGGTGGGGTGCAGCCGTGGTAGTTTGGACTCACAAGTCCTGGTCACCTTCTTTCGTTCGGAGAGGAAGGATTTGGTCTGGGCAATGAGGATCCCATGGTCCAGATAACGATCCTCAACATAGTTTCGACATACGCAAGCCGGTTGAAACATCTTTCCCTGGTCCTGTACCATTCACATTACTTCGCTTTACTGGATGGCGTCCACTTCGAGGAGCTTGAATCCTCCGTACACTCCTCCACCGACGCACTGGACCTGGGCCTTGTTCGAATGCCCACTCCTTTCAACTCAGAGTCATCACCCAAGCTGCACGAAGCTTCTTTCAGCCTCATAGACGTTCCCCCTCTGGCAATCGACCTACCATGGGGTCAGCTTACTATCATAGATGCCGGCCTGCCATACGGCAGGCCATTGGGATTCCCTGAATGGAGAGCGTTTTGGACTCAATGCCCCAATATCAAGCAGGCCACGTTTGTCCTTCCGTGGGAGTTCACCCGCCGATACTCGAACCTAGACGCATTCTCTTATCCCTCTTTAACCAAGCTCACTCTTGTGATACCCCCTTCGCCTTTGAAGCGAAAAGAGCGATGGACAATTTTCGCGGGGCCCGCTGTGTTTACGAATTTGGAGCATCTTCAACTCAATCTTTGCCACGGTCGCGAGCCATCCAACCCCCTTTTGCATAGGCTGGAAGCATTCTCAAAGCTGAAGAGCATCTCGATCCAAGGCTGTAACTCATTCGACGACGACTCTTTAGAGTACCCAATGGAAGTCAAGACTCTCGTTCACGACCTCGTCAAGCAGTTCCACAGTCTCCGATCCTTAAACCACCTCTTCATGCCCTACCACTACATGGACTCCAACGATATCGCATCGCTTCTCCATAGCCACTCTCCCACCTCGGGATATGCAGGCCTCAATGTCACGATCGACGCCGGATCCATAGAGAACGTCGGGATTTGGAAGCGAAAGCTGGAGGGGGAAAGGTTCTCTAGTATTGCAAGCCGTGTCGAGCTGGTATCTTGGGAACAGAATGTGATATACAGTGGCCATCTCGCGAGTCGGAGTGTCTCGGCCAGTTCTGCCCAGTTCGCCAGCAACTACGCCAAGCTGCCGTTTCATTAGAGTGTAGACTGTAGACTGGCGCCTCTCACGAGACGAACGATATTGTTATCTAGTGGTCAGTGAACCCCTATTTTATGCAGTCTGTCCGTTCGTTTATTATAAACAGTACAGGTCCATCCCTCGGACAACCCTTTGCCAAAACTTGCTGCTCGGCAACGTGAGCAAGGTATGGTCCTTCACGAGTGGCCAGTGGTGCGCCACTAGTCGAGGCGCACGCTGTGGGTTCTTCTTCAATCCCTCCTCCGAAATTGAGTAAGAATTACAGGGAAGGTGGCAACAAGTACTCCCAATACTCCCAAGTGGTCACATAGAATACTAATCAAGCTCGATGCCGCAGATCGACCATTCAGTGCAGCCAGGAAGCATGGACCGTACTGGTAAAGTCCTGCGCGGAGTTGTGTGCTCTCTTATATCGGAGGTGTTGCAACCAGCGGCAGAGCACGATTCAGAGTGTGATGAATCGTTGGCTCAAGCCGCCTGGTGCACCGGACTATGTGCACATGTTAGATCTTGGCAGGCGCGCTGGAGAAATGGGAACCCTCCACGAACAACGTAGAATGAGCATTTCCCGTAGATCAAAGGCCCATTCCATTACGTTGCCACCGCGTCGCGCCTGGCGGAGGTTCCGGAGCCTGAGGCGCCCGATTGCTTTTCGAGCTCGTAGATCTCGTCCCAGTCCATCCTTCTGGTATTCCTTCAAGTTTTTCAAGTCAAGGATAACTCTTATTCTGGGGTCCAGGTCGTGTGCCTGGATGTGGAGAGAGCTATAAGACGGGGCTCGAAGTGTGGGTAGATGGCTTTGTGTTGAGGATGGGAATGGCAATGGCGGATGGAGGGATGGTGGTAGTATGAGATCAAAGTGATCAAGCGCGCGTCTGTTCTGACCTCTTTGACGCGTGCGAGCCTGCCCTCAAGATGATCATGATTGCCGAGGCACGCGGACTGGTCTCGACGCGACGCGACTTGGACGCGACACGATTTGACTTGTAGTATGTTCCAGCTCTATCCTCTCAGATATATCACTGGGACGTCGGTGCCCTTCTGGCCTTCCCCCTCAGGTGTTTAAAACATCGAGAAGTGGATCCAGCGACGGGATTAGTGTGCGGCGCCCTGTGCACTCAGCCGCGTCTTCTTGTGTTTGCGCGACCAATCGGCGTCAACCCTCAGCCAGAGTAGATAGATGGTGCTCCTGAGAGGCGTGTTAGAAGACAGATGCGGCGCTAGGATGTGCTTTCTGTGAACGAGGTAGACATGCAGGCGTGGAATACGTGAAGCCATATTTCGTCATTCCTTTGGGTTGGATAATAGGAGATGCATGCAGGTGACACTACGGAAGTGTCTCAGGAGTCTCGAGGGTACTCACTAGACCCTAAAATATCTGCTCTGTTTCAAATCCTAGACCGCGCAACAGATCGCCTGAGGCTAGACAGCTGGAACATTCGGAGGATGCCGAGTACGGAAATCCTACATTTAGTCGAAGCGCTGAACCGAGGCTGTTGTCTCACTCTAACCACGACAACCACTACTAGCTACCAGTATGCAATCCACTCAAGTCACTCGCCCCAACCCCCAAGACGAAGTACCCTACGAGATTCTCAGAGATATATTTCTCTTGACCTTACCCGAACGAGACTGTGATCGCATCCATCCATCCTATCCCCCCACTATCATATCGCAGGTCTGCTCTCACTGGCGCGAAATAGCGTTTTCGGAGCCCAAATTCTGGGATGCCGTCATCTTCAAATCTATCCCAAGACGTGGCCACTCAAACCAAAGGCGAGCCGATCAGCATGATCGTTTTATCAAGTCCGGAAATGTGCAACGTTGGTTCCATCGTACAGGTGGAAGCCATACACTGGTGCTTGGCGAAGAGGCGTCGGACAAGCCATCTGGCTGCCTCATATCCCTCCTCTTCCCCATCATCGTCAAATTCTCCCCAAGGATTAAAACGCTCAAAATTGTCATGACCGCATTATCCCACCTGGATTATATGCGAGAGCTGACGCAGGTCGCTCAGTTTGGCGAGCTCGCGAGGGTCGAAATTCATGCGGAGATGCGGCAAACCGGGATGTCGAGTTTAGACCTAGAAGCGGTGGGGGCGATACATGCATTCAAGGATAAAACTTTGAAGTTAAACGAGGCGCACTTCAGGGTGGACATGGCGGCACCGGTACAGTTCGTGATGCCCTGGCGTCAATTGAGGAGGGTTAAATTGACGGGATGCCCTCGGAGGCCGGTATTCCTTTCAGACTGGATTGCATTGCTCCGCCTTTGCCCTGACCTCGAGACAGCGGAGCTCATCGATCCCTGTGACTATCCTGAGCCATTGCCCGGGGAGATGTCACGATCCGATGTCCCTAAAAAATTGGACCAGGACGAGGGATCATCCTTGGTCTCGCTCACCATCCACGATGCCAACACCTCCCAGTCACCAGAGTGCATGTTCATCCGCCTGTCGGAATTCGCGCATCTGAAGCACATCGAAATCCGAGTCCTGAACGTCCCTTATTCTTATTCTTATGTGTGTTCAGAACAGCCACAGAAATGGTTTGTGCAGGCTCTCAGCGGCCTCAAAAGCCTTGAGAGTCTCACACTTTACACAAGGGGTTGTATCGACATCGACCCGCCCTATTACCACAGAATTCGTGCCATTGTTCAGGCTTGGACAGCTACACCGCCAGGGGGCTTCGGGGCATTTAAGAGTTTTACATTGCAGTACTCCCATAACCATGCCCTGGATCTCGTACATCTGCTGGAGGGACCGTTGTCAACAACACGCTGCCCTTCCCTATCAATGACTATCGTTGGAGGGGATAATGAGATGGATATATGGGGGGAATTACTGGGCAACTCTTCGTTCTCTAGTGTAGTGGATCGATTGAAGGTTACGCCTCGGAGCGAACTCGACTTTTAAGAGGCAGGAGTGGAATTTATATGTTCATTTCACGACTGTTTTGCTTCTCTTCTTTCTATATGTACCTACATGTGCAAATACTCACGTACTCTGCACGGAAGCTACCTGAAAGTGCTTCGACAGTCCTGCCCTTTCGGGGAACCCCTATCCTCGGACCGTTTAAGCGCCCGTGGGGACGGTTGCGTTTATGGCCTCCAGCAGATCCTCTGGCATCTCACGCTATCCTTTTCCCAGTGCACTGTGTGCGCTGAAGCTTAAACGGGCGATGGCAGCCAGTACAACGCGGGCACCAAGCCTTATCACCAGCTACAACAAGTCCATCCTGGCATAAATCAATTGGTTCTCCTCTATCTTAGGAGCCAGCTATTTAGTGTTTGATGTCTATCTGCCTCCTGCTGATAGCAGAATACCATCCTGTAAACGCCCTATACCCAACTTCAAGATCTAACCCATTCTTTTTCATCTCCTTCAACTCCAGGACTGTAGCAGGTGCAAGTGTCACTTCGAACCTTGATCCTGCACTTGATCCTGCACCAAACGAAAATTCAGGTGGGCCTGACATAAAGGAAGCCGTTTCAAGCTTGCAACAGCCTCTACGTTGTTGAAGGAGAGCCAGCAGGATGTCATCCTCGACCAGTAATTTAGTATGTGCAGATAGATGCAAGTTTTTAAGGGAGGGTAAGATGTCTGGTGCCCCAAGGAACGAAAGGATGATTATAGACCAGGGCGGGGCGTTGTGGTAGGTCTCAATGTGGAGGGTCGAAAGGGAAGTGAGCTGTGGAAGTAAGATTTGGAGTGGAGCGGGCTCGGATATCACGCCTTTCAAGACGAGAGTATGAAGTGAAGAGGAAAATGAAGGGATCGTTTCGAGGATGAAGTCATAGCGAGGAATCTTGCTCTCCTTTTTGCAGACAAGTTCGAGGTGCTTCGATCCTAGCGGCATGGCGCCGAGGATATCTTGTGTTGCTGCTGGTGCTATAGCGTCATTCGTTGTAAGTCTCAGTCGATCGAGAACTGGGCCAGCTATCCTGTCCCGATTTCCGGATCGTTCCAGCGCCCAAAACCCGTCTTCGTGGAGAAACTGCGAGTCTTCTTCAAAGTAAGTCCCGTCCAGTTCACAACTGAACTGCCGCACACTCACCAGGATCTTTAACAGCTTGGCGCAATCCTTCGGCATGGCGCTTGTAACCGTAACGTCCAGCAGTCGGCTTCATGGAAGATTTGGGTGTGATCGGCGTCGAAGCAACCGTAGAACTGAACTTTGGTGAGTTTTGGACAGTTCTCAAACTTTGCTGTCTCATCAGTGCAATAGATCCTTTTCCAATATTCTCTGGCGCTGCATGGGGACACGAAGATTTTCAAGGTCTCCAAGACGGGGAAGGGCACGTCGTTGAACAGATAGAACCACTGTGAGGACAGCGTCATGTCGAGATGCCGTATTCTCTCCGAGTTGGCAACCACCAGTTCGAGCACATCCAATGCAGCGCTGGAGAGGTTGGGGTCGTCGGGAAGTGTATCCACGGCAATCTCAAATGTAATCGATAATGGTCGGCGCCCTGCCCTGCTGATCCACAGTCGCACGGCCTCCGTCTTCGCTTCCAAATAGGACGCCTCCTCCCCGATACCTTCGCTCAAGAAGCGAGAGCCGAACGTGCAGCACACAGTGTCCCACAGAACTGGATTCGCGAGGCATATTCGCCTCCAATCCCTGCAGACTTTGCTGAGGGTATAAGGGCCGGCCAGTGGGCGATTCGATCTGCGAGGGTCGAGGCAGGTGCACATCTCGAAGATCGAAAGCCACGCATCGTCAGGGACCCAGTCCGTAAGAGACTTGCAGCTGGTCGTCGAGGTTGCCGAGCTTGCTTTGACTATGGACATTGGGTACGTTGTCTGTGAAGTTCGAGTTAAGGATCACAACGTCTCGTATGAAGGTGTTGACTTGGTGTTGACAGTTGTGGTTTCACCCGAGTTTCATGATCACCCTCACTTCACCGGGGCAAACGGAGTTTGTATCTGGTGATGAATATCCGGCATGGTCCGACCTGGGCATTACCGCTGAACAGACGCTAGCGCAGTAACTTCGTCAGAACCAAGGCGGAACTCAACGACTTTCATGAAAGCGGCACCACACTGCAGGATCCTTCTCAGCTCCCCCTTCCCACAAGAGTCCCGCTCTCAACCTAAATCGGACACGTCTTAACAGAACTTGAACCTCGAGAATACCACACTGCGTATTCCTCATGGCACACACCACTATGGGACCTGGGTATTCCTCGGCTAGTAGGGCTCGAGTCTCACGACTGACCTTCCTAACTTGAACGTCTTCTAGGCACACGAGCGCGGCTGGAAACATTCTTCGGTGTCTTCCTGTGCAGACTGGTGCCCCGCGTGCTCATCTCTCGCTCATTCTCCGGCAATATAGCAGAGAATGAAAAGCGCTCGTCAGCGGTGACCGGTGACTGGTCTCCTTCAAGCACGCCTTGGACACTAACAGAACGGTACCCAAGATCTTAGGCTGTTTGAACTGGCGAGACCTCTTTATAGGAGCAAATATATTGTAAGGTATGGCCCACGAAAGCAATCTGCAAGTGCATCAGTTTGTGGATAACTCGCCCGTTCGTCGGCTGCTCACACGCCGTGGAATACTGTAGGCTCCTAGGCTTCGTCGACACCGAAGCCAACTGCTCTGCATCCGAACGCCTATATAGTCTCTCGCTCACTCGCTAGAAATCTTGAGTAAAAATGCTAGCCCACTTCTTCTTCCTGTTGCTGCTCCACGTCACCAACGCCATCGTCCTTCGTACATCTGGACGATGGATCCTCGACGCCGCGTCAGGCCAGCGCGTAAAGCTCCGTTGCGCAAACTGGGCGGGCCACATGGAGACAAGCATCCCCGAAGGCCTACAGAATCAAACCCCAGCATTCATCGCACAATGGCTCGCCTCCAACCGCTTCAACTGCGTCAGACTCACCTTCTCAATTGACATGACCCTCAACCCCAACCAACGGGTCTCAGATTCCTTCACCGCGGCGGCCTCCTCGGCTGGCGTCAGTGCCTCGTCTATGCAGAGCCTCTACAATCAGGCTGTCTCCAAGAATTCCTGGCTCTCCTCGTCCACGACTCGAGGCGCCTTCGCGCGCGTCATTCAGGACCTTGCAGCAAGTAATGTCATGGTCATCCTGGACAACCACGTATCGCACCCGTCGTGGTGCTGTGGGACGAGCGATGGGAATGGGTGGTGGGCATCCGCCTCCGGGTACAATGCGGCGAACAGTCGATATTTCGACGTCAATAACTGGCTCAACGGTCTCCGCGCGATGGCTACCTTTGCCCAAGCCCACCCCAACGTGATTGGCATCTCGCTCCGCAACGAGCTCCGCGCTGTCAGCGGTCAGGACGGCAACAACCACGCAGACTGGTACAACTTCGTGACACAAGGGGCGAAGGCTGTCCGAGAGGGAAACTCGAATTTGTTGGTCGTCGTCGGCGGGCCAAGTTACGCCCTTGACCTCAGCTTCATCTACAACAAGATGCTCGACAAGAGCGTCTTCGGGGACAAATTGGTATGGGAGTTCCACAACTACTCTTGGAGCGGGATTGGGGACAGCTGCACAAGTCACACCAAGTTGATGAGCGACAAGGCGGGGTACCTGTTGGTCGCGAACAAGACTTACACGGCGCCGCTTTTTTTGAGCGAGTACGGCTGGGCCCAGAGCAACCCATCAGCCGCTGAAAACGCGTACATATCGTGCTTGGTCAAGTACCTGGAAAGCAACGATGCAGAGTGGGCATATTGGGCTTTGCAGGGCTCCTACTACGTCCGGGAGGGGAAGATTAACTTTGACGAAGGGTTCGGGTTGCTCAACGCCAATTGGAGTGGCTGGAGGAATAGTTCGTTCCCTCGAGCGGTTGGGAAGATGTTTGACCAGACGCAAGGGCCTTAGTCCTAGTCGATAGCACGTTTGGATGAATAAATTGTAATTGCAGTCTCGGCAGTGTTCATGGCCGGCACTCTCCGAATGAGCGCTTAATCAAATGTCAACGCATCGGACAACGTCTACGTTTGACTTATTGTCATCCCATCTCCCGTGGCAGACTCAGCTCAGCATCGCAATCGGTAGCGATATCATTCAAAATGTTATATTAGGCCAGGCATCCGGTTGAGTCGTATGCCAATGATATGACTCACGATGAGCTGCCTCATGACAACCGTCCGTACCCGTTGACACCCTATAGACAAGAGCGACCCAGATAGAAGCGATATCATGTAGGTACTTAAGGATGACAGAAATGCGATCTGACATTCGAATTAACCCACCTTCCGAGTGAAGCTTATGCTCGATATCCCACCAGAAGTCCTCGCAACTGCCTTCGAGATTGGTATCTGGGAGTGGGGTATCTCATACCTGCCCACTGTCTGCCTCGTCTGCCGGGAATGGAACGAAGTCGCCAAAAGCACCCCCCACCTCTGGGGCATCATTCAAGTCGACACCAAGTCTCGCCCCCATCGCCTACTAGCTCAACTTTCAAGAGCAAAGGCTACACCACTGACAATATACATCTCAAGGGGCGTCCACATGTGCAAGCCAAACCTCGAACCTGTGGTCGCTCGGCTTATCGAGCTCTCTGAAAATTGGATTGGCGCCACGATACCATCCAAGATTCTGCAGAGATGCAAATGGTCGGACTTGCGCCGTAGCCTCGAGGACCTCGAAATCACGGACGACGAATGCCAAACCCTGGATCCCAGATTCTTTGATCTGCCAGAGAGGGACAGGTCTGGCCCTCCAGCACTCCGCGCTCTATCCATTGGAGGCATAGTGGGTGTCGAGCCCTTACTATCTCCCTCCATTCGCCACTTTGTCATCGGGCAAAGAGGTCCACATTATAAGCCGATTGTGCAAACTCTCGACCATCTGAGGAGAATACCCAATGTCAGGACCCTCAGCATCACCGGACTTCGGCCTAGTCCATTACACGACTACACTCAAGTCATCCGTCTGAACCACTTGACCACGCTCAAGCTCACCTTCGTCCCCCGTGCCTCTCAGCTACTCTCATCCATCGTTTGCCCAGCCCTGCAGCAACTCACCATCAGCACAACCCAAGACTCTATGACCCCCTTCCTCTCCCAATGGTGCAACCCCATTCACACCCCAACCTCTCTCCATACACTCGACCTCGAACAATGTATCATCCCAACCGACGTTCCATACCTCATTCGGTTCCTTGCCCGCCTTCCCGAGCTCCTCCGCCTGAGCATCTTCGACGAACGGCTCTCGGACGCGCCCCTCCTCCCTGCTACTGACGAAAACAATATCGTGAAAGCCCTCGCATCCAGTTCCGGTGCGAGATCAGTCTCTGGAGGTAGTCGGCTATGCCCAGCACTTACAACCTTGGAAATGTCCACCGATTCAGACTTTCAGGACCTCCTGGAGCTTGCAGCACAAAGAGGGAACACATCGGGCTCAGGGTCTATGAAGACGCTTCGGACAGTGGGCGGATACCTCTGCGCAGGGGCCAGGGCTGGACAGATGATCGAACTCAGGCAACTTGTCGAAAACGTCGAGTGCGAATGTCTTGGGTGTTCCATGGATTCATTGGCTCTGCGTACGTGAATCGGTCCTTTCCACATATGTTAAAACAAACTGATACTTATCATTAACAACAGTGACTTGAAGAGAAATGAATGTACTGACTAGTAGTAGTCGGGGTAAGGCTGGTGTGGTCGCTCAGGATATGATAGAACCCACTTCATACGGCTTTGGCAGTTCGGCTCGATATTCTGAACAGGGTCTGAAGGATCCAGGACGTGGTCGACTTCTGCACTCGTATGATACAAGTCAGGTCCTTTTTCGATGTTTCTCTTGGCCTTTTCTCCGGGTGTCGTGATACAGAATAAATCGGAGAAAACCTAGAGCAACGAAGTCAGGCAACAGGGCCCAGGACCCCCCTATATGCGGCAAATAGTCCGATCCAAAACAGCCCTTTTTTCGGCTTTTCGTACACACGGTTTTCGACCGTTTCCGTCCCCATAAATATCAGGACCTCCAATTTTTGAGCCTTTTCGTACACACTATGGATGATACCAACGGAAAATGCAGGAATGTATTACTAGATAAGTAGAAAGGTATATACGGGTGTGCTACGACCTTAAGAGATAAGGTACTAGAGAAATTAAGGAAGGAGGAGGGCCTGGAGGCGCGAAAAGTCCTATTGCCAGTGGGTACTCGACGCATTCTTTCAAACCATTCCAGACAGGAAACCCGTTGCGAAATATCCACTCGGCGTATCGGAGGCGCGTTCACGCAAGTCTAAGTGGTGTGGTTCGGCGCAAGATTGGTGAGTACAGTGAAAAACACGAAATCGAGCATGGTGGTAAGAGTCAACAGGTCGACGCGCCAGGCCGGAGATATCACGCAGCAAACAAAGGCTTTGTTGATGGACAATGTGCACCGCGACTGCATCCAGGGCACCCCAGAGTTACTCGTTCTCCGAATATACTAATTCGCCTCAAGAGAGACATGGGTGCTACTTATTCTCTGCGCCCTCATACGAGCTCATACGAGATCCGGAGGCCGTTCCTTTCGATGTCGGTGTGGGATTATTTGGTGCTGGGGCCGGCGCCCGCCGCCCTGCCGACATTTTCGTACACATTCTGATCAGAGTACACTACCGACTAGGGCTATTTCGACACATAAAAAATCGGACCGGTGGCCCAAATTTCGCCTTTTCGTCCCCATAAATATCGTAGGACCGGGTCAAAATGGGCACTTTTTCGTACACATCAGGATCGGACTACTTAGAGGATATACCAGGGTCCTCAGGGCCCCCGGGAGTAAACTCCCACGCCCGGACCAAGGCCCAGGGTCCACCATCATGGGCGCCTCTTTACCTCATCCTTCATTCCTGCTTTCAACTCCCAGATTTCATTGTCCCATGTTTGCTCATATTGCAAAAGCCACAGTCGTGCTCCATCTTTTCAATTCCACCACATCCATCCTGGATTTCAAGGACTATCATGTCATGGTGATGAAAAGAACTGAGCAAGTGGAACTACCGGTGGTGGGCTCTTCGATGCACAATCCCGATGTTCCTCGGACAGGACGTCCCGCTGAACACCCAATAAGTATATTGTTGAACCTAATCGATGACAGGATGCAGATTTTCGTGGCATTCAATACAGTTCTTTGATACATAAAGCATCCAGTTCTCCCGCTGACACTTTGGGCCCTCTTGTTTCTCTCACTTTGGTTCTTCCCACCCAGTCTGACCTTTTTGCTTGCACGGAGTCCAAGATGCAGTCCCAACTCCTCTCTCTGTTCCTTCTTCTCACATGCGCGTTCAGCGCCGTCCTGGCATCCCCGACCCGCGTCTTGAGCACGTCTCTCTTCACTCGTGACGCGCCGGAGGCCCAGACAAACGCAAGGCGGATGGCTCAAGGTCTTGCTCCCCTCACTCCTCGAAAGCTTTTCTCTCCCACCTGTACGCAAATTTTCTCTCACCAAGTCGTCAGAGACGCACATTAACCTTGACCGTTTGTGAATTCAAGGTATCGTGGCTCGAGGACCGCTGCCTTCCTCCAAGCCAAGGTGGGCCACCCATTTCCCTCTCAATAATACCGTATACGACTTGCTTAACCTGTGTATCCAGCATAATGGCTACGATCAGCGTCCGCAACAAGGATGGAGCGTATATAGGTTATACAAACGCTGAGGGGCAAGTCTTCGAGTGGCCTCAAGCTCACAGCGCCTTTACCTTCAAGAATCCCTCCTCCTCTTCGGAACGCGTTGAGCTTTTCATCACCGCTCTGCCGACGCATAGGGTTGCTCTGTCCACTGGGCGTGACATTGGCATCGGTGGACCTCCTTACATTGGCCCCGGAAGTCCTCAGTACGTACGATCTCTTTTCTACGAGAACTCCTGGGCTGTATTAATATTGCCACAGTATCCTTCTATGGCACGAAACGAGCGACTCCAGTACGCGTTTAAACCATCTAATTTTAAGATGGAGCTTTGCTAACGCACCCACCCTCAACTAGCTGCTTCGGGCAGCCCTCCTGCGCTAGATTTCTCCGACATTTATTACGAAACAACCATCGTGCGTGCTAGTTGCTTGCGTTCTCTCGTCTCCCCCGTGAGCTCAGCCCATGCCTTGTAGTGGTCCCTGGAAGCACCCACAGGCACATTGTCGGCCGTGTGGGTCAACCCAGCTGGATTTGGCACGTCTACGGTTCATTTCGTTCAAAGGAGTCGTGCTGGCGAAGATGCGAGAAACATTGTCGGCGTTGGCGATGTCGCTGCGTATAAGGCGGCCGTTGCCTCTAACGACCCTGGATTGATCGTTGAAGAAGTGGTACGTACGAACATGTAGCGGTTATTATCGTGTCTGACCATGAATCGTCTTAGACCTTGAGCGTCAACTCCTTCTAATAGATGGACAGTATTAGACTCGTAAATATACCCTACGGACCTGAACGGATTATGGCGCTTTTCCGGATAAGCAGAAATGGATTCAAGCGGATTCGCACAGGCAGTGGATTCGATCTATATCTACAAGAAATACACATTGTCCAAGAACCCCTTTCCCTGCTTCCCTTTGTTACTCTAGAAGATCAACAACGCTCTCACCAGAGCTACGCGCAACAACAATCTTCAATCCGTTTCGCTTTAGGGTTCTCATCTCCTCCAGCGCCCACTGCGAGATAGCCAACTCCTTCGAGTAGCTGAGATCCGATGATTCTTGTTGGACAGAAACCAGTCGGACGTCACGTATCCGACAGCAGTGTTGATGTGCAGGGCGATCCTGAGTACCCCCCGGGCCTGTGCAGGTCCGATGGCGCAAGAAAGCGAGCAGGGCCCAATCCTCCATTCGCATCTCGAGTATAGTGCACCAGAACCTCTCCAGGTGTGGCAATGTCCCATCTACCACGAGCGAGAGTAGTAGTTCGTCAATGGATGACTTGACCCATGACAGACCACCACTGTACATATCTTTGGATCCGACGTCGATGTCACGAATCCAATTATCACCAGCATTGTCCTTCCAGTCATTGATTATTTCCAATGAGATGAGGCGGTTGAGCTGAGGAAGTAGTCGGATAAGAGGCTTGACTAGGTGAGGGAGTGTGTTTTGTAAAGTCAGGGACTGAAGGGTGTCGGCGAAAGCGGGTACAGAGCTGAAGACAAAGTCATAGTCTCGGGGGTTATATGCTCGTTTGATGGAGTCGTAGCTGTTGAGCCTTCCCAACTTGAGGTGTTTCAGGGAAAGAGGGATGAAATACAGGAGGGACTTCATCACCGCAGGCACCATTCGATTGAGAGATAGTGTCTGCAGTGCGGGCCCACTCCTTGGGTTGAAAGAGTCGCGGGTCCATTCGGGCCCACAGTAACAGTCGTGGTCGAAGTCCCGAAACAGCTCAAACGAGGCCGCCTTGAGATTGGGCATGCAGACCAGGGCCTTGATGCAGTCCCCAGGAATGACATGAGACATGGCGATATCGGTCACCGTTTCCCAACGCTCCGGGACCTGGAAGGCCGCGGTCGGCTCAAACATCCCAGTAACGGCGAGACTTGAGAGCTTCTTGCATCTTGAGAAGTCGAGGGCCTTCGAAGAAACCGGTATACGTTCGAAATACCAATCGCTTTCAACTTTGTCAACATCCAGAACGTCGGACACGATGACTTTGAGGGTCTCCAATTCGGTAAAGGCATTCGGTTCGAGATATTTATACCAGGCCTCTGATATGGCTAGGTCGAGTGCTTGGATCCTTCCTCCGTTTTCCATGATAATCTGGGGAATTCGCCTTGCGGGTGGACATTCGGCGAAATCGAAGCCTTCATCCCAATATTCCATCCCTATAACCATCCGAAGCGGCCTCGTCCCACTCCTGCTTATCCAAGTCTTGAGTGCGTCAAGCTGTGAGCGCAGTAGCCCCCAATTGTTCGACACTGGTGAAGACTTGAACCAAATGTAGATAGAAGACCACAAGGACGTGTTGGACAGGCAGACGCGACGCCAGTCCGAAGAGACGACGCTCAGGCAGAAAGGGGTCGTTATGGTTGGAAGCTCGCCAGTTAGAGCCATTTCGTCGGTGACCTCTGCGAGGCTGGGAGGTAAAGAGGATGATAGACAGAGTTGGAATATGTGAAGCCAGAGTTCGTCAGGGAGGACGCTCGGCGAGTTCGATTCGGAAGAGCTCGCCATTTTTCTTCGACAGTTTGGAGAGAGCAAGCCTTAGACCGATAACTTTTGGGAAGAGACGCCGCGCGTTCAACTTCATCAATGTGGGACGATTGGCGGGAAGCCTCAAGCCTGGGAACTCTTGCGGTAGTTGCCGAAGTGACCGGCATTGGCGCTCGCGCTCAAGCGCTTGCTTCCAACCGACGTGAAGGGCCTCCCATCCCATCTCAAACCCCATCCAGAACTGTCAGATATGAACGTAAAGCCATGGAGGACAATGTGCCTGAGTGCTGTTTCGGACTTGTAAGTATTTTGAGTCATGGTTTCAATCCCGGCACCGCTGAGACTGTTCCACACTCAAACCGGTACCGAAATCCCCCTTTCCCTCTAGGGTATAACAGGCTCCAACTGAACATACGGCTTAACTATCAAACGCCTTTCCCTCATATTTTCCTCATCATGCTCGACTTTCCACCGGAAATCCTCGCGGAGGCATTCAAAATTGGTGTCATGACATGGGGCATATCATTCATGCCCCCGGTGTGCCTTGTCTCTCGCGGATGGTACGACGTGGTCACCAACACACCGCATCTCTGGGGAATTATCGAGGTCACCAGCAAATCGAGCCCCCGTCTTCTTCTCAACCAGATCTCTAGAGCCAAGGCGACGCCGCTTACCGTGTACATCTCGAGAGGAGTGGACAATATCCGACCCTTCCACCCGGTCTTGAATAGACTTTTTGAGCTATCATCCAACTGGGTCAGCGCAACCCTACCTCCCGAAGTTCTAGCCCGCTGTCGGTGGAACGACTTGCGATACACACTCCAGGAGCTCGTCATCAACGATAGGATTCAGTGCACTAACCCATTCGCGTCATGGGCTCAAGAAGGCGCAGAGTTTAAAGCTCTCCGGCTGTTCTCTACCGCATCCATGGATATGTCAGACTTGTTCCTCTCCTCTACGATCCACCATGTCAAAATCATCCAGGGCCGCATCACCGCGGTTGCACCAGCCGCGACCCTCACCCACTTACGCAAAGTACCAAACGTCAGAACGCTGAAGATTCGAGAGCTCAAGCAGACTTCCACGATTCCTGACCAAAGGCTGGTTATCACCATGAACCAGCTAACCACCCTCGAACTTGTCAGAGTCGACCTCCCATCGCTGCTCCTCTCTTCCATCATCTGTCCTGCCCTGGAGTCGCTCACAATCGGCCCCTGCCCCAAGAGATACTTGCCCGAGGACACCCTCTCATCCTTCCTTTCCCAATGGTGCGATCCCAAGCACATCCCAATCCGGCTCCACACCCTTAAACTCGAGCAATGCGTGCGTCCCTCGGACGTTACATATCTCATACGATTCCTTGCTCGCCTGCCCAACCTTGTTCGACTCTCGCTCATTGACGACGATATAGAGGCGAGCGAGGTCTCGACAGACGAGGACAATTTCCTGAGGGCCCTTTCATCTCCACAAGGGGCCCGATCGGCTGGAGGCGGATGGCTATGTCCTAGTCTCATGACTCTTCACATCGAGGCAGATACGGCACCCAATGATGTCCTGGATCTCGCCAGACAACGGGGTTGTGGATCAAACTCGGGTGGCTTGAGGTCTCTACGCACCGTCTCTGGCTTCCTGTGCAGAGAAGGCACGGCAGAGGAACGCAGAGAAACCGAAAGCCTCGTCCATGCCGTCGAATGTGTTTGTCTGGCCTGTGTCATGGAATCGTTGGCTGGTAAGCTAGTTCTGAAATTACGCTTCAATGTATGAAATGTTGATCTAACTCTGTTCCAGCGTCGTGAAGTCACCTACCTACCTACCAACATCAGTCGCATTTCAGCTTGCTTAAACCTTATTCTACTTTACATGGTTTACGAGTGAGGAGTGAAGACTCACGGCGACTGCCCTGCGTTCACATCCGCGTCGGAACGTCTACTTATTCTGCCTGACATCCTTCTCCCTTCGTGCCGATACCCATGGAGGGGACTTGAAGCTTCGCGAGGCGCGTCTTATCCGCCCCTTCTCCACTTCCGACATACCCATGCCTAGCATGCCTTGTGTGGACACGTTCGAATGGATCTTAGTAAGTAGGTAGGCTGCTATCTCTCACACTGTTGTCCGCTTGTTCTATCCCCCGTAAGTTCTTCGAGGATTGCAGTTGATTGTTGGGGATGAACCGAGTAGAAGTTGGAGGATGAGATAAGGATAAGCCTGCTCCTACTATGATGTGTTCCGTTCATCTTGTTGTGGGTTGTGGGGAGTAGCGTCAAGTTGGAAAAGGCTTACTTTCTGAGCTATAGAGGGCTCTACTCCTTACAGCTCGACCAATATAGACATAGTTTAGGTATATTCGGCAATGAGAGGGCACCCGACACTTCCTTATACGCTCTCGTCGATCTTTCGAAGAATTCGGCCGCTTTCAATTGAGAGATGACAAAAGATCAAGCTTCTGAACGAATTCATACGGTGTGCATCCGATCCGTACTTACATGTTACATACCCTCTTTCTGGAAAATACTTCCTTTGGGAACACACGCGGCCCAAGTTGGTCCAGTCCAGACTCTTCCAAGGCCAGGAACGTTCGAAGGGCGCCAGAAGCGCAAAGGATCAGTCAATTTCATCGTTGACATGATGTCAGAAGCAGCATGGGTATGTACTAGCAAAGAGAATGACCAGATCTGAAAGGACCGTTACAGTAAGAAAAAGAAGGAAATCCACGATAAGCCATTGACAGAGAAATCTAAGAGCTAGGGAGTACATAGAGGGGGAATTAGGTTGGATAGTCTGTGCAGGGAGAAACCGCGGCTTAAGCGCCGTACTCGACCGCGAGGACGTCTTTGGCGACGGAGAACAAGGATTTGTTCTTTGTACGCTCGATGGGCTGGCAGGACGAGTTTGACTCGTCAACCTCGTAGCCGTGCATACACTTCTTGACCATGCAGGATCCCCGGACACACGAGACGTCAGAGACGCCCTCGATAGCTGTGCAGTCCTGGCCGTCCTGCTCGTCAAAGGCACCAGTGGTGGAGAGAAGGCAGCCTCCGCCTGTACGTCGAGGGTCTCACAGTTAGAAATGTTATTTTTCCCTGGAAGAAATATAAAGTCTTACAGCTCTCAAGATCCTTCTGGGTGTCAATACACTCCCAAGACCCAGTTGCACGACCGACGATACCACACGCCGAGTGCCCGACTGGGCATTGCGCGTTCGTCGCAGGGAGGTCACGCTTGTGGTGGCCCTTGCTGGGGCATGCCTTGAAAATACCACACTTCCCGTTACACTCTGTGAAGGGCCAAGTGCAGACACACTTCGTGGGGAAAAGGAGAGGATGGGGAAGGTATCTGAGCGGCGATGTTAATGTCAAGTGTCAGTGGAATAGAAGCGCGACGGCGATAAGCAACACGACTCACCCGTTCGTGCAGTCGAAGCCACATGGCTTGATAATGCTACAGTGAGGCTCGGAGTGGGTAGGGAACTTGCACGACTTGGGGCAGGTGAAGTGCAGGTCGCCTGTCCTGTCGACGAGCTCAGGCTTGCCCGCGACGGCGGAGGCAAGGGCGAACAAAGAGAGGAGAGCTCCAGCAAAAGTGGTCTTCATCTTGGGGTGGGAAGAGTGAGCTGAAAACAGGGGGGAGAAACAGGTGATGTTTCTTGAAATCCATCGAAAGGCGAGCGCCCCATCTTATTTATACTGGCGGGTGGGCGGTTGGTTGACAAAGGGACAAAAATCCGGTGCGTGACCGCACTGGCGCCCACTATCATGCCGTATCCTACACATGCGCCTAATTATTGCCGCACTGAGAGCTGAACAGCGCTGCGAACAGTTACGGCGAATGATTTCCTATTTGGCCCAGAAGTGTGCGCCTAGATAGGATCGAGTCATCTTGAGATGCGCAAGAGGATCAGTCGCTGGAGAGGAAAGTCCGTCGTCGAAGATGTCAAAGGAACCGCCGAGAGACTGGCGTGTAGCCAGACCAGGGGTCAGGTTCAGAAGTCTATTCGCGGGGAAGGGTGCACTGCAGCATCTGAGCATTGAGATGTAGCACAGCGTTCCTTAGCGCGTCCGATGAGGTGTTTCTCCATAAAAAAGAGGTGGCGCACCGAGATGAGGCGTTAGCGATCATATTATTGGGCCATCCGCCTTTTAGTGCGTAGTAGGGAAGCTCATTGTTATGACGTCGTATTGGCCTCCCAATACACGAGGCGTTTCCTGCCTCAGAGGTCCTGAGCTTCGTTGGACGAATCCAACCGGACAGGGTCAAGAATTTAGGTACGGAGAGGAGGTGCCGTAGGCGCGCCGCGCGGGCGCTCCGAGTCGTGCGCCGCGCGAGCCCAGCAAAATCTACAACAAAATCACCATCCCCAAGGCGTTAGCAGTGTTTTCAAAAGCGCTCCCGCCCCAATTCATTTTATACGCACCCAGTGCCACCCAATCCACCTCTAGAGCAAGCTGCACTGCGATCTTACTCATCGTGGCCGTACCAGGTCTCCCCGAGCCCACGAAATATTCGGAGGCACAAGATCGTCTGAACATCCGAGTCCCAGAAGCTTTTCCAGAAAAACTTACGTCCAAATCACCCCTTTAATGCCCTCCCTATACGGCGCACCTCGGCCTCGCCATTTCCTGCCACCCTGCGACGTCGAATAGTCATCTATAGTCATCTTACCTATGGTAACTTGATACAGACACAAGGGCATCCGCCCGGCCGCCAGGTCCCTCGAAGACAAACAGTGATACGGCACGTGTGCCTGATATCAGTCAGTACCCAGGAGAACACGTCCCCTCGGGCTCCCGGAGGAAGAGCGATGCTTGTGTATCCGTCGAGATTAGGCGTAAACGACATCGAGGTGACGGTCGAGGTCAAGGAGCTGATTGATGGCAACGCCGTCTGGCTGGGTTGGACCAATTACAGGTAACAAGGTCATCTGCAGAGTTCCAGCACAGTCAAGCATTAGTTCCCGTCAAAAGTGGTAGAATCGATCCTCCCATATCCCTCTACCCACCGACATTGCTGTAAATCTCCAACGGCACACTGAATCGTAAGCGCCTACACCTCTCGCGTTACCCCTCGGCCCAGACCCCGAGCCGCCCCCACACACCGCCCACAATATCCACCCTAACCTCCCCAAGCTAAACACCTTCCTCCCAAGCTCTCTAAGTCCCACATAGCCGAACCTTCTTCCATAAAACGAAGCGCAATCGCCGTCTTGCAGGCGCCAGACGGGCGCCAATCAACCATTCCGCCCTTCATACCTGCTGTCAGTCAAAGCAACGGGCCAGTCTCGCCTGACGATGGAGCACGAATGATCAGCGCTCGGCGCGCCTCAAGCGCCGCGTAGACCCAAAATTGACCACGTTCAGCTCTCTCAGAGTGTGAGGTAACCTGTAAGCTCCATTCGTTACCAAGGAGTTGGGGGCTTAGGGTATCCAAATGTCACACTCTTAAGGATCGGTTTTATACTTCGCCCACCTTCCGAACTCCCTTCCTTCATCTACGACCCCATCCCATCCTCGACCCCATCTCCAACAATGAACCACACAAAACGCAAGGGTATATAAATTATAACGGGATATTCGACGGACGGCTCTACACACACCGCCATGTGGCACAACCACTGTGTTCAACAATTCACAAATTTCTCGAGCTCGAACAGAGAGAGAGAGAGAGAGAGAGAGAGAGAGAAAGAAAACAGATAGACGATATCGGATAGAGAGGAGAGGTCGAAAGAACAAACGAAAGAAAAAAAGAAAGAAAGACCAAACTTGAAAGCAGCAAGGAACTGTAGTACGTATTGAATGGATGGAGTCTTGATTAAAAGCCTGAGCGACGAAGGTGTTTGAGAGGTCGAATCGAGGGTCGGATGGGCTAATTGGTAGGTCAGACAAACCGGGGGGCAAGCATCAGACACAAAGTCGGTCGAAGAGCGAAGCGAAGCAAAACGAGGAGGGATGAAAAGGAGGTCTCGCACGAGGAGGAAGGAGGAGGAGCAGGAAGGAGTCAGAGGACGGCAACGCAAACGCAAACGCAACGCAACCCAAAGCCAAAAGAAGACGAACGAACGAACGAACGAACGAACGAACAAAAACGAAAGCAAAGACTAAAGCCCAAACAACTGAAGCCAATCGCTCACGAAAGAAACAAGAGAGCCAAAAAGCCAGACCGAAACTGCGCGCAGTAAACAGGCAGAAACCCACTAACCTGCTCACCAACAGACCAACAGACCCCCAGTCCCCAACAACAAGAAGAAAAAGGTTCATACGCCATATAAATTGAGGCGAGAAAAAGAGGTAGAGTAGGTAGAGGTAGGTAGGTAGTGGTCGTACGTATACACAGAGCAGCGAGAAAAGAACCGAGAAGGGTAGGAAAAAAAGTCGTCGCCAAAAAGGGGAGTAAGCGAGGAAGTCGTTCGACTTGAAGGTACTACAATCGTCAAAAAGAAAGGCCAGACTCGAGCCAAAGGACAGAAAAGAGAAAGTAAAAACACAGAGGAGGAGTGGGGTGATAGAGATACTAGTAATAAAACGACTATAACAAAGCCGCCCTCAAAGAAAGAAAGAAAGAGAACCGACACAAATACAACGTCAAAAAAAGGCGCAACCGAGCCCGACCATCGACCACCGTCCGGGTAGCGTTCTCAATACCCATTCTGCGTACTCCCCACAGGCTGCTGATGCTGAATCGGCGGACTCGCCATCCCCATCGTCGGCGTCATCGGATGCCTCGGCGGACTCGCCCCCTGCGAAATATTCGGCATCGGCGTCGCCAGCCCCCCCAAATGCGGCGACATTATCTGGTGCCCCCCCGCCGAGCCTGGCACCCTCATCCCCGGCCTAATCCCATTCGCAGACGGCGACCGCACAGGCTGCATAAGGTTAAGGTGCTGCCCACTCGGCGGCGCCAAGCCCCCACCCCCCGTCCCATTCCCATTTACATTCGGATTCCCAATCGCCCCCGCCCCGTCAACCCCGTTCATGGCAGACGCAGGCCGCCCCATCGCAGCCCCCATACTCCACTGCAGCTGCCTCACAGCGCCCGCGGGGATCTTCATGTTCGCCCCCGCCGGGATCTGCATCCCAGTCGCGCCCCCACCCGGATGCAAATACGCCTGCGCGAACGTCCTATTCGACTGCGCCGCCGCCTGCATCGCCGCGATCTGCTGCGCCTGCGCACTCGGCGGCAAGCTATTGAACACCGCCGTCTTCAGATCCTGCATCTTCTGCATCGTGAGCTGCCCGTTCTGCTGCAGCTGCTGCTGGTAGTTGAGGAACGCGGCTTGCGTGGCGAGCGCGGTGCTCGTAGCGGGGTTGACCTGGTAGCCGTTCAGTCCGTTCATCAGGATCTGGTTCGACGACTTGGGGCGCGCTGGGGCTGGGTTCGGCGTAGGCGCATCTTGAGATGTCGGAGTTGCTACATCGGGGGTGGCGGCGGGAGTGGGTGTTCCGTTGGTCTGAACAGTTGGTTCCGCGGGCTTGACCATATCGACGTGTGGCATCGCGATAGCAGCGCGTCCGCCTCCATTGACGCCGTTGATAGGGGCGTGCTGAGCTGGAGGAAGCGCGACAGGCTGGGGAGGAGATTGCTGCGACCCATTGGACTGGAGACCAGGGGTAAGGCGCATGCCACCGTTCGAGGATATCCGCATTTGCTGAGGAATGGCGGTTGGAGGTGGCATCTTCTTCATTTGGACGGAAACCGACACGGGGACGCCAGTAGGAGGCGCCGATGCTGCGGCAGCAGCCTGGGCGGCGAGGATGTGCGGAGGCGGGGGACGCATCTGCGGTGGCTGCCGAACCATCGGTGGCATGCCCAACCGGTACGGAATCACCGTCTGCTGGCGACCGTCCTGTGTTGGTAGGATCAATGCAGGGTCGACAGACAGGTTGTAATGATCCTGATCTTGAAGGAGGGTCATTGAATGGCGGAGGTATCTAGAGCAGATGAGCAAATGAAGCAAATATGAAGGGCCTATAGAAACTTACTTCGGGTCGTATTCATCGACCAACACCCGGTTATCCTCCTCAGCCGTCGGAGGTGGTGGTGCATCGTCTGCATCGAATCGCCACCGCTCCTCAAGCCTCTTCCGACGATCTACCTCCTCTTGATCCTCATCGTCCTGTCTATCGCCAGCCAACTTGGCCAATAAAGCCGACCTAGGCTTGTTGACGATCGTTGGTTGGGTGCCGAACTCGCGACGGTCCAGAAGGAGCCGACCGTTGCGGCCGCGTCGCATGCGAATCGCGCGGGACGGCCTGTTGCGGTCTTCGTCGCTTTCGGATGATGTCTTGTCGGAGGAGGTTTCGCCAGGATATGAAGGTGTCGAAGGTGGTGGAATGAACTTGAAGAGACGAGAGGCGTAAGGGGTGTAGGGAGTTTGTTGAGGGTTCTGTAGAAAGACCGTCAGAAACGTGATGACACTGGAAATGAGAGAAAGAGACACTCACGTCGATGACATCGTCCCATATCTTGTCCTCGTCCTTCCGCCGAGCGAGGTACGCCTCGGTCTTCTCCCGCACTTGGGCGATGCGTTCGCGAGGCTTGATGACAGGTTCAGGTCGGAGGGGCTGAAGGTTGGCGTTGTTGGCGGGAATCTTAACACCCAGGCGTGATGGTTCTGGCCGCTTGGCCGGTCGCTCCTTATCCACAAGCAGGTCCTCGTCCGTCTTGTCCGACAGCGAGGGGAACTTGCGCTTGAGGTCGGCCAACGCCATCCGGCGCTCCCATACCTGCTGGGCTTGCACGGCCTGCTCGCGCTTGGTTGTCTCTCGCTGCAGAACATGCCGCGCGAGTTCTAATGGGTACGCGAACTCCTGCTGCAGCCGCACGAGCTTGTCGGAGGAGGTGACTTGCGCTTGGCGGGTCTTGCGGACGGCCTTGATCTCGCGGCGGCGGAAACAGATGTAGGATTCGTTGAGGGTGTCGGATTCGTCAAAGTTGAGGGTCGGGATGATGCGGTGGCCGGCACGCTCGATGCGGCGCTCCTTCCAATACGAGTATACCGTTCGGGCGATGCGGAGAAGCTGCTGAGACTGGGGGATCCATGTCGGCACGGTGTGGTTGGCGAACATGGCGGGGGTGAGGGGGTTGGAGAACACGTCCTGGTATTCCGTAAAGGCGGGGAACGGCATCCCTGTTTCGAGGCTCTGCCACACAGTCAGTACACAGTGCCACAGTAAGTAAAGCGACGCGACGCACATGGTGCAGGAACTCGGTCTTCTCATGGGTGACTTTCTCGAAAAGCCCCATGACGAGCTCGAACTCGTCCTCGGAGATGACTACTGGCTGGCTGACGTCGGGCTCCTTGCCCTTGGCCTTGGCGCTGCGGGCGGAGGTGCGCGTCGTGGATGTCGAGATCGCGCCCTGGGCGCTGGTGCCCTCGCCGCGCGCCTCTTCGTTGTTCTTGTCGAGCCACTCCTTGTCGCGCTCGTCCATAAAGTACGAGAAGCCGTTGGCGAGTCCATCGCGCACGGACTCCTCGACGCTGGTCGACGTGCAGACAAAGGTGGCAGGGTCCTTCCAGACACCGGCGGGGTACAGCTGCTCCCAGTTCTCGGCATGGCCACCCGCCTCTGGAGTCGGAATGTAGACGGTGGGCTTCTCCTCAGTCTTCTTGGTGAGCTGGACGCGGTGCGCGGCGGACAGGACCTCCTGCAGATGGTGCTCCTGCAGACGGATTAGTCAGCATTCCGCGGGACGCACCGCCACTATCGATGGGTGACGTGGCGGCCAACGGGGGGCAGACTCACGTTGGCATCCTCGGCGTCGACACCTGCGACCAGGTTGGTGAGCCTGTGCTTCTCCTCGTCCTCGTCGGGGATGAGCAGGTCGTCGCCCTCGACATTGCCGCGGATGATCTTGAGGCGGGTTTTGTTGGTGATGCGGTTTCGATTGCGAAGGGTCGAGGCGCCCGAGATGTGATTGCGGGGCATGTCATGGAGAGGTCAGAGGCGACGAGAAGGGCGAGTTCGTCTTAAGTGCGCGTCCGGGGGTGGCTATTTCGTCGTCGTCGTTGCAATCCCAGGTCAATGCGTTCGGATTTTGGCCGAAATGCGTTCGGCCCGGCGAAAAACAACACGGCCTTGATCCCGTGCTGTTTGGTACGTAAACAACGCGTGCTTCCGGCGCGGGTTCGATTCCCGCCCGCGCCGTTTCTCATTTACTCAGACTCACGCAACTCAGGTCAGTAGTGCGGTCCACACTTGTGGATTCAGACGGACATCCTGCAGGGGGCAATGGGCGACCGATAAAAGATAGCAGACTCACCAGGGAGCTCGTTGCGCACAAGTTTGCACGGGACGCTGCGATCTGCGGATCTCATAAAACAGGGTCAAGCAGCATGGCAAGCAAAACCCACACACCTCCTGATAAGCAGCGGCAACGAGGACGGAGGGCACAGCCCAAGGCTGGTCGGTCGATGCCCACCGACAGTCGACATCCGGCATGGAAACCGATGGTGACAGCGCCAAGCACCCCAGATACGATCCCCAGCACCCGGCGCATCGTGGTCGTCCTCGAACCCCAATGTATTCATCGTACCAAGCCAAAACACTAGAAAAGCTCCAAAAAAGTGAGAAAAAATCAAGGGTGGGTGATGGATGGGTAAAGGGGAACATGGGGTTTGGGGGAGCGAGATGGATGGAAATTGCGCACTCACCAGTTCCCTATTCTACTCCCGATCCTCTCCTGCTGCGATCCGTGCACACCAGGGCCCCATCCACCAGGAGATGGTGGTCGATAAGGGAGAAGGGATGGGTGCGGACGTCCCGAATATGAAACCCGCGGTGCGGGTCCCCGACCCAGAGCCCGTGTAAATCTACCTCGAGACACTACCCAAAACTATCCAGGCACCCTCCAGCGCTACTGCATGCGCACACCCTATGCCCTACGCCCGCAGAGCCCAATCTACCCTGCCCTGCCCATTCCAGCTACAGAAAGAAAGATAGAAACAAGGAAACAAGGAGCTCGAGGCCATGCGCTCCTCCGTTTGTGCATATACCCTACCCAGACCGCATATACTCGGCTGCAGCGCGCAGGGGATGCGGGGACGGGGCGGAGGGGGATATGGGGGCGGAGGGGAGTGACGGATAAGAGGAGACACGAGTTTGGATGGTGCGAAGGCAATTGTGAGCTCGACGACCTCGGATGTAAAGTGAGGTTCAGCCACCCCCCACGTGAGAGCCATGTCCGCTCGGCATCTCCCGGCCGGCAACCCCTCGTCCAATCAGGAGCGCCTTGCATCATCGCCTCGAGGCAGAGAGAAAGAGAACCTCTAATTTCCAGCTAGACAAATAGATAGGCTGGTGTACAATGCCAGGCGATGCGTACGTGGACCAACGTTGGCGGGAATTCGTCGATAATGAGCTTGTGGGTCTTGTCGAAGCACCCACTGATCTTCGCACCTTCGCCAGGAATCTGCACAGCGCCAGCACGCTGCCAGGCTACTGTAACTATCTGAAAGAACGCGGATGATATGTGATCTCAGAGGCTCGAAGCACCCGAAGAAGAACACGAAAGGTACGTGGTGACGCACGGTTGTGCCCGAGGTGTGGTACCATATACTCCAGGGACGACGACTGACGAACTTCATAGATGAAAGCACACTCTATCCTCAACGGAGTACCCCTGTGTACCGAGAGCGAGAACTTCGTCGCAATGGTCCCGGGGAAACTGCATAGCGTCCTCCCTCGCTCAACCCGCGTAATTTACACTCGGAGACACGCTCGGACCCGACCGTCGCACCTCCCCATACCCTCACGCAAAACCCAACTCATAAACGGTGTTAAGCCTAAACCATACACCCCACCAAAATACCCAGAAGCATCCTCTCTCGAAGGAGGCGTTTGAGAGGGTCATCTGCCCTTCCTTCTTTCTTCAAACCCCCAGAATCATACATCCAAAGAGCATTTCCACAATTCTCACAGCTCTCTACACAGTAGTGGATCACAGAGAACCGCGGAAAATAACGAAATGGTTCTTTCGCCCCTCCGACGAGCTTCGACCTCGGGGCCACCCCTCCGAGGTTTAGCCAAATACTCGTCGACCAGCAAGTAGTACCGCCTAAACCTATGCACGCAGGGCCCTCATTGCTTTCTTAAATAACCGCTCCTCCTCCTTCATTTTCACCCTCTCTTCATCCACCTCTCTTCGCGATGTCCAAAATCTCCATCGCCTTCGTCCTCCTGGCGGCCTCGCTCGTCCAGGCCGCTCAGCCTATGTACGGCCAATGTGGCGGCGCAGGGTACAGTCAGTGCCCATTCACTCCCTCATTCCTACATCTACACTTGCTTACCAGTTTCATTTACGCAGCGGGGGACACAACCTGCGTGTCCGGGGGAGTCTGCACCAAAGTGAACGACTTTTACTCGCAGTGCCTGTAAGTCATCCAAACAACCATCAATCGAGGTATTAAGCGCCCAACTTACCAAACCGCCTTTCCTCCTCTCCTCGCTCTACAGACCCGGTGCCGCGGCGCCAACGACTTCCACCACAACGACCACGACAACCACAACCACATCCACAACGCCGACGACCACCGTCACGAGCGTGCCAGTCCCGTCAAAGACCCCCATCGCTGGAGCAGACGCCAGCACCGCCGACGTCGTTGCTGCCTTTAACCAATACAACGTACACACCCTTCCATCTCTCAGGATAACACAATACTAAACATAGGCCTTCGAATAACAACGCACAGGTCACAACGCGCTTCGGCCTAACTTTCAACCCCTCCGCCATCCTCGGCGTGCGATTCTCAGCCCAATCACAGAGCTTCAAAGCCGGCCAAGACGTCGCTCGCAACAGTACGCATCCATCCCCCTTCCCCACCCGTCTTTCTTCCTCGACTTTCCTAACGCCAAAAACCCCCATTTTTTTCAACTACAGTAACACTGAACACGCCTGAACTCTCACTGTGGGGCCTACAAGACCCCGGTCTGGGTCCATTCGTCATCGTCATGGCGGACCCGGACGTCCCGACGCCCGCGAACCCCTCGTATAGCCCCGTGCGCCACTGGCTTGCGGGTAACTACTATGGCACACCGACGAGCAACGTCCTTACGCCCTCTGGAACCGCCATTACACCCTACTTCCAGCCGACGCCCGGCGTGGGGTCGCCTGCTCACAGGTGCGTTTACGCCTCTTCTTCAAGTTGCTTTCCCTCCCTCCATTTCACGGGCCCTACTTCCTTGCCTCGCTTCCCTGGTATCTGTTTTGTGTTTTGTGTTATCTTGTTCTGCGACTTGAGAGACTCGGAAGAGCGATGATGAATGCTAATGGGACTTTCTTTTGAATCTTGGCGGTATAGGTACACGTACCTGCTGTACAAGCAGCCTGACAACTTTAACCAGCAGCGCGTCGTCACCTCGCAGACGTCGATTGTGAACTGGAATGTTACGCAGTTTGCGGCGCAGACGGGGCTTGGGAACCCCATTGCGGGCACGTTCATGATGACCGTCATGTAAGCGTCGTGTGGTAGGAGGATAGGAGGAAGCTTGGTACGAGTCATCGTAGTGTTGTTCGGGCTTTCGGGAGGATCAAGTTCCACTATGTATGTATGTACTTTCTATGGTATGTTATTCTGGGTCACTGGTATTCGTTGACGGCAAGCAGCTCAGAGGAGGATTGGTTTCGTTGACATGTCCGTTCCTCACCTTCGGGATAGATGAGCAGTGTGCATGACTGGGAAACGGACTTTCGCGAAGTGAGGATTGTCGGTCTATTGCAATTATACGACTATTGGGGAGTATTATAATTATATGGGCCCGAGCAATCTGTATGAGGTTTGGTGGGCAAAAGGCCCGTTGGTATATGAGGGCTCGGGGGTGCGTCGGTGGGGTGTTAGTGAGCACATCCGAGACGCGAGCTGTGCCTACAACTAACAAAAAACTCGAGTCAGACCCACATCACCCTCAAATCATGAAGCAATATGAAACGCACCAAAGGTACAAACATCACTCAAGCAACAACGCAGTATCCTCCACTGCCCTGCTTGTTAGTCTCCTGATCAACAGGGAGATCCTTCGTGAACACGACACAGTAGCCGCCGCTACCCTGCTTGTTGGTCTCGCCGTCCTGGGGAACCTCGGCGGGGAGTGCGATGGTGATGAAGGCGTCCATTACTAGGATGAGGTGTGGGTATTTGAACGAGTGGTCGTTAAAAGGAGGGTGGGTGGCTGGGAAAGGGACTTCTGGAGCTCAGGGAAACCACCCACATAGCTTGGCGGTCCACTCCCATTGCCTTCCGTTCCCCTGAGACCACCTCGATCCTGCCCTTCGCCGTCGCCGTACAAATCCGGCATGCCGCTGCCCGTGAAGCTCGACTGGTCAGGCCGTGCGCGAAAGGCTGTATGAATAAGGTTACTTAGTTAGTGCACATCGCCACAATGGCGCTCGGTTACTGACCATTTTAACCGCTGACATAGAACTCGCCCGCACCGCGACCACCGTCCTCTCGCTCCACGAATCCCGGCGCAGACACGGCGCGTCACAGCGACAACCCTAGAATGGCCTCCTTCGTGCGGCTAGGGCGGCTTGCTGGACTCCGAAAGCCCGTTGCATTTGTTGAACACCTCTGATAACACAAGTAAGTAAGTCTATGATCGGCAAACGAGATAACAGTATCCACTTGTCGACCACGCCGACCAAACTTGTACGCATTTGTGCGAGGACTGGCACACGACAAACCGGCGAATTCGCAGACGATACACGCGGTCCAGGCTTCGTGAATAGAGTTGACAACAGGAGGATAGACTCAAGACAGAGGAGCTATGGATTTAGGTAAGCAATGGATGTTGGAGGGTAGAGGTTGTAGAGACTCACCGAGAATGGACTCTTAATGGAGAGAGAGGAGAGACGTATGGGCCTCACGTGCAGGGCGATTTAGAACTCCGTCACTGCATGTGACGGCTGAGCGCCTAATTCAAAATATTGTAACCGAATTGTCGACTTCCGATTCGCTTCGCATTCACATTCTCCTTCTCGCACTTCCTACCCCATTGTCCCTTCAGTTCCTGTTCCCACTTTCTTCATGGACACATTCACTCTTTTCTCGTCTCACACTAGCTATATCACATCCAGACTATCAAAATGGATTGACGCGGCATACATCAATCGACACCGCCTTCCCAAACGACATCACTTTCTCGCTCGCCCTATACGATCCTCACCCACCCCCGACGTACCCCTACCAACCAACTGGATTCCGGTCAGAATCTGGCAGCCAGAATGTCATCAACCGACGGTCGGTGCCGTTTTGGCTGTCTGACCTATGAGTCCGCTCATCACCTCTTCGTCGAATGCCCACATTTTGACGACATCCGTCTACCAAATTGAACTGCCCCATCACCCGGTTCTCTCAGGTCAATGCCGAATCGAAGGTAGAAAGAAAGTAAGAATTGCGAAGTGTCTAGAAAGGTTGTGACGAAGATAAGGGTGAGTAGTGCTACAGGAAGAGAGATGAAATAAAGTCCACAGCCATCGAAGGGGCGTACCGGTTATAAGCTAATGATACAGATGGGTGGAAAGTGAAGAGCGAGGAGGGAAGATGTCAATAAACATCATCGAAAGCGAGGGGAAAGAGTTCAGCGAGGTCGTGGATCATAAAAAGGTTTGCATCAAGCACCCCGTCATAAGAAAGCGAAAGTAATCGCTTTAGATCCGAATCGCACTTGTGCTCTGCCGACGGGAGCAGCAGGGCGTCTCCATGAGGAGGCGTTGGCGGTATTGGCCCTAACAGCAGGTGCCCGGTACTTCTGCTGAGCAGGTGCAGGTGCAGTGCCGGGTACATTCGTTGTTCTCGCCTCTCCCCTTATCGAGTGCCTGCGAGAACATCGTCAACGACGCACAGAACACGCAAGAACGATGGGGAAGACTTACCGGCGCTAACGTGCCATCCTCGAGACTTCGCCGCTCACACCACCACAAACAGCGACAAGCACCCGTTCCTGCGCGACAGAAGCATCACACACGGACTCCTCGAACCATGCTGGCGTCAGCAACACCCAGGATCCAGAAACCACGATTAAGGTTGAGGCGCGTTCGTCGCTGTCGTCGATCTAGTCCAGTGCCCAC
Source organism: Ephemerocybe angulata (assembly GCA_013368325.1). NCBI lineage: Eukaryota > Fungi > Basidiomycota > Agaricomycetes > Agaricales > Psathyrellaceae > Ephemerocybe > Ephemerocybe angulata. The sequence continues at coordinate 227,628 of JAACJK010000171.1, forward strand.
GGTGTACTGGACCTGCCGGTGTCGCGGATGCCCATCCTCGCTCGCTGCCGCCGTCGAGCCCAGCACGCAGCACGCAGAACCCCCAGGTAAGCGAGTCGCACGTCGCCGAGCTCGTGTTGGCACTAACGAACATCCTTTCCTCGTCATCCAGGGCCGCTCGCCGGAATGTTGTTCCTCGATCGCGGTCTTGAAGCGGCGGCGTATCGAGAATGTCGAAGAGGAGCGGGGTGCCTGGCGGATGACGTCCTTGTTTTGGTGTTCTTCGCGTCGTTGACAATCATTGGCAGGGTTTTGTATGCGGGAGTCATCGACGTCGAGGTGCGTTCGCCGTTGTCGGCGTTTTGGCTCGGGCTTCAGGGTGTCGTCTAGCTGGTCGTCGTCATCCTCGTGCTCCAGGATGGGCAGGTACGCCGGTCGTCGCACAGTGCCGAACTCGTGTTGGCTGACGCACACTCTTTCGTCTCACAGGATGGGTCGTCGTTCGCGATGGTGAGGCCAAAACGTCGGAGAGTGCTGGAGGGTTGGAGGTCGGGCAGGCGGTAAGTCTCCGACGTTTCTGGTGCGTGCTGTGGACGGTGCTCTGGCAGGGTGCTCGTTAGGGGGACTGCTTCGCGATGTCGGGCAAATAGCGATGTCCGAGGAAATTGGATGTTTTCGGGGACGAGAGCAAGCGGTTCCCTGCGGTGGGCACATCGACGCAGTTACAGTGTTGGACTATGTGGCGATATGTGGGCTTGTGACGGAGTGGTGGTGGCGAAGTCATCGAGAGAGTGCCCAATCGCTAGTTTGAAGGGCAGGCGTAATCGTGGCGGGGCAATTAGGGCTTGTTTGAGCTTCCGCCCCGCCATTGAGGGGGGTCACTGATCCTGGATGAGTGCCAGGGCAGCACTGAGTGTTGAGGGGATGCTGTGTGATCCATCGTGGTGGGGGCCGACAAAGGTCCAAGTGCCGCTGCGGGTGGATAGAGGGCCATCCTCCCTCACAATCGAGTGGGCGCCGGAGTTAACGTTGGCGAGCGGTACGGGGGCACTGGAGGGGTATGGGGTTGGCCGGAGGGCGGGGCGTTGAGGCAGATTAGCTCTCGGAGGGTGGTGCTGAGGCGTAGAGATGGAGGGGCGACGAGAACGGTGAGACGTCGATCACCGTTGAAGGTGCCGATGCGCCGCCCGTATTTTTGGCATGGAGATGAGAGCGCAACACTGCCGGCTCGTGTTAGCTTAGTGAGGGAGGGAGAGCCACCAAGGTGTACGCACCAGGGCGTTTAGAGCCACGTTAAAGTCATCGTGGTTGGAAAGAGAAAAGGATGTCGCCGCTGTCACTGTCCGCTTTCAGGTATGGCGTCCCACGGCCGGCTCTCCTCGTTTGGCTGGGACGGCGTCGAGTCCTTCCCAGCGCCAGGTGAATCACGCTAAGTACTTTCAGAGGTAGCCTGAATAGTCCACCGTCCAGGCAGAGATCCTTTGTACTTGAAGGCCAAGTGCGGGGCCAAGCTCGTCGGCCCCTATCTCGGTGATGCCATCCGGCATCAGAGCTCTTCAAGTTCAATGACCTCGTTCTTGGACTTTGACCACCATGTCGCGATCGACCAACTTCAAGGACGACGCTGAATGAATCTTAAGACTTGGTGACCCGTTTCCTCGTTGTGATAAGACGCCATGTACGCTAGGTATGGTACGCGATCCCTCGTATCTTTGACGGGTGGGACAGCCTGCAATATAGCACAAGGTTGAAGGCGACGACCAATAGGTGAGTATCTCTTCTTTCTATCTCCCTTTCTGAATTTGCTCACCTTAACCTGGCACATTAGACTCGGTTCGATTTTGTTTCGATTTTGCCGCTCGAAGATGGAAGATGAAAGCTCCCTGGCCACTTCGCCCACAGACCCCCATTCCGCATGTTCTGATTGTTCATTTCGCTTCCAAACCGTTTCACGATCATTCATTCCTATGTAACTATAACATGACATGAGGTCCATTGCCTCGTGTTGCCCGATATATCACAGGCACCTCCACCTGCCGCTCGAGACTATTCTCTTCCTCATTGTCCCCGTCCCCTTGTCTTTCGCCCATCCACGATGGCGGCCGGAAGTTGCACGATCCCTGGAAATCCAGACATCGCTGGCGTCGGCGTTCGCATTGCTATCTACGTCCAAACCCTCCTGTGCTTTTTTCCGGCTTTTTGGGCGCTCTTCGACGGGAAGGTTTCGCAGGGCGAATTGGATGCCGCTGAGAATCAGGCCACGACAAACCTCGTCCTCGCTTTCGCAATCCTCATCTCCTCCATCGTCCAGGCTCAAACACTCGGCTTAACGAACTACCACGCCAGCATCGTCCTCAATATGTCCTGGCTGAACAATACCAACACGTTCATCTACTTCCTTCTTTATATCCAACACAAGAGCCAAGCAGGCGTTCAGGGGCGGGTTGCGCCTACCTGGCGTGCCTGGGTCCAGCATATCCGGGAATTGGCCGTCTCTATCCTTCACCGTGGTGAGTACCGAATCGAAGATCTTCTCATTTCGATGGTGCTAACTCACCGACGACAGGTCCCCCAAGCTCAAGCCCGACAGATGTTGGCTCAAGCGCCGAACTCGGTCAGATGAAAGGCGCAGATGCTACCTCGATTCCGAGTGGTGCCGAGCGAACTCAGACCGGTGAGTCGCGACTTTGCTTCGTAAATCGTTGTGAATACTCACGACAGATGCAGAAGATCTGCAGGGCCATGACGACTATGCACGCGCCGGCGCGAAGCTTCTCGTCAAGCGCTTCGTTCTGCTCTTGGGGTCGTTACACCTCAGCCTCATGGCCGGGCTGGGGCTGTGGCTTTGGAGCAACATTCGGACGTTCGGAGCAGGGCAGGATGCTGCGAACGACTGTGCAGCCAAGCACGCGCTCCTCGCTATCTTGGGAAAGCATGTCCCGTTTGCCTCAGAGGCACTCCGGATTGTCTCGTTGGCTATCTACGCGATATTTCTCGTCCCCGGAGCTAACCTCCTTCTCCCGATTGTCGTGTTCCTTGGGTTTTATCATCTTCACCAAGTCGTCCCAATTCCAAAGGTCGCAGGCTCTGGAAGGACACCCGACTCCTATATTCACCGTTCAAGGTTCTGGTTCTGGATTCGGCGTGCCTCCAACACCATCGTGCAGCGTTGGGCCATCCTTCCACCATGTATCGGTCTACTATTCCTGTTAGCCATCAACGTCGTCTTCATCATCGATATTGAGCTTGCGCTGAAGCAAAATGCAGGCCTCCAGGGAGGGAACGAAGCCGAGTGGGGATTCGGTCAGATTCTGGCGATGCTCTTGTTGTTCATGCCTCTCCGCGATCTCGCCGAAACGATTCTCGCTCGCAGAATGAAGCAGCGACAGAAGGACTTGGATATGGGTCTTGGGGGTGCTATCAAAGCAAAAGATTCTACCATGGTCCAGGCAATGATTACGAGAGGGGCGAGTCCAAATGCAAAGGTTGAGGGTATGTCAATCCATGATTAATGTTTAACTTTAGCCGGTAACTGATCAATGCATATAGGGGATATATCTGCAATGCGCGTGGCTTGCAATCATGAAGATCTGAACGTCATCAGAATCCTCTTAGAAGCAGGAGCAGATCCAAACATTGAAGGTAGGCTCTAATGAGTGTGGCCGGCGCGTGCACTCACCATAATATATATAGATGGCAATAGGAGAGATCCCTATAAAATTGACACTGATAATAAAGATTGTCTTCGACTTCTCAATCAAGTCGAGAACGGGTCTCTAGGTCTGTCAACTTTCAAGTAGCAGAATAGCAGATACATGACACTCATATTCATCTATAGATACAGTAAAAGCACTCGTCCAGGCAGCAAGAAATGGATATGGAGCTGCAGTCAAGATCGTTCTTGGGTTTCTGGAAATTAAGCTTGGCGAAAAAGAGGTATGTACTAAAGCCTGCCCCAATACGAATCGAAAACCAAATTGTTTTCAAGAGTTTCCTTGGGGCTCTCTCCGGGACCGGAATCAATGTCAATGCCGGAAACACCGACGGGATAGCCTCACCTGCCGCGGCAGTCACCAAGGCCCAGGAATTTGAAACTGTCATCTTGAAGCTCCTTCTCGCCGTGCCTGGGATCGACGTCAATGCTCCAGGCAACTATGGGAGGACATCTTTGAGTTTTGCAGCCGAGAAGGGCCACAAAGCTGTTGTCAAGCTCCTTCTCGCTGCGCCTGGGATCAACGTCAACGCGGCAGACACCAGTGGGCAGACACCCTTGAGTTTTGGGGCCGAGAAAGGCCACGAAGCAGTTGTCGAGCTCCTTCTCGCCGCGCCTGGGATCGCCGTCAATGTGCCAGACACCAATGGGCGGACACCCTTGAGGCTTGCAGCTGAGTGGGGCCATGAAGCTGTTGTCAAGCTCCTTCTCGCCGCGCCTGGAATCGACGTCAACGCGCCAGACACCAGAGGGCAGACACCCATGAGTTGGGCAGCCAGGAACGGCCGGGAAGCTGTTGTCAAGCTCCTCCTCGCCGCACCTGGGATCGACGTCAATGTGCCAAACACCAATGGGCGGACACCCTTGAGTTATGTGGCCAGTAACGGCCACGAAGCTATTGTCAAGCTCCTTCTCGCCGCGCCTGGGATTGACGTCAATGCGCCAGGCACCGATGGGTGGACCCCCTTGATAATTGCGACCTGGTGGGGCCACAAAGCTGTTGTCAAGCTCCTTCTCGCCGCGCCTGTGATCGACGTCAATGCGGCGGACACCAGTGGGTGGACGGCCTTGACTTGGGCGGTCTTTATAGGCAAAGAAGCTATTGTCCAGGACCTCTGCGCAGTTCCCGAAATTATCGTCGAAGTGGCTGACGTCAAGCGGCGGCTTGAAAATCCACCTAAAGGCTGGCAGTGGGGGTATCCTGCGTCGAAGGATGAGCAGGAGAAGTGTGTTCGGATATTGGAAGGGTTTGTGGAGTCGAAAGGCGGCGGGGCCCAGGATGGATCAGAAGGACCTAGTGAAGGATGAAAGGACTACTCTGGGACTACTTGTGGGCAAGGTGTACATGTTAACCTCGGACTGTAATGTTGAGTGTCTCTATAACCTTCCCATCATGACCAGTACTTTACAAAGCCTGCGCTACTTCGAACCGCCATATGGTTCTCTCTGTATTTATTTTATCCCTATTTCCTTAGGCAACGAACGAAGTTGAACCACCTTGGGATTGTTGTTCACGGCTTTGAGCTCAGCAGAATATTCCAGGTCCCTCGAGCCATACACGTAGAGGTGCTGTCGCGCGCGAAGAATATCTACATGCTTTGTGGCGCCTAAGATCCCGTTACCAATCTCAAGGCACGGCCTAGCCCAGCTTAACAGCCTCAGTGATCCATCTGTGCGTATGTTTACCCGTAAGTTCGTGGACACTAGTAGCTCTTGCACCCAACTTGGTCTGACACACAGCTCAGGTACGAAGATCCAAAGGCATGGGACGTGGAATCTCGCTGAATGGACGGTAACGCTCGACGGGCGCTTATATAAAATAGCAGCACCAAGAACATGCACGATAAAAAAACACCAAGGGAAAAGAAAGTCGTGAATTCAATACCTAGACATCATTACAAGAAAGGAGGGTGCTACCAATGTACGTCTCGCAGATATACTGAAATACCAGCCGTGTGCACAATGTGCTTTCGCACAGAAGGCTGTGTCCACCGCCGATCCTCGCCAGCCCAATCCCACATTAGAGAATGTCTGTCTCCATTAAGAGCTCTCCTTGCCCTAAATCAAACTCTTGTGGTCAGCTTAATTCTGCTTGGACCCGAAGCGAGATAACGAACGACCTCTAAGCCTAAAGGCTCGAAAACAACGCGAAACTATGTCCACGAGCGCAGCTGCAGACCCCGAGTGACCATGAGAAATGTTAGCCATGAAATGGGAGTGTAGATAGAAGTGTCGGTTACACCCACCGGAAATACTCGATGGTGTGAGGTGAGATGCACTCCCAGAGGTGGGCGCTAACACATCCCCAGGCGTTTATCTCCCGCTACTGCAATAGCCCGTCGAACGCGCGATGGAATACGTAGACCATTCCCCCACATCTAGTCGCAAAATCGCCACCTACCACTCCTCCCCCATCGGTCCCAACAACCGTCCATGATATACGTTCAACCCAAGGACCAGCCATGCCCCGCGCTCCCTCTCGGTGCTCACCCCGCGGTTGCCTGATAGATAACCTTCCGCTCCACGATTCTACCCTCAAATCTGGACTCTCCCATTCCGAGGTACACGCTGGACCGCTGGACCCAACGCCCACAACTGTTGGTTGGTCCGCAATGGCAGCCTCATGGAGGGGGCGGTCGTGCTGGCTTGTGCATACCGCCTGTACCCGTACAAACATGCTTTCTCAGCCTCTCGTACCCTCTTCGCGCCCTCGCTGCATTCCATATGCGTCTCGTTATGTACTTCCCCCTTTTTCCGTGTACTTCCAAGTCCCCTGGTGGTAACCCCCTTCGTGTGTTCGGCTTCGCTGGTTTCCTACACGCGTCATGGTGGATGACTAGTGGAGGGGTGGTAGAGGGGCGGGGGCGTCTTCGTGCGCGTTATTAACTGAAGTGGAGTGGTTTGGGAGTGATGATGGGGGAAGGGAATATTGATATGTCGTCGGAAAACCTATTCAAAACGTTGTACAGGACGGCGAAGGCGCGTTGTGGTGCAGAAGAGCTTGTATGCGGGATGAGCGCGAGGGGAGAAATCGTTGAAGGGCAGGGGAGACGTCGGCGATGTTGACGCTGGCTTCGGGGACTCTGTTTGCAGAGTTGAGAGCAGTAGGAAGCAAGAGGAGGGTTGAGACTAATCCGGATGTTGCGGTCGTAATCAAGGACTCGGAGGAAAGGCGGAGACTGAAGAGGCCGTTGATTGTCCTTTGGGGTAAGGCGGTCGAGGACGAGCCTTCCGGGTGAAACGTAGTACGGGACAGCCTTACCGGTGAGCCTTCAGGCGAACTGAGAGCCCCTCGCCAGTGAGGGCGACCGTGTCTTCGGCGTAGTCGACAGGCACAAGAGGGCAACGATGTTCAAAGTTGAGGGGAGGCGGTAGGGAACGATGCATCCATAGAGGCAAGACTCGTAGACGCGCTGCTGGGGGCGAAGACGAGGTCGTGGTGGACGGTCCTGCCCCAGCTGGATATCTCGTTGACAGCGCCTCCGAACGCGGTCTTGAGAGTCGGGGCTGTGGAAGGCGGCGAGAGAGAGGGAGGCACCGGATGCATAGAGTAGTTACCGGAGAGAAAGGCGGCTGATGCAGGGCAGGGCGTTGAGTACGGAGGCGGAAGCGTAAAGGAAAGAGAGCGACGCGAGCTCAATCACTGAAGCGGGCGTAGAGGCGTGGCCTGGATCCCTGGCATGGCTGAGAAGGCGCGTATCTAATCGTTGGGGTCAGATTGAGAAGATATGAAGAGATGTCGAGAAGGACTTACCACAGTTGTACTCGGAGAGGATATCGCGGGTCGACAGGCGCGAGTGACGGCAAGCGTCTAATTCGCCGGGCTCCGCTTTCGGACAAGGGTCGCACGGCCTCGGAACGGAACACACACGTCCCGTTGGTTGCAGGTCGATGCGAGCTCAGCTAAATGCCCAGGCCTCACTGCAGTTTGCGGAGAATCGACCGTGCAGGCATACCGACGCAGACGGGGACGACGACGAGGTCGGCTGAACGGGATTCGGGAAGGTTTGCCCCTATCCCGGTGATGTCACCGTTTGATTCGGCGACCCCGTTGCTTTCTTCCAACCACGATGTGCGTCGACAGCGAGGACGACATCGATGGCCTTGGTGAGTTCATCCTCATGGCCTCTCATACCCTTTTATCATGGTTCTCTTCCCTCCATCCAGCGCTGGTAAGGCGCGGTGACAATCGGATGGGTTGTTGAGTGGATCGCCGTTCCTTGCTCGGCATATCTTTGGCTGGTAGTCGTAGAAGTGGTGTGGATTGTAGCTCGGTGAGTTTTTACTTTTACCAGCACTGAAACTGCTAACTAATCCGCCGTACCTAGGCCCCCTGCGCAACCACCTTGTCTACACCGTGAACCGAGACTTCGAAACACTTCCTTCCAGAAACTAACGCCCAACGCTCGTCACCTTTATCACCCGACCCCAGGATTAACTGATGTAGAAGGGGTAGTGAGATGGACGCACGCTGGGTGAGCTTACCTTGTCCGATGCTGCTGGAATTTCGCTCATAGCGCACCTGCCTTCACCTTGACTTCTCCAGCCCGCCCCGTTTCGCGATACTCCCCGAGGTCCCGAGCACGACGTCACTACCATCTGAAGGATCATTCAGCTCTAGGCGCTAGATGTAGCCCTGTATCTCTCGTTCACAGTATTGACTGTAGCTCTGGTCGTCGGTTGACGTGGTCGAGACTCGCGAGAAAGTACGACACCGGCGGTTGAACAATGCGGCAGTCTAATCAGCCCGAAAGTGAGTACTCATGAGTACAACCAATACAGGAAGATCCTGACCACGCGCACACCGACAGAGACCCCAAGGCAGTTCACACTTGACAATGGCACCCGTTGCCAGTGGTGAACAAGCCAATATATTATGGGCTTCGTGCGCCCACTGCGGACCGTCTGAGCACCGGCCTCCGAGCATCTGGAGGGCATCCTGTCGCTACAACCCAAGTCTCATCGAAGCGGAAGGCTATTCCATGCATTATGGGGCCGGCGAGGGAGGATCAGCACTGGCCCCACGACGGGCGCTTAAGTCTACCTTCGACGACGCGAACACACAGTCCGCTGGACGAAGACGCCCCGTACAACACCCAGGGGGAGTGTCGTATCACTCCGATATCGAATCTAGAGGCTGAGGCGACGACGTCGGAGGAGAGGAGGAATCGTACCGCATGCGCTCGCTGCCTCCCCTTTACCCAGAGAGCTCTGAGCTGTGCGTGGATAATCATGGCTGAGTGGGTAGTTTTCATCCTGCGTCTGACACGCACTGACGTGGCTTCTGTCAGATTAGGCCGCCTGGCTCTCATCCAACGACGATAGGCTATAGGCTCACGTCCCCGAGATTGCCACTGTGCAAACACATTCGCTCTGGCGCGAGGGCAGTGGATGTCGTCGAAGATGAGGGTACGTCCGGAAGATGTCAGCATGGAGAACCCCTTCTCATAGTCACAGTAGCCACAGCTTCCGATTCAGAGGTTTAAAACGCAGGTGCTCAGCGTGCCGGAGTATGGAGAGTGTGCTTGAACGCGCACAATGCATGAGGTCCATGCGCGTATCGCACCTTTCTACGGCTGGCTTCAATGCCTCTCACCATCGCTCGTTGGGACTCATGCCATTATCCTGCAATCACAAAGAGTCGTTGAACCCCTTCCCCGACCATGTATTCATGAAGTTCATCTAGTGAAATGCTTCAACAGCCGTGAGTATGGAGAGATATGGTGAAGTGGTGCTTGTAGAAATGTCGGCTTACTGGTAGAAGAGAGGGGCAAGGCAGGCTATGGGTGGAAGGTCAGTATAGGTGGGCGTTTATTATGGGGTCGCGTTTTGGGAAGGCGATTCCCGCGCAACCACAACGACTCTGCTGCTTTCAACCTCCAACTACGATGTTCGTCGACAGCGAGGACGACATCGACGATTCTGCAAGGCAGGGCCAAGATGATTCTGGCCTCGGGTTTGCGTAAGGAAATGCGTTTTTTAAGCACTAAAATGCACGTTCCGTTGATTCTGGTCGGGTCAAGGATCATCGCCGCGGCGTGGCTTCCCAGAGGACCGACATGAGGCGATGAAACATGGGCCGGTGCACGAGCGCTTAATTCGCTCTGCGCGCACATACGGCGGAATCGGGACGTGCGTTTCATTCTGACGCGTCATGGCACTCTTTTAATCGACCTTTTAATGTTGGCTTCCTTCAACCGCCGCACTCTTCACATCCATGAGGCGCGCAGACCTTCGACCTATGCAGGAGGTGGACCGGATCTGACCCCCTTTGGTGCACTGTCGCCCTCGATTAAGCGACTATAAACACTCCATCCAAATCCAGGTCTACCGCAAGGCCAGCCCGGCAGGATGCTGTAGGGCTCCAGATGCTGGATTAGAGACTGCGACGCAGTCGGATGGCACACGAATGCAACGTGCTTCACGCTCATGGGCGCTTATTATTGCATTGCCGCACTGGATGGGACTGACAATTCGCTGTAAGTAACAACTAGTACATACCAACACTCTTTAAGCAGATATGGGCAACAGGCATACATCATCCGCGCTATGACCGGTTGCCCATGTCCATCCCCTAAAACTCCACCCAACGCCTCACCCCTTCTTCCTGGGCCCTGTAGCGCTCATGTTTGCGCTGTCGATCTCTCCATTTTAGCTGATCAGGCACCCATAGGTGCAGTACGGAAGTTGATGCCCGTACTTTGTATTCCCTGCGTCCCGCGGTGCCCTCGTGCCCATCCCCGTCCATATCCCGCGCGTCCTGCCCAATTCGCCCGGTTCCTATATAATTCTTCGAAGGTGGTGAAGATGTGGATCCATGCGCGTTTTGCTGTGCTTGAGAGACTATAGAGAAGAGAGGGAGAGTTTGGAGGACCTGTCTAGGAGGTTGAGCAAGATGGCAAGAAGATGGGTTGGTTGAGAGCGAGCCGTTCGTTGCGGTGAGCATGGCGGAATGCTGAAGCGTCGGAGGCCGTGCGGTACGCGATGAGGTGGTGGGCTTGGATGCACTGTTTGTTCAGTGGTCAGGACTGTCGGCACGGGGAGCGGAGAGACCTCTCCAAACGTCGTTGTCGTGAAGGAAGAGATGGCGAGAGTCCAGATGTACCGTCAAGACCCGTCCAAGGCCAGGTGGGATGGTCGAAGACAATCGGGCCTTTTTATACATTTTCCGAGTACTGGAAGGGTAGGGCGGGGCAGGAACTTCGCCGACGGCGGGCTGAGGAGGGGCCTGCTTATTCAGGTAGCAAACGCGCCAATTGTTTCCAGCATTTTATCCGGAGGGCCTCAAAAGGCCGAAGCTGCAGAAATGCAGATATTATTGTGGGTAGGCCAGTCGTAATTTGAGCTGTATTGTTGGTGGGCCGTAATGCATACTAGTACTGGGAAAAATGCCTGCTAATCGAGGAGGGCCATTAGGACGTCTTGTTCTGCGTGTAAGCACTGTAAGGAGAGACATCCTCACTGGATCGAGGGATGATGTGCCTTGTTGTGTTAGGGAATGGTGACGCTCAGGTGCGATCGAGGCACAGTGTAGGTGGGACCTTACGACGCCAAGGTTGTGCCTTTGCTGTTGCTCGTCACGGCTATGACCACTTTTTTGGGTTTCGGTTGTCGCGAGGTGTACCGGTCTAGGTCTGGGCTTGCAGTAGCTGAGAAAGTATCCCGAGACTGGAAGCGTCATGACAGGTCTAGGTTCTCAAACCGCCGTCCTATCTACAACTTAGATTTACTCTAGCTATGTTGAAAGCTGGTACAAGGGAATGGGAGGCGGATTGATGGGTATGTTTGACTCGACACATTGGCGCACGGGCGCTAAAATGATTGATGGCCACTGCTCGCACGCCCTGCCATTTCCTCGTCTCTGGAGCTATTGTCTGAGCGAGATCTGGGCCTCATCTCTTCTCCAACATTTCGCCAGTCACGGACTAGTTGGAGAGAAGGATGCCCAACCCGAGGTCGAGCATTGGTCGAGCATGTCGAGCACGGTGCAGGTGGGAATACACGTGCGAAAGTCCGTGGTTCTCGGACTTCAACGCCCGCCACACCGTGACCAAGTGTTGGCCTCACCTTCGGATTCCTGTAATCAACCACCATCTTCACCCAAGGGCCAAGGCATTACTCCCAGCTTAGAAGCTCACAAGGGTGAAGAATGTAAGAGTGATCACATCTAGTGTTATATCCCTTACGCCTAGAAGCTAATTCGCCAGGTAACACGTAGGATGCGTCCTGACGCGCTGCCATGGTCTATCCCAACGCAGAAGCTTTTCGAGAAAACGGGGAACATCCCAGCGGAAGAACATCGCACACTGATACAACGCCGTGTTGAAGAGCTGAAGGATGAAATATGTGCTCTCAACAGCCTACACAACAGTCTCTCTCCTATCAACCGCCTCCCACCCGAAGTTCTGTCCGATATCATCATACAAGGGTCGTCCGAATCCCGAAAGGAGGGTGTCTTGTGGATTCGCCTGTCGCACATATGCAAACGCTGGAGAGAAGTCGCATTGGACTGTGCCGCCCTGTGGTCCGACATTTCCTTCTTGAAGCCCGCGCTTACATCGGTCATGCTCTCTCGGACAAAGTCTACGCCTCTGACTGTACACATCGACACTGCGTACTGCCAGGCTACACCTAGGACGTACGACGCCTTGTCCGGAATACTCTCATCTAGCGACCGCCTGCAGTGCCTCACAATTGACGACAAAGGAAAGAACCGACGACTCCAGCTGCGCAAGGCGCTCTCGCGATGCACCACAGCACCGATCCTCAAGGAGCTCCGCATAAAATCGAGAGGAGACAACTGCCTGCGTTCTGGATTCTTGAAGGGCGGTGCTCCATCGCTTGTGCATCTCAAGCTGTCTGGGTGCATTATCTCGGACTGGAACGCTCAAGTGCCTTTGGGGGTCGGACTGCAGATATTGGATCTGTCGGCAGGCACAGTGCCATTCCAACCTCGCCCATCAGGAAAAGACTTTCTATCGTCCCTTGGAAATCTGCCCCTTCTCCACACACTACGCCTTACCCTCTTCCTTCCGAATGACAGATACACCGGACACCCTGCCCTACTCGCTCCGATAGTCTGTAGGAGCCTCCGAACATTCGACCTCCATGACTCCCCAGTCCTGATTTCCAAATTCTTACGCGTCGTGCACGTACCAGATGTCCAGAATATGAAGATCCACACTCCTCACCCTTTTCGCACCAATCGACCCGACTTCACCGAGCTCTTAACGGCGCTCCACATGTCCTGGAAAAGCGTACTCGATGCCGGAGTCCGAGAGCTTAGGCTTGTGTACGAGCCTCTTACCGCCTTTCACGACGTCTGGCTTGAGTTCGATGGTCCCGTCGGCCGTCACCATTCAAGCGAAACCGCCCATACCCTCGACCTGACCGGGCTGAACGTACAGGTCGATGCGGACACTGTAATCCACGGGGTGAGCCAGTGTTGGACCCTGGAGCCGCTTCAAATCCTGGATATCGATTCAATCATGGTTGCGGAAGCCTGGGCCACAACCCTCCGCGACCTTCCCAACCTGCGGCATATCACCATTGTGGGTGTATCTATGCTCAACTTCTGTAATGCTTTCAATAAGGAGCAAGAAGTAGCAGCCTTGACTCAAGCAGTTCCATTTCCAGCTTTAGAGGTGATCACGCTAGAAGAAACTATGCTACCCCCGGAGTTGTTTCAGAAGTTACCGAAAGCTTTATTTTACCGCTCTCTCTCCCCTCCCGGATTCAAGGTTGTAATCAGCCACTGCTCAGGCATTACCGAGGACAAATATCAGCTCATGGGCAATATTCTTCCTCACGTCGAAGTTGTTTGGGATAGGCGAGGATGACGTGCCAACATGTTTATCGTTTATCCATGCGTATATGTACAGTGGTACCTCCACCAATTCGCAATCAAACGCCTTTCTGTTGGGATAGCTTCTTCATCGTGTTCAGCCGCTCACAATCTAACTCCTGACAAACCCCTCGGACAATTTATTGGCGCTGGAAGACAAGCGAGCCAGTGGGCGCTAATCATATCGGCCAATGGTTACGGCAGTCTAAGGGTTAGGGCATCGGGTCCGAGATGTCGCGGAAAATAGGCGCCAGGCTCCAGCTCACTGCAGCTCACTGCCAGCTCCTGTGTTTGAGGAATACCGCATGGTTTGGATAGATGGTGCCTGGTATACAATTGCCACCCAGTATATTTTGCTTGGACTGACTTCAAGTCTGAATCGTTTGGCGGGTGCTGCTCGGTGTTGCGCGTGGAACGCGGTTATTATAGCATAACGCGGCGCTAGTGGGACAACCCCGACGGAAATAAGATGCGTAAAATGGATCCAGAAGTTCCCCACTTTTACTCCCAAGTCCCGCCGTCATCTGTATTGCTCAACCTCCACCCAGTTATCCCCCACGACGGCGATTAATTCTAGAGCTCGTCGGTAGAGGTCGAACGTTTTCACTTCTACCATCCAGTAACATGCAGCCATAGATTTGCAGGCAGTTCTTCCGACAGTAATATCTTCCGCGTTTCGAGAGTGACGGACGGATCGCGACGGATCGCTCCGCCTGTGCATCTCTAGGCATCTCTGCGCATGCTGCACACCGTGACACCCGCCATCACCTCCGACCTTCCTTACACAGGTGTAAATCCGGCGGGTGAATGCCTTTCCGGCTGATGCTCTGTCTGCTTTGGGGCTTTCGAGACCCACAGAACGGGGCCCCGCCCTCCCATCAGTTCAAAATTTTTGTGGAGGATTTTGTTTATCGGAGAAGTCCTGCGGAAAGTCATCCATCCCACTGCCAAGAGGCGCCTGGAGAAGATAGGAGCGCCTGTCTGCGGGCACAGAAACATAACAAGACCGCTGCCAGCATTTGGACATTATCATGTGGAGGTCGATAAGATAGTGCCGATAGCTTGAGAAAGGACCGCTGGGAAGCGCTGGGATGGTTAAGTGTATATCCCCTTTTGTCGAGCTATGTCGCCAGGAAAATGATCGCACTTTGGAGATTGGCGGAATGGGGAAAAAATCAGCAGGAGATAAGAGTTTTGCCATGCCCATAACCAGACGACCACGACTCCGAGTGCATCCCAGCTTCTTGCTGCTCCCCCTCCACCACTCTTTGGCTCAGGCCGAACACCGGGTTCCTTCGAAATCATGCCTAACAAGTTGACTGGCCGTCTCAATGGGCTCAACAACGCGGTACGTGCTGCAGCAAGGTCTATTCGACGACGACGTTTTTAACTGGGAACTGTGTAGGTCGCGAGATCGGTTGTGGGCAGATGGTTCAAGTTGGAAGGTTCTGGTGCGGTGAAGGAGCGTGCTGGCTCGCGATTTACGGTGCGGTCGTCCTATCTGCTTTACAACTGGCCTGGACTGACCAATTTGGCCTCGTTGATAGACTGAGCTTCGAGCGGGCTTGACGACCTGGGTGAGGCTCTAAAACGCACTTGAACAACGGCGAGAAGCTAACCAAACGACAGGCTGCCATGGCTTACATTGCACGTCTAATTTCTCAAACGACGCCACCACGGCACGCTCACAACCCACTAGATATCCGTCAACGCGTCTATTCTCGCAGACACAGGAGGAACCTGTGTCTGCACCGGCGAAAACCTCTGCGTCGCAGACCCAGAATACCTCATCTGCAAGGGCCAAATCCGCAACAACCTTATCACAGCGACAGCAGCCATCTCTGCCCTCTCCACCTGCCTCATGGGTCTCCTCGCGAACCTGCCCGTCGGGCTCGCCCCAGGTCTGGGTCTCAACGCCTATGTGAGCCCTGGTTATCTTCGCCCTGGTTCTGGTTCTGACGCCCGGATTTTTCGATATCTAGTTCACCTACTCTGTCGTCGGGTTTCACGGAAGTGGGCTTATCAGTTACCGCGAGGCCCTGTCAGCCGTGTTCCTTGAAGGGTGCGTCTGTCCGTCTGCTGGTTGTGTGCCTCTGGTCCCTAGACGCTAATGAACTTTGGTCAGGTGGATCTTCCTTATCTTGTCGCTCATTGGTATCCGACAATGGCTCGTCCGAATCATGCCACAATCGCTCATCCTCGCTGTCGGCGCTGGTATCGGTCTCTACATCGCGTACGTGCCTGCATCTGCTCCCCGGGGTTGTAGGAACTGAATTTGGCATTTGATATAGGTTTATCGGACTAGGTTGGGAATTTGATTTTACGGAAGCTTATCGTGTCGGGTGCTAATGTCCCTCCCAGCTCAACATGGCCTGAAGGTTATTGGTGGCGATACCGTGAATCTTATCGGCCTCGGAGGATGTCTTGCCAAAGGTACGCTCCCAACCGTCCACCCCCATATCGCCGTGTAACACCGTGTGTAGATTATGCGAGCGCGGACCTCCCTGGCTACTGTGTTGGTGGGCAGCTGCGCGACCCCACCATGTGGCTCGGCATCTTCGTCGGAGGGTACGCATCCACTCTTCTTTCACCCTGGCCACCCCAACCTAACGTCATTTCCGCACCTAGCATTCTCACCCTCCTGTTGCTCATGTACCGCGTCCATGGAGCTATTCTGATTGGCATCTTCACGGTCTCGATCATCTCGTGGCCCCGCCCTACCGCCGTTTCCTACTTCCCTCACACCCCCGAGGGAGACACCCTCTTCGACTTCTTCAAGCAGGTCGTGACGTTCCAACCGCTGGATAAGATCGGGAATGTTCTCAGCGTACGCCGTTGCGCCCTCCTGTAATGTGGTCGCCACTAACCTCGCCTGACCACAGTACAACTATGGCTCCGGACACGTCTGGTATGCTCTCATCACCTTCCTCTATGTCGATATCCTCGGTAAGTCCCCATCGCATTGAGGCCATTCGCTTGCGTCGCTAACGAGCGACGCCAGATACCACCGGCACGCTCTACTCGATGGCCAAGTTCGCCGGCCTGCGCGACCCCGAGACGATGGATTTCGAAAACTCGAGCATCGCCTACTGCGTTGACGCGGTTTGCATCTCCATGGGCGCGCTCATGGGCATCAGCCCCGTCACAGCGTACATTGAGAGTGCAACCGGCATCAGCGAGGGCGGCAAGACTGGTCTTACTGCGCTTACTACTGGCTTCATGTTCTTCGTGTCCATCTTCTTCGCGCCGATCTTTGCATCTATCCCGTCGTGGGCGACTGGAGGCGCGTTGGTTATTGTCGGAAGCATGATGATTAGGAAGTGAGAGTTGCTTTGCTTTCCGTTTTGGTGGTGTCGACTCGGAAGGTGCTGATAATGATTCTAGTGTGCTTGAGATTAACTGGGATTATATTGGTGATGCCGTTCCCGCGTTCTTGACGCTCATCATCATCCCCTTCGGCAACAAGTGCGTTCCTCCCATCTACCCTTCAATTACAATACTGACCTTCTCTTTAGCATCGCCTATGGTGTCATCGCGGGCATCTTCTCCTACATCATCCTAAACGGCATCCCCCTCATCATAAGGAAAGCGTCCCGGGGCCGCATCGTGCCCTCGAACTACGACATGGCGGAGCCGTGGGTCATCCCGCCCGGATCGATGTTCCCACCCTGGATGTACATGGTGCGCAACTATGTGCAGCGTAAACGCGGTTGGGCCCCGGGCGGCGAGGCGGCTGAGCGGTATGACTCGAGGTTGGGGAGCGAGGAGGAGGTGAAGGATAAGACGGAGATGGATGCGACGGAGATGGAGTCGATGACGACCAGCGTGGACATTGTGCCTGCGAGTGGGCTGCAGCAGAGTCATCGGTCGTGAGATCTCTACACCCCGGTGCGAGTGTGATTGAATGTTACCCTTTTCTTTGGCGGTTAATGCGTACGCCCCCGTCCTTTTTCCTTTTCTTCCTTGAACGAATGAATTGACAAGTGTCCTATTGTCTATTACCACTACTACTGACTGCTGCTGCTATCCTGACTACCCTTCTTATACACGTATCTCCGCCTATCCCCCACGACAACGACGACGACACGCGATAACGCGTGTGTCGGAGTCTTACCCGATGTGCTACGAGCTTTAGAGATTTAGTATTAATGCTAGTTACGGGTACTCTATATCCTAAAATGTGACGAACTCTGACATATGGTTCGGACGCGATTTGGCTCATCAGGACCCCAGAATCGGAAGTGTCAATGTCTGGCGGGGCTTGGGAGGCGTGCAGTTAGGGGCAAGGGACGGGCGCTTAAGTTTACTTTCTTTGGCAGGCACAGACAAGCGCCTTACCGGTCGTTGTAACGCTTGACGCCGCATCCGATGTGGGATGGGATCTGTTGGGGTTTGTGTTTCTTGGCCGTTTCAGCCACTTCTTCGGAGTTGCGTGCGGTCGGGACGATGGGCCGCGTGGCTGAGCTGCCAGAAATGTAGGTCAATTGGCAAGCGCTCTGAAGTTATTGGCGAAGGATATTGCAAACCAGTGCTCCCACCTTCAGTCTCCACAAGTATTTTCAAGTTATTGAGCCATCTTTTACAATTGAAGGGTGCTTGCCGGATTATGAGGGCTGTGGATCCACGCTATTCGGATCCGGCGGGCGGAAGTAGGAGGAGCCCTCCGTCCCTCCTTCCAATGCGTCAGACTCGATTGGATGTCTACCCACTTTCCGAAAATGAATGGGCTGACTTTCTCGTATGAGCTATTTCTGACGCGAGCGAACACGAACGTTTGAGTTGTCCCGGCTGACTGTCCAGTGTCCAATGAGCCGTTATGTATGACCGACTCTTCTGGACTTGCATTTGTGGTGCCACCTAATTCCATTGCACGGCCTTTCTCCTCCCTTCTCGTTACCGCCCCAGTCTCCATTTCCTAGAAGGATCCACACCCACCCAGGCGGTTTCCAGGCTCTCCATTCTTGGCCAGAATCCGGCGGGACAAGTCCACGTGATGGGATTGTCGGCGGGAGCGGAGGCATTGACGGCCTTGATGGCGACCTCACGCCATTTCTGATTTTCTGTAAAAAAAGTGGTTCGGTTCTGCAAGGTATATATTGACACGTCCAAGCTTTGTTCAAGGCTTGTGTCAATACCTCCACCCCACCTCCCCACAAAACCCCTTTCCTCCTCCTCCTCCTCGGCGACGACGAACAGGGCACGACAACATGGCTTTCAACGCGACGGCGATGCCGAAACTCTACGACGAAATGTACCCCACGACCGACCTTGGCTCGCTGTCATTTCTGGAACAGCAGTGGGTGCACTGGTATGTGATGATTGGGAACCCAATTATCGCGACGGGGCTTATGAGCTTCCTCCTGCACGAGGTATGTTTCGTTTGGTTTCAGGGGCTTGCTGGCAACGCCATTGACGCCGTGTCTCTCTGCAGATCGTCTATTTCGGACGGTCAATCCCCTGGATTATCATCGACAACATGCCCTACTTCCGCCAATGGAAGCTGCAGCCTAAGAAGATTCCTACGGCGGCTGAGCAGTGGGAGTGCACCAAGACCGTGTTGTTCTCGCATTTCACTATTGAGCTCCCTTTGGTATGTCGCGTCACGTCGTCTTCGAACGCGGGGCAATCTCTGACCTGGTATCATAGATCTGGCTCTTCCACCCCACGGCTGAGGCTCTCGGAATGTCGACATACCAGGTCCCCTTCCCTTCACTAAAGACCATGGCGCCCCAAGTCTTCCTCTTCTTCTTCTTCGAAGATTTCTTCCACTTCCTTGGTAAGCATGCCTCCCTATCCTTCGCCTCAAACAATATCCTAACGTCTCCTCCAGCCCACCAAGCGCTCCACACCGGTCCTCTCTACAAGCACATTCACAAAATCCACCACAAGTACTCCGCCCCCTTCGGCCTCGCCGCCGAGTACGCGCACCCCGCCGAAGTCTTCATCCTCGGCGCAGGCACCATCCTCGGGCCGCTCATCTACTGCTACTTCACCGCCAACCTCCACATCGTCACCGTCTACCTCTGGATCGTGCTGCGCCTGTTCCAGGCCGTCGACGCGCACAGCGGATACGACTTCCCCTGGTCCCTCCACAACATTGTGCCCTTCTGGTCTGGCGCGGAGCACCACGATTTCCACCACATGGCCTTCACGAACAACTTCTCCACCTCGTTCCGTTGGTGGGACAGGATCTTTGGTACTGATGACAAGTACCGGGAGTACCGTGCGCGCGTCAAGGCTGCGAAGAAGGCCATGAAGAACGCGAGCAAGGAGGATGTGAAGAAGATGGAGGAGGATTTGATGAACCAGGTTGAGGCCGAGGGTATTAAGGCTGAAGCGGAGGCTGAGGCGAGAGGGATGGGTGCCGGCAAGACCGTGAAGGTCCAATAGACGACTTCATGGGATTACGATACATTATTTAGATATAATTATAATGGGATACGCGGTTAAAAACCATTTTCAATTGGAATTTGAGATGTGTGCCTTCCACGGGGGAGAGCGATGAGAGCTAAGCCTTGCAGGACATCATCTTGAGTCCGCTTTCCTACGCACTGTCTATGAACTCCCGAGAGTGTTCGGGCATTGGGTCGTACCAGGAGGAGAACATCTTATCAGTCCGGTCCGACATGGTAGATTGATCCGTGCCTGATGATAAAGTCGGGATCAGTGGTTACCCCAGACCAAAGGGCCTCACTTCTCCTCTCACCACCATGGACCCTTTCCGTGCTTTCCACACTAAAATCCAGGTCCTAGCCAACCTAAACGAAAACATTGTCAACTCACACTTCCCAGAAGAGCTAGACCACTGCGTAGCGCGGCGAAAGAAGCCCAAAACCTCAGCCAAAGCCGATAATTCGTGGTCGATAAGTTCAGACTCGAACGATAATGCAGTCCCAGGCCCAGCCACCATTCCTCGAGGCCCACCGCGCCTGCGCCCGGCCCTTCCTCAGGAAGTCATAGAACTCATCCTTCGAGACCTTTCCAAGGTCGAATTACTGCCCGTCCTGCGGTCCAACAAAGCCTTGTATTCTGTGGCGGTCCGGGTACTCTACCGCGAGCTCGCAGAAAGCAGCCCCAGCCGGCTGATCTCGCTCCTCCGGGCCCTCCTCCCACAAACCCACGTGCACCCGCACGTCCGCAAACTCGACCTCAACATCGCCGCCCTCGAATGCCCCACCGCCAACCTCTACCGCACGCTCCACGCCCTGCTCCGCCGCACCACAGGCCTCGCCTCCCTCTCACTCGACCTGCCCAAAGCGCACTCCCCCGTATGGATATTCGAGGGGTGTAGTTTTAAGCTGAGGCAGTTCTCGACGAGCATGCATTGTTCGCCCGCGTTGGCGAGGTTCCTCGATACGCAGGATCGGATCGTGCAGCTCACGCTGCGCGGGTTCCAGAACGACACCATGCGCTCGCTGCCCTATCTCTACATGGACATCACGCACACGCTCACCGGCATCCCAGGCTCAGGAGCAATCGAGATCCTCAAAAAGCAGGAAGCGGGGCTTGAGCCCTTTGTTCTGAGCCCAGGCGCGCTGCCGCGGCTCGCGGTGTTCAACGCCATCCATGCGGGGCCGGCCGTGGTGGGCGAGGTCGTGAAGGGCAGGCCGGTGACGACGGTGTCGATACCGCTGTTCTCGACGAACGCGAGGCGCTCGCTTGATGCGCTCGAAGGCTCGGCGGTGCCCCTGAAGAGGCTGAGCATTATTAGCTTTGACCCCGATGCGCCGAATTATATCTTTGAGCAGGTGGCGACGCGCTTTCCTGAGCTGGAGGCGCTGCATATCGTCGTTCTGCTCGCGGAGTTTACGAATGTGAGTCTTTACATATGCCTGGCTAAGTGGCATGGACCGATTCGGTTGGAGCGATGGTCTGATAGATTTCTCTGTAGGAGCTTCTATTGGCGGCGTGCCAACACCTTCGGCACTTTAAGAGACTCAAGGTATGTGCTATCTCTCTGGATCAATTACTCCCTCGAGAGCATAGCGCTGACAGACGGCCTGCATAATGTAGTATATCACCTGTGTGGCGACCTCCTCCGAAGAATCGTCAGTTGCCGAGGAACAGGAGATTGCGGAAAAGTGGCATGAGGAGTGCCCGACTCTCAGGACTATCATCCTTCCTCGAGGGCGGGTGTGGTTCCAAAAGCCAGCTCGGATTTCTTCCGATAGGAACTGGGAATGTCTTGAGGATTGATCTGTGATGACGGGTGAAGCAGATGGAGGTCAAGGCTTAGGCGCCCTAGATAGGGGGTGGCAGCCCGCAAGCAACTGTGTCATCTCCATTGAACGTTTTCCTTGTTATATCCTGTAACTTGGGCTGGACTTGGTAATCCACCTACCGAACAATGTCGGAACAGTGTACACATAGCTCGTGTTCGTCGACGTTAGCACTTCCCGCCCATTTAACTTTGAATCACGCTCGACTGATTACGCCCACATATTAGCATGCCTGCCGGTCTACCTACATACATTCATGCGATTAACGTCCCACCATTCATGCTCGCTTTCAGTTTCATTTAGGCTTTTCCGTTACAATACACTTACTCTCTGCCATATCTCTGCATCTGAACTCTTCCAAGTTCTCTCCAACCCCATCCTTTTCCCCCTCAGTCCACGTAGCAAACTCGACTATGGGCCACTCGAGTTTTCACCACTCATCAAACCTCTTGCACTACTATCGCCCTGGGCACATCGTCTTCATGTGTCTCCTGCTCCTTGCATGCTTAGATATCGCGTTGGGATTGGCTGTTCTGGTAGGTGCCTTCGCCTCCTTTTCCCCCGCACACACGCACACCCCTGTGTCTTGTAAACTCATCCTGATATTTTCGTCCCAGCAAAACACGCCTACCGACGCACCTCCGGACGTTCCACAACAGACGGACACTTCAGTACGACGACGGCCATTCATGCTTGGGGCCAAAATGAAGGGCAAGAGCAAGAATCAAGTAGAAGCAGATGCAAAAGCCTCTCATAATCCAACTGAGCCTTCCGTAGTGGTAGCAGACTGGCGGGAGAGAGGCGCCGAGGGTGTGCAGTGGCGTTTTCCAGGGGCTGCGACGGAGAAGAGCGGTGGCTCCATTCGCGGGCGCAAGGTCGGGTTGAATGTAGGGAATGCAAAAATCAAGCTTGGGGCTCAGAGTGGGACGGTTGGAAGTGGGGGTGGGGCTGCAGTGGTTGAGGTTGGTGGGGCGAGGAAGAAGAGTGGGAAGAAGGCGGGGGAGATGTGGAGTGTTTGTGCGAGGTTTGATTGTGAGAAGGTGGAGAGGATGGGGGAGTTATAGTCACATAAATGGTGTGCGATTGTGAGTTGGTGGGGTAGCTAGAGCCTAGGTGTGTATTTATCCATACGTGTATCATATTTTCGTCCGATTCAGTGAAGCAGTTGGTTATCCTCGCCCGTCCCAGAGAACCTCAACTCGAGGGAGGGATTCTACCATGACCTTATAATCTGAATCGTCGTCGGTAATGCATGAGCAGTGGCTGATAATGAGGTTGAGTGCGGGGGAGGAAGAGGCCTTCTAGTTTGCGGCTGTCTCTTGTCTCCCATTCGCTTTCCTAGCTACAAGCCAAATCCTAGACCGGCGCCTCTCGCAATCACCGGAGCTCAAGCTGCTCCAGGGTCCAGGACGTCCGACGTCCAGTACTGTTTCACCGCATGATGATTCGCCGTGTTCAACCCAGACAAGTCAAGGGTATGGCACGATCGCGTGGGTGGGGACGGCCAATGGGGTTATTGAGCGCAAGCCAGACACTGTGGAAGTAATATACTGGATACAATAACCACCACCACCCAGCCACCTTCTCCTCAAGTCATATAATCGGAAACCTCGATGGCAGTCCCTGGCGCTCCTAATCGCCCGGTATCTGCCGATGGAAAAAAGGAACGAGATGACGCAGGGCACCACGAGAGAAGTGAGTTGCGTCTAAACGTCACAAATTGCATCGTCCCTGTGTATCCTTC
Organism: Ephemerocybe angulata; assembly: GCA_013368325.1. Classification (NCBI taxonomy): domain Eukaryota; kingdom Fungi; phylum Basidiomycota; class Agaricomycetes; order Agaricales; family Psathyrellaceae; genus Ephemerocybe; species Ephemerocybe angulata. The sequence continues at coordinate 251,126 of JAACJK010000171.1, forward strand.
GACTCCCACCTGAGCCTCGGTATCAGCTATTATACGGGGCTGAATCCAATAGATAAAGTCCGCATAAGTAGCCGTCTCTAGTATCAGGCCCGACAGTGTCGAGAGCCCCGGGTAGAGACAGAGTGTTGATGCGGAAGGTATGAGGTACCCAAGAGGCGCCTCGTAGGAATGTTCGAGATCGAGAGCTATTTCGCGAGCAGGCGGCTGGGTTGTTCGCACAATTGGACCATGACCCGTCTTCTGAGGTTTCCGAAGGGTGTATCTACGCCCATTCGCCACAGCATCCGCGTTTACTCCGGTCCGAGGGAACAGGAAGACGTCGAACGTGAATGGGAGCTTGTCGTTGCCGGGCTTCGTTACCGGGATGTGGTGCGCCACTCGATCCCATGGCGGTTGGATCGTGGTGTCGGAAGAGCGTAGGGGCGGTAGGCTCTCTATAAATACACCTTTGGAAGTCGGTATTGATTCACTTTGCTTATCCGAGAGGGTCCATAGATATACACCAGATGCTGCGATGCAGACTATTTCGTCATCGGTGAGGATTGTCTGTATTGAGGGTGTTAATAAGTGCTGCTGTTTATCGAAGGCTTAAACATAAGACTTTCCTGGAATATGGTCGAGGTGACGTTGTGGTGGATTACTATGCATGTTTCTTCGGCAAAGCTCCACGCAATGAAAACGTTCCCGAGGATGAGTAAAGCCCTGTCCCCACGGACTAGGACACTGCGGACGCTCTCTGTTGAGAACCTGTTCATGATGGTCACGGACGCAAGTTTCTCGAATGAAGGGGCCGGGTGTGTGGGCGTTATTGCAAATATTGACGCCCTAAAAGGATTTAGGGTCAGCTTCGGACTTCAACAGTAACATCGTGGAATCTTACACGCAGGATCTGTCAGTACGGACCGTAGCTAGACCCACCCTCAATGTATCTGGGTTTTGGGAATTTATCGAAATCGAGGCTACCACTCTCTTGTCGTGGGTTACCGAACCGATATTTGGATGAATATATCTCAGCGCTGGCTCCGACGATAGAGGTAAGCCAGGAGGTCCGAGATCCACTAGCTCCATGCTTATAGAGGGTGCGCCGCCAAAGGTAGCGAGCGTTTCCGCGGACATCGAGTATATGAACACCCCGAAACGGCCACCTGGGACGAGTTGAGAGAACAAGATGTGTCTCTGCGGACATACTATTTGTCTTGATACCGGCTCTAAGCTGTTCACCTCTGCGGTAGGTGTACCGAACGATGCCCCTCGGTGTTGCAACTGACGAGCGAACAAATACGGCCCCACAGTAGCGCGCTGGATCTGGACTAGGGACACGTCCTCGACAGGGTAAGACGGCCGAAACAGGTCGTGCTTAGCGCACATAGTGTCGACTAGCCCTCTCCAAAGGTCTTTGCTACTAGTTATGTCCCGTAGATACCGACAAGTCTATTCCAAGAAAAGATGGTTGGCGATGTTGCTCGTTCCGGAAGAGTTAGGAATACGTACCCGTCCAACAGAGAGAACATCGAAGGGCTCCGCCTCTACCAGTATCTTAGTCCATACCTCGGCTGGTACATTCTCGATATGTTCTGGCTGTGACATGATGGTTGGGACGAAAGGGTGCGATGATTGCTGTTGGCTCGTTATCGCCACTGGCATAGTAAGATCTAATCTTATCTACATCAAAGCCCGATCAAGATAAATTTACGCTGACCTATACCAACATCTTGGATGTACATGACGCGCAAGAAGTCGGAGATTATGCTCTGGGAGTCGTGAAGGTCCAATGTTCGTAGACTCTTCAAATAGTAGAATAGCTAAATCTCTACTGTTAACACATGTAGCATCACTAGCTTCTATGGAGGTCCCTCCCTATATCAGCCTGGGCGTCCGACAGGCATGTATAATTGGTTTCAAACACGTACATTACCTGGTACGTCAAACTGAACCTGGATCACCTGTGTAATACACACTACACCCACTTCTAGTTTCCATCGCCACGTAGTCCTCCACATCCAGGCCCTCGCCACTGTCACAGACCTTGTATCTTCTTCTCTACAGTTTAAGCGCCCATCAGGCGCTTAGACTAAAAGACTTGAGTTCGGACAGCACAAGCTGAGAACAGCCATAAAAGTACATCAGAGAGATTTTTCCTCCGAGATACATGGTCTATGTATCAGCGGCAATAAACCCTATTTCCTCAAGTCACGAGAACAGACGAAGCGCGGGCCTCGAGGCCCCCACGACATACGTTAGTTGAATCTGGGACCGAGTCTGGGATGATGTTACATAATCGTACATATTCTGCTCTTTCTCGACTTCTTCTTTTCCTTGTTCCCTTTCTTTGACGCCTGGGCAGATCCTTCGGCCTCTTCGATCTTGGGCGGCTCTTCTACTCTCTTTTCTTCGGAAACTTCCTTTGGAGCATTGTCGGTGGAATCTGAAGCCCTGTACCACGCCAAATTCTTCGTATTAGCCAACATGCCGGCGTCAAGGCGAGAAAAGCGAAGGAAGGAACACGTACTCAGCAGACCCGGAGTTACCGAAGACAATTTTGAACGTACATTCGAAATCGGCGATGATGTCCTTGATGTCTTCAATACCGACGGAGACGCGAATGAGGTCAGGGGTCACGCCGGTGCTGAGCTGCTCAGCTTCGGTTAGCTGGGCATGGGTGGTGGAGGCGGGGTGGATAATGAGGGTCTTGGCGTCACCTATAGGTCATCAGCGGACTTGTTGTGTAAGGGGGAGTATGCGAGGATACTACTGACCAACGTTGGCAAGATTGGAGGCGAGCTTGAGGCTGTCAACGGCCTTTGAGGTGGTCTTAGCATCGCTCTTTAGACCAAAGGAGAGCATGCCGCCATGGGCGTTGGTGCGGAGGAGCCTTTTGGCGAGGGCATTTGAGGGGTGCGATGGGAGACCAAGGTATGACACCCAGGAAACGTGGGGGTTCTGCTCGAGCCATTGTGCAAGGGCAAGAGCGTTGTCGCTATGTCGCTGAACACGCAAGCTAAGGGTCTCCAGACCCTGGAGGATGAGGAATGCACCGAAGGGATTGAGGGCTGGGCCGATATCACGAAGGAGCTGTTTACCGGCGCTTATTAGGGGATGTCTACATATGGGGGATGGAGCCGTACCTCAGTTCGTACTCGGACAGCGTACGCTGCAGGACCGAAGGTTTCGCTAAACTTCACACCGTTGTAGGCCTCGCAAGGCTCAGTGAACCCGGGGAACTTGCCGGACTTGGTCCAGTCGAACTTGCCAGAGTCGATGATGACACCGGCAATGGTCGTCCCATGGCCTCCAATCCACTTCGTTGCGCTGTGGACGACAATATCGGCGCCAAGTTTGATGGGCTGAATGATGTAGCCGCCGGCACCGAAGGTGTTGTCTACGATGAGGGGAATTCCATGGTCATGAGCAACCTTCGAAGTGCGTGATAAGTCGACCATGTCAATTACAGTAATGCTAAACCCAGAAATATAAATTTGTTCTTACCTTGGAAAGTGCGGGGATGTCACTCAGAAGGTACTTTGGGTTGGCGATACTTTCGACATAGATAGCTTTCGTGCGCTTGTCGATGGCAGCGGCAAATGCTTTTGGGGTAGGGTCTGTGACCCACTTGACACCGATACCGAAGTTCTTGAAGGTAACCTTGAACTGATTGTACGTCTGACATATACAGAATGGTTAGTTCGAGCCACATTGCTTCAACCCTCTCAAAGACTCACTCCACCGTAAAGATACGACCTAATTAAATAAGAGAAGGTGACTCTGAATTAGCAAAGCGAGGAAGCGACGACAGTCACAGAAAGGAAGCTCACGTCGAGACAATGTTGTCTCCTGCCCCAGCAATGGTAGCGATAGCCAAAAACTGGGCTGCTTGCCCAGAGGACGTGGCAACGGCAGCTATACCACCTTCCAGAGCCGCCATGCGCTGCTCGAAGACGTCCGAAGTGGGATTACCAATGCGTGAGTAGATGTTACCCATTGCCCTCAATCCACAGAGGTCGGCGCCGTGCTGTGCTAACGCGTTAGTAAAAAAGCTCAGCCTTCATAATATTCTCTTACCGCGGAGTCGTTGAATACGTAACTGGTGGTTGCATAGATCGGTACAGCGCGAGCATTGGTGGTAGGATCAGGAATCTGTCCTCCGTGGAGCTGAATGGTATCAAACTCCGGGTCTCTGTAGATGGTGAGGGCCGGTGACGGGTCAGCCAAACTTTTGAAAGGAAAAATAGGCGACAGACTTGTGGAACTGTGACATCGGGGGCGATGAGGAGGGGGATGTGGGATATCGGCTCTAGCAGTCGACGCTGTACTTCCTTATACTACGAATTACCTTGTGAATTCCTGTCACAGACAACTCTCGCATAATCGATAATCGCGTGGCAGGCAGCGACAAATTAAATCCAGCAGGTTTATTGCAGGTCCATGAGGAAATTGCTTGACCACAACGACTGCGCGAATACAACGCTTACGACAGAGATGGGTGGTAGACGGGGGGGGATTGAGGGTCCCCTTCTAATCACCATCATGGTTTCAATTACCCCTGGCATGCAGCCGCAATGGAGCCTGTCGGAAGTACGTCCCCGCCACCGGGTCCAAGAATCGTAGCTGAAAATACTGGCCAGGTATTAAAGAAGGATTTATAGAGAGGATTGAGCTCGCGATAGGTGCAATCACATAATAGTTGGTACAGTTAATCAAGGTTATGAATGTATGCGAGCTTGAACGGGATGAAAACAGCTTCACATGGTGATTCGGTGACCGTGGTGAGATACTCGGTCGCTTCACCTACACTATGCGTTAGTTAATAAGCCTAGAGCAGTGTAAGGCCGCTTACATTCAGTTGAAGGTGCATGAGGCAGGTCACAGGAGGGACCTGAGGATGGGCGCTTATTCATGTCCCACATCAGCTCAGGGTCCATCATCCTCATCTACTCAGCGGAGTTCCCTCGTATCATTTATGCAGAATGCATGCCAGCACTATGTAATGCCAGGGTGACACATGCTCACACAGCTCGCTCCCGAAACGAGGCCAGTTCAACCACGAGTCCGTCGTCACTTCCCGAGAGGTGAGTTATAGTAGCCGCTCTTCGGCAGTTCCAAACCTCAAGACGCCGCCTTTGCTCTAGCCCATCTCACAGGACTCTAAAATTTTAAATGGGTGGCAGTTTCGTAGCTCTCTAGCGGTCTAGGCCCTCGAAGAAAACCGGCCCTCCATATTAAGCGCCCAACCTTCGGCCAACAATAAACCGTTCGATGTTGATTGACCGGCTAAACAGCCTCCTTCATGCCGTAGCAGGCTCCATTGGGCAATTCTGTATTCCTAAGGTCGCTGGCCAGAGCGCCCCCACCACCCTCAAAGTCCTAAGGATCTCCCATCTTTTTCACCCTTCGACAATCGAACCTCGAGCAGACACTCCACATTTCCTCGTCCTTCCTGACGCTCTTTCGCCATACGCCACCAACCTCAACAATCCCAAATTCACTCCCACCCCGACCGCCAGTTTCCCTTGAGGCTCCAAACTTCCATTGCACGCCCTCGGCGCCTCTCTCCCGCCAATCCGCTACTGGAATTTTGCTCGAAGCTTGCTGGGCACTCTCTTGGGGTCTGCTTTCGTCGACTAGGTTTCGGGGGTGGTGGGAGTGTGAGGCATCTATGAGATCGGGTGGGTGGTTTTTGTCGTTCGGCTTCTCGGTATTTACTTTCAGTTGGCAAGCCCACGGGCTACGAGGACTAGTGGGAGTGCAGAGGAGGAACTCACCACCAGTTGCGGCCCGAATGTGGTATCGCACAGTACGAAGAATAGGAGGAACAACATGAGGAGAGTGAATGGCCACGAGGGAAAGTGAATTAACGACTGTGTTTGGCTTGGAGGGTCCATTTTGAACAGGCAATTGCGTGTATGTTTTTGAGCAGTGGGGCGGAGATGGTCAGGCGAGGAAGTCAGTCTGAGCTAAAGCGGGGAAAAGAGTAGTCACTGGAAAATCTGAATCTGAATGGACGACCCGGGGTGTCTGCGTCTCTTACCTGTCAGCCCCCTACAGAGTACAGAGGCTGACCCCTGCTGTAGATATCACGGTGGCATGGAAATGGCAGTTTGAATTGTCTTTGGTGGTAGCACTGGCAGACCGGCCCAGGGCCCAGCACCGGAGAACAAACATGTGTGTGTGTGTAACATGCTGTGTCACGGTCGCAAATATGGGATTCACAACCAATATGAACCCTGGTACGTGTGACATACCTAAGAACAAGTCGAACCTCTGGCGAGAAATCCTGGCCGTGATATCGATGTAATGTGAGATGTTCTATAAAGTAGGTTAACATCAGTAGCTCGATGAGCACTTTAAGCACCTAATACAGCCTAGTACTCGACCCAGGTCTTCACTCATCATGCAAAGCCTGGCAGTCTCCAAAGGCGACATTATCCTCGGCGTTCGCTGACACAGTCTAAGGATTCTGATACAGCCCTGTTCATTCAGCAAACATGATCGAGGGCCTTCGTGGCCAACAACTGACCGTCAACAATACCTAAACTTCAATTGAAAGGGCATGAGGCAGGCCTCCTGACCAAGTCACAAGAGTGGGCAACAGCTGGAGGCTTCTTCAATTGATGACCAAGCCACTTGGGGTTGAACGTTGCTCACCCCTGCTCACCCTTTCATCTTGCGCAACGGACTTTCCTTTATGTCCAACTCCTACGAAACGCCTGAGAGCATTACAACCTCGCCCGGACAGGCCAACTCATCAATGAAACAGGGCAAGTTCAACCACCAGACTGCCACTTTCGAGGTGGGTTATCACTGTAGCCGCGCTGCCAGTGGGCACAGTACTACCAAACCTCATGATGCGACCTTGGCTCGCTGCAGGTCGAGGGATTCGTCCATCGCGTCTGTCGATATGGCTTTGAGCAATGGTCTGCAAAACCATTCTCCGAGATGTTCGCCAGTGCGCCGGAAGGACCAGATGAACGTGCGGATGATGGTCAGGAAAGAGACGATGAGCCGATCAAGCTATCTGGATGCACCAACTTCGAGTTTGAGAGCCTGATCGAGGTCATGTACCCTCTGTGAGTGGATAGCCTACGCTTTCAAGCTCGATCTCCGTTCGTGGCGCGAAAAAAGGCTAACAATATGACAACGGCTCCTTCAAAGCCAACTCACAGGACCCCCTGCGCTTTCAAAGGAGCAATGGATCGGGGTGCTCAAGCTATCTAGGCTCTGGGCTATGCAAGAGGTATGCACCAAGTGGAGATTGAGCTGAAGTCTGCCTAATTGACCGACTATGCATAGGTCGCAACCGTTGCAATCGAAAGGCTGAGCGCGATGGACCTGAAGCCAGTCGAGAAAATCCATCTCGGGAAAGCACACGGAGTACCCACATGGCTGAAGGAAGGATACACCATTTTGGTGGACGACCTCTCCAAAGCTTCCCTCAAAGAAATGACAGTCCTCGGCTGGGAAACCGCATTTCGCATTCTGTGGGCTCGAGACGAGATCTCAAGGCTTCGGGAGGCAACCCCAAACACAGGTGGGTATTGGGTTAGTGCGGAGAGTCTCAACTGCGGGTACTGCTATCGCAACTGGAGCTATCAACACAAAGTGCCCAACGCTCAGACGAGGTGCCCGAACTGCAACAACGTGTATACGTCGAGCGGTCACGGTGTCGCTATCATTGACGCTTCCACGGCACTCCGCTCAACGGCTCCGTTCCTAGATGACAAGCCCAAGATTGTGGCCGACAAGGTTTCCGAGGTTTTTGAGGAGGAGTTAAAAGAAGCGGAGTTGCGTAACACGAAGGTCACAGCATGAGCAGGTTGAAGTGTTCACAGACCTGGCGATTATAATATGCCCACCTGTTGTGCCTCCCATTCCTCTTGTCAAATACGACTTATATTGGGTTCAACGGACACTGAATATCGCGGTGGCATAGAAATGGCTGGTTAGATGACCTCGGGTGGTACACTTGGCAGACCAGGCCCAACACCAGAAAAGAGACCTGTAACATGCCCTATGACAGGCTTTCAAAAAGACTTATCAGTAGGAGGCAAGCACCTCATAGAGGAGAGTAAGGGGCAGAGAACGTTACTGTAGAGTCGAACTTCGAGTGACCAGGGTCAGGCGCTAGGGGTGGAGCGGGGGTCATTGGGTACATCTTGGTTGGGACCTAGAACTAGAAGCGAAAGTCGAAGATCCCACAGTCCAGCAAGGCCTCGAGGCAGAGGGGTCCGTAACCTCAAACGAGTCGAAGCCATGTTATCAGGAAAAAGATTCTGCACATGATCTGGTAAAAATACAATGGTATAGCGGGCGACGAACACACTGGCAAAAACGATCACCGGACAAACAGCCGTTTTGACCTCAGCGGTCGTGCAGCGCCCACTCGCCCGGTCTCTTCTTGATACATTCGGTATGCTTCACGGAGGTGATCTGGTGACAGCGGCCCCGTTTCTCCGCGACGTGCTTGAACAGACCGGGCTGAATCAATCCCATTAGAAGAATGTTCCAGTCGATTGCGAGCCAGATGGTGAACGCACCTTTCTCGACCATCTCTCCAACGAAGACCTTTGAGAAACCTGCAATGATCTGCGCGACAGGTTGCGAGACTTGTTGGCCGACGGTCTGCTGGATGACTTTGCGCACAGCTTGTTTAGGCAGAGCGTGTCGCCTGTAAGCTTCAAATCTATCGTACTGCTCAGGCGAAAAGTTGTCCATGAGGACTCTGTCGGCTAGTCAATTATTGCATCATAGAACGTTAAAGTGAAAACGCGTACTTCAGATTGTCCTTCGACTGCGTCTGGAAGGATAACTGCGCCGAATAGTCATCATCAGCCATGGCAGGCAACATGTCATCGTCTCCCTCGTTTTCGTCCTCGTGCGCCGGACGACCCTGTAGGATAGGCGGCGGAGGTCCGTGTATCAAGTTGCTACTATGCAATGGAGGTGGAGGCATCATCTGAGAATCCAAGTTCGGTGAAGATCCCGGTACTTCAGACGATCCTCGGCCTCCCGATCCACTAGGAACCATAAGCCCCAATCCACTCGAACTTCCAGCACCACCACTCCCATTCGACGGCTGCGCAGCCCCAGGGGCGGGGCTATTGGGGCCTCCAGGTAAAGTCCAATTCGCCTGCGGCTGGTAGTGGTTGCCCGTATATTGCGTTCCGGGTGCGTCAGCTCCGTTCGACGACGAGGATGCGGTAGGTTGGAAGTTAAACGAGCTTTGTTGGATTCGGGGTGAGTTTGCTGCTGATGAAGAGGCTGTTGCTGTGGGGTTCTTGGGTTTGCGGCCCCGTTTGGCACCTGTTGGAGCCTTGCTGGCCCGCTGGGAGGGTGTGCTGAGGTAGGATTGGTTTATGAATTGAGGGGTTGCTGGGCCTGGTGTGGGTGTTCCTGGAGCAGATGGAATGCTAAAGGTTGGTAGGTTATGGCCATATGGCTGGGTCATTGTGGTTTATAGTGACGAGAATTGGATTTGGAGCACGTTGAGGTGAGAGTAGAGTTCAAGTTTCGCGATTGGGACAGTTTGGAAGGTCTTGGGTAAACCCTAACCACAAGGGAGAGTCGGACCTTGAAATAAGCCCCTATCTTTGTACACCTGGTAAGGGCTTGAAACTTGTGTCTGTGCACGAAATAAGGCTACATATTGCTGGTTTCGACCGAGGAAATGTATTTAGGGATTAAGATAGTAGATATGGCTCTTGCAGAGATACGAATCAAGTAAAAGACCAGTCTGCTCAACTTTGTTAGGAAGGCAAGGCTCTGCCAACTTGTAGATCGGGACCCTGTCAACAGTCAACTCTGTTAACTATTAACTTCTGCCACTCCTGCAGTGAATTGCTACCAAAGAGCACCTCAAGGCCTCAATCCTTCAAGGACATCTCGAAATTGACTTCTTGAAGTGAAAATACCAGTCATGGTATGTTCGCTTCTATCTCCGGCAAAGAAATTCTTAGAATTTGGCTTGCTTAGGCTCTTCGTACAGCTTCAGCCTCAGCCATAACTGCCGGCACGCCCGCCAACCCATCTCAAACCAGCGCCAATGCCTCGGCAATGTCCCCGGAGCTCGAGCAGAAGCTCAGTCTCATGGCCTCCCACAGATCGGTGCTCGGATATCTCCTGATAGCGCGCGGAACGCATCCCAGCATCATCCGCCATTCGGGTGTCGTCTTCGAGGGAGAGCAGGGAAAGAGATACGCGTCGGTCGTCGCGAAGATTGTGGAGAGTGTGCAGACGGGCTTGGATGAAGTGAGGAGGGATGATTCTGCACCTGCGGGGTCCAGCGACGAATCCGTGAGTTCTGTACGACGAGCGTTGGTCTGGCGATGTTAACCGTATCTTAGGACGAGGTCAAGTTCCTGCGGATACGAACCAAACGGCACGAGTTGATGATCTCTCCAGGTAAGTACATTGGCCCACACTTGGAACCATTCTGACTTTGGTTTAGACGAGCGATACCTACTTGCTGTCCTCCATGACCCGTCAGCAGCTTCATCGTGATGCAAGAAATACCCCTGCTATGTACACTACTGGAATCGAACCATACTATACCAGTGCTACGCTTTATAAGTGCTCCACGATCCAGTACTCAATCACAGCAAGCCGAGACATTCCCATGATGTCAATACGAGCCATCGGTATACGACTTCCTCCTCTACTTCGAACCACAACAATGTCTTCTACTAGCTTCCAGCTCTTCCCTGACCCCTCCCATCCCCCAGCTCGCCTCTCTCCGCCACATTGGCCTGGCATTTCACCAGCCTCGACTCAAGTCCTCCAAGACGTTCTCAAGCACAACCACGAGCACTGGCATACCTTCATCAACGAGAAACATTTTCACAAGTATGCACTGCAGCTATCTTCGTATAGGGTTGCACTCAAGAGTTTCCCGCAGCCATGCACCTCACCGGGCTTTAGCGCTATGGGGTCTAGGTGCGGATGGTGATGTCATTCGTGCGGGATACGAGAAAGACTGTGACTACGAGAAGCCTAAGATAACACCTCCCGGTGCGATCACGCAGGACAACTGGACGTCCCACCTCGGTGATGAGAGGTACGATGCATTTTACACCGTGATTTTCTCAATAATCACACACTTTCAGATACTACCGTGCATACCTAGACTTCTTCACTGATTCCCTGCGAACTCATGGGATTAGCCCTACGCTCGAAACGTACCTTTTTTCGTCCTCTGCTAATGTTGACGCTGGGAGTGGCAAGCATCCTCAGATGATGGCCAGGCTCTTCTCCGGTGTATTCCACCCCGTGATCCACACAGGCTACGGACTCGAGTTCGGCTTGCCAGGCATGACAGCTGAAGGTGCGTGCTCCCCCCTCTTTCAAGGCAAGCAATGATCTCATGCGCGGTGTTTAGGACTTGCTCAAGCCGCTGTCCACGCACCCGCCACTGCGCCCCTCATCCCTTCGTCTCTCTTCGACAGCTCGACATACAGCACACTGGATAGCTTCGCCGAGTCTGCTGGGAAAGGGCTGAACGAGGCGCTGGGAAGCGCTGTTCAATCGCTCGACGCTGCATGGGAGACTATCTTACCCAAGAACATTAAGCTCCCACCTTCCAACTCGTCAACCCCCAGCCGAGGGACGTCCGCGCACCTGGAAGACCAGCATGAAGCGGCAGATGTGCACGCGCTTGATATCCTGGGATGGGTGTCGAAGGATATGAGATTCTCCCCGTCCCCCGACGAGCGCGATTCTTTCGACGAGAGTATTGGAAAGCATGCGAGAGCCGTTATAAAGTTCTCGAGGTTGTGGAAGCTGGACATCGATAAACTTGCGAACGACCAGGCGTACCTTGATGGTAAGATCGAGGAGCTCGCGTTCGTGGTTGCCGTCATGTACGGAATCGGAGTCTGGACGGGCAGGGGTAAAAACGAAGATGGTAGCGAGTCTCTCTTCAACGCCGATTTCTTCCTGTCAGTCTTCCCCCACCATCTCATCTATCCCTTCCACTAACACCTCCTCTTTCCACTAGAATGCACCTCGTAACATCCTCCATCTTCATCCCATCGTACTGCGCCTACCTCTCCCCGCTCTCCACAGCGCGCTTCCTCCAGACCTACCTCACCGTCGCCCTCGCCATGTACGTCTTCCGCGGCTGCCCGCCCTTCGACATCCCAGGATTCTATCACGCGGAGGAGCCTCAGCCAGTGGGACCGCAGCCGCATCCGGGTAAGGGGACGCTGCCTTCCCCCGAGTCGGGAAAGGCGGTGAACCCAGATCCGTGGCTTCCGATTATACAGACGAGCGTCGTGCATCCGGACGAACATGTGCCGAAGACGCAGAGGGCGTTGGCGAATTGGGCGGGACATTTTGGGACGAGGAGGTTTAGGTCGGTTGCTACTACTGCTAGTGAGAAGCGGGTGGATGGTGCGTCTAATGCTGCTGAGAGCGCAGGGTTGGGAATGGGGTGGGCTGGAGAGGGGTGGCAGGGAGACGGGGGCCGCGTTCCGTTGGAGTTGGAGGGTGCGGAGTGGTTGGATGGGACGGTGTTTTTGAGGGCGGCGGAGTTTACTGCGGCGAGGATGGGGAGGGTGAGGGAGGGTGAGGATGGGGGGCAGTTTTGGGATTTTAAGGGGTTTTATGAGAGGCAGAAGGAGGAGGTGGGTGTGCCGAAGGCTCACCTCTGATTTCTGAAGCTTAAGAGGTTACATAGGGCAACCCAGGTGTTCATCGGACGTCCTGAGCCACTGGCGGTGTACGTAACGCCACACCTTGGTTTTTAATCGTGAGCGAACTTTATGAATTCATGCTATACAGCCCTTGCAAGCCCCGATTCTTTTCATGTTCTCGATTGACGAATGGAGGGTAGAGAGCGATAGGCGCTCACCATACTATGCACATACATAGATAAGATTAGATTGTCTTTTCCACGCTTTGAATGGATGAATTGGCATTCAACGTTCAACAGTTCAGATCGTTCAGAGCTAGCAGCTAATCTATCCGATGTCCAGTCGTTTCCACAATCCAATCAAATATTTCCACCACCAACAGCCATCCGGGCTGGCATGAAGGCCGCATCATCTAGAGTACCCATGTTCGGACAGCTGGCACAAGCTCGCAAGGCGCTTTGACCTTGGTCCAAGAACTAGTTCTTGGACCAACGACTCAACTATTACTACTTTGGCTGTGCAAGAATAGGCTTCGCAATCTCTATCTTCCGAAGGCAGGGTTCCTGCCGGCCGCAGTGGTGCTATAAATATCCCATAGCCTAATTGCAGGTGCGCACAGCCTGCTGCGAGGCCTTTTGTCTTTACTACCTCCTAACCTTCCGGAAAGCCCTAGGACTTGCCCTTCAAACGATACCAGACGACTTGAACGTCCTTCCTCCAAGCTGAGCTTGATTTGAGATTCGTTGGAGGCATAGATGGCGGGATACGAAAGGGGGCAATGGCAACCGCCGCCACAACGACGATATTCTGGCCCATCGACGGGGGTTGAAGCTAATCTGCAAGCATACCCACTCAAGCCCATCGTTCACCCGCACTACCAGCAGACGCATCTACAATTGCCTTATGACGAGGATGATCGAGAGTCAATACGCACGGCTGTGGTTGGCGACCACACAGACGAGGAGCCGCTGTACAAGAGCAAAACGGTGTCGACACTCGATTCAGAGGAAGGTATGAAGACTTCGGACTATCGGAATGGGGGAGGAAGGACGCCCAGTCCGACACCGAGCGAGTTAAAGGAGTTGAAGTCCGGGGCTATCGACTGGAAGAGCTTGGGGTCATGGAGATTTTGGATACGGAGAGATTGGCTTTGTGAGTAGTCTTTCAGCTGACCATGCTTCCCGATGTACTGATTTGAAATACAGGGTACTATGTTATATTTGTGCTGATTGTTACTATAACCGTCCTGGTGTCGGTCTTTCACAAGCAGATCGTACACGCCTTAACACCTGCTGCAAACTGGCTACACGAGTGCGTGTGCTGTATTTGTTCTCCTAAATTCTGGCTTACCATCCTACAGCACGACAGCTGGATGGGTAGTCCCAATAGCTGTGTTATTTGTCATCTCCTTCCCCCCGTACGTCCACTGCCCCGAACAACTGCGGTCTCCCTAACTCGTCTTCCAGCTCTTCGGCCACGAGATCGTTGCCATGCTTTGTGGCTTGGTGTGGGGCCTCTGGATCGGATTCGGAATTGTAGCGGCTGGGACCCTGCTAGGTGAAATTGGGAACTTCTAGTGAGCCTTACCCTCCGTCCGTTGTCGTACCGGCATGGAGACTGACCTCGGTCTCGATGACACCACCCAGCGCGTTCAAGTACTGTTGCCGCTCGCGAGGTGCAAAGCTCGAGCGAAACAAGATCTCCTATGCATGTCTTGCAAAGGTCGTCCGGGATGGAGGCTTCAAGATCGCACTCATAGCGCGGTTGAGTGCTATTCCTGGTCACTGTACGTTTTCTCTATTACATCTGACGATCCGAGCTCACTCAGAGTCCCGAGTACAGTTACGACTGCCATATTTTCGACCTGTGGAATGGGGATCATCGTGTTCACCATTGCCGCTATCCTGTCAATGCCGAAGCAGATTCTTGGAGTGTATCTCGGTGTTATACTCAAGCAGTCCGAGGAAGGACCACCGGATAAGAACAGCAGGATCCTCAGTAATGTGGTATTGGGGCTCACTATCGTGATTACCGTGGTGGCCATGTGGTATATCGTTCGGCAGATGAACAAAGTGAAGCCTCAGATCATCTACCGGCGACGCAAAGCACGGTGAGTGGTCCCCTCATGGCCTCGTCGAAGCCGTGATACTAAATGAGCGACAGGCAAGCCAAGTTTTCTCGGGCATCAGGTCTGAATGAGTATCCTTTCGCCACCGGTCTCGGTCACCGGGCGATGGCCTCCGAAAGCACCATCGTGGTCAACGAACCCCAGTATAAAGCCGGGGACAAGCTTTCCTATACCCCAAGCCACTCGTCCTCATCGTCCCACCTACCATTGGTGGCACCCCAACCCGTGCGGCCGCTATCGATCAGCCAACAGGGTGCATCGCATCTGAGTCCTCTGGCCGGGCCGTACGGTTCGAGATTCAAGGAGAGGGAGGAGAGTGCGGAGGAGGTAGGGTGGGATATGGGTGCCGGTCGCGGCTTATCGGATAACCCATATCGCTATCAACCTACCCCGCCGGAAGGGGGCTCACTCCGTTGAACGAGCAAGGCTGGAGATATCCAGAGTTTCGCTAGGCTTTTGACTTTTGAGACGGACTGATTAGCATTTGACCTATTCTATTCTTACAAGGTTTAATGATCAGCGCTCTTTTGTATACCATCATCTGTACTAGTATTTATGTCCACCATTACTTACTCGTATGTCTCCTCGATGTTCCTTGTCCAACACCCACGTTCTGCCCACGTTCCGCGGAAGAAGAGTTCGGCGAGTGCGCGTGACAGGGGATCTGTAGGTCTTCGCAATCCCGAGTGGCGTTCTTCCACGGAATCGCAACCCCTTCTGGCACAACAGGGTTCTTTCGTTCTATCTTCTGCGCCATGGCTCTTTCTTCCTGACAATACCCTTGGGAGCCTCGATGCTGCCATCTGAGCGTGTTTCTCTGACCCTCACGACCCTCTGCGGTGCTATACCTCTCGACAACTTTCTGGCGAACGACTACGATGACAGTATCGAGCTGGACTACAGGGAGTTCGAGCAGGATGCTGTTGCAGCCCGCAGCAGCAAGCACAAGGACGACTCATCTTATCGCACCGGAGTGGTCAGATCTCGCGCATCCAGCTTCAGCGACGGCGGCGATATGTCCGATGTCGACGACGCCGCGGTGCAGGCGTTGATCGCGATGGACATCGACGAGGCCGAGGGAGAGCGTGCAGGTACTGGTGAAGGCCCTAGCTGTGACTCGTTGGGCGTCTCTCCCGTCGGAGAAGCGACCATTGGGAATACGGCAGAGATCTTATCAGGGCCTGAGACCGCGAGCCTTGCCTCTAGTCAGCTAGCAGTGGTTGGTTTGCCGTCGCCGGAAAGTCTAGATCTCCTTCGCGAAGCAGCGCTGGAGAAACTGTATAAAGCGTGCACGAGGCTCAGCGGGACTGCTGAAGCGCTGCACTTCGAGTATATTGAGGAGGACCCAGCAGGTACGCCTCTCCGTCTACGCGAAAGTATCTTCTCCGCTTACTATCGCACAGGCATCAAGTGTATTCTGACCGTAACAATCCCGACCCACGATGGGACGTCCAGAAGATCCTACTCTACCTCGCCTGAATTCGTGAAACGAAGCGACGCGAAAGGTGATGCTGCACGCATCGCTGTGGATATGGGTGTCATCGATTTTCTCAAGTCTGCTACATCCTCTGCCGCCGCGGCTGGCTCGCAGGCTGAGCTCATAGCTCAAGCCAACGAGGCCCAAGATGGAAGCAAGGAGCAGCGTGAAGCCGGCCAGAGGGCAATGCGGCAGATCGCACAGCTGTGTGCAGAATGGCGAGTAGGTGTCACGCCCGAGTACGTGGTGTATAGGCAAAAGAAAAGCAAAGAAAGTAAGTTGGAAAGTCACAGAAAGTCGAATACGTCTGACTGTTTTTCAGATATAGGATGTGCAATCCGAATAGCACTCACGCCCAATGCCCTGCGAATATATTCGACCAATCCAGACTACAGCAGCCCCGAACGCGCGAGGGAAGCCTGTGCGCTTCTCGCCATGGAGGACGGTGTCGAAGAGTACATCATCTACGGCAACGGCCAGAAAGCGAAACCTCAAGCGTCGGAAGAGCCTGTCCCTCCTGCCAAGGCTGTGGCGACGAGACCCCAGTTCAAGCAGATGTCCTTGCAAGACTACTTTGATTCACTCCCGAGGCCTTTCTCTGAAGCAATTGATGAGAGCAAGGGCGCCTCAGAGATACCATGGTCGAGTATGATGAACATCATTATCCAGGGAGCAAAGCTTCGTACCGTAAAAGCCATGTTCCATCCCATAGATATGGAGTACAAGACGGGTGCGCTGGCTCAATCCTCCTGCTTAACATGTATACTGAAGTCCCCGCAGGATTGACTGGCTGTGTCCTGCGGATCGTCCTCTCCGACCCGCTCGTCCTCTCTGTGATCAACGATCTTGAAGGGACCAATCGAAAAGAGATCGTCAAGACGTACATCGTCAACCCACATTTTGTCAAGACGAACGATGCCAAGAACGCAGCTTGTATCCTTGCTGTAACCCGCGACTTGAGGAGCTTCCTCATGGATATCTCGAAGAAGTACGAAGACAACTCACGGGGCACCAGAGATTTCGAGAGGAAGGCGTTTGAGGTTGCGATGCGAACCATAGCTAGATTCAGAGGCACAAATATCGTGTTCGAGGCTACCGGCGGTGTAAGCAGCGGAAATACCAACAGTAAGATTTATTGCCTAATAAATGGGCTCACGACTGACTCGACTTTAGGCTTTGCCTGTTCGCTTTCGATTGATGTCGGACCAGAAGATAAGCCAGAAAGGCGCACATATACAACTCCCGCCAAGCATGGCTCGAAAGCTGATGCCAAAGTCGCCGTCGTACTCGATGCAGCCCAACGAGGTTTGGTTGAGCTTCTGCGATACCACCGTGCAGGGAAGGAGCCGCCTGATGGATATCGCACTTTCTGGGACGTCATCTCGAAGGGCGAAGCATACGACATGGGCTCATTGGCTTCAGAGAGAGAGGTTAACGAGGAGGTGGAGAAGATCAAGGCAGAAAAGAGGAGACTGAAGAGAAAGAGGACGGCGGAGAAAAAGAAGGCTGCCGCGAAAGTGCCGCAGATTGGTGGAATTGCGGTCCCGATAACCTCAGAAACGATGGATCAGGATGGGGAGAGCGGTGAGGATGGAGAGATCAGCGAAGACGAGAGCGTCGATGTTGTGGTTTACCAGGCTGTGGCGCCGCATCCGTCTACTGTCAAGACCCCAGAGAAGGAGCGGGATTGGAAGAGGCGGAAGTGGCCGGGCGGCAAGGGGAATGGCGCTGCCGGACGTGGTGCCAATAGGCATGGTGGGCATGGTGCAAACGGACATTGGCAACATGGGAAGCAATATCATCATGGGTCGTCTAATCGTCCACCAGGCGCACCAGCAGGGCTTCATGTATATCCGAATGTCGCACCTCCGCACCCTCCGTTGCACCTACCGCCGGCGAACTACTCTTCCACTCATCCCTACCCAACACCGTCACCAGTTTCTCCTTCACCTATCGCTTATCCACACTCTCACTACCCCCCTAATCCTCTCCCTCCCCACCCTCTCCACTCTCCAAGTTTGTACCCTTATGCAGAGCCTTACCCTTATCCCCCTCCACCGTCCCACCCTAGCCCACACTCCCCAAGTCATCCTCCTCCCAGCGTATACGTGTATCCATACCCGCCACCTCATTACGGACCACCCGCGTACAACCACCCTCCGCCGCCAACAGCAGGTCCGGAGCACTACTCATACCAACCACCATCCTATGCACATCCTACGTACCATCATGCCACCTCACCTCCTGGACACGATCATCCATATGACGATCCATACCCACCACCACAATCGATACCCCGTTATGACCATACCACGCCGCCTCAAGCAATGTATCCACCAACATACCCGCCGGTGCATTCCTCAGCGCCTATCATTCAGGAGCCAAGGGTGCCCAGGCACCATCACGATAAGTCGAAGCAGAATCAGAGGGAGGCGCACCCAAGGGGGCGCGGTGGAGGGCAGCAGGGATCCTGGAGGGGCCGCCGATAGGGCCAGCGAGATAGATAGTTTGAAAGGCGACCCTGAACTGAAATCTAATCTTATCTTGCAGCAAGGTGATCGAGCGCTTATTGTAGTACCATCTCGCTCCGTGACCTCTCCTTGACTCCGAGTCCGAGGTAAAAGGTTGGAGCTTGTGACAAAGAAAGCAAAGAAAGCACAGGGGGCTGAGGTATGGGAGCAGGGTGCAATTCGATCCCAGCTGTGGCATGCGATCCACTGGTCATGCGACATCGGCGAAGGCATTTCTTTGTTAGTACGTGCGAATCCGACATGAAAGGCATGAAAGACAAAAGTGGCACCCTTTGTCTTTCTCCTCGAATCTGTATATATGGACGCCGACGTCGACCCCTCCCCGCTCCTTACTCACTCAATCGACAAGGTCGATGCCATGCATTTCCGCGATCTGAACGCTATCAAAGCGTACTACAAGACCTTCTACGACAAGTATGGCTACGTCGTAATCCCATCCAACGCCCCCATCTCCCTCATTCCCTCCTACGAAGCCTTCTTCAAGCTCCAGGAATCCTGCGAGAGAGCCATCTCCAAGACACGATCGGGCGAATGGCCCCACCGTCGGACGGTCGGGAAGCAGTTCCCACCATATGGCGAGGACAATCCCGACTCATGGGGTGTGCAGCATCTCATGCACTTCGAGCTCCAAGAGTGGGCATTCGCGGAGTGGTACTGCAGTGATAGGGTCCTCGATGCTGTCACCCTGTTGCTTGGATGCCAAAGGGAGGACCTACAAATGGGTACGTCGCTTCACACTCTCAGTCATCGTAGCCATAATATTAACCTTGGTATCATGAAGAATTGTTTAATCTCCTCATCAACCCAACGTCCCATGACTTTGCTTTGCGGTGGCACAGAGACGACGTGCGGGAGCGAGCCTCGTATGATGAGGAGGTTCACGCTCTGGCGAAGTGGCACACCGGCGTAAGTTCAGCGTTCCTACCACACCTTTCCGGAAAACATTGACGCCGGCGCCCACAGATACAATGGAATACGTGAGTGCTTTTACCTTCATCCACCTTAAACAAGAAGCCCCATGCTGAACAAACGTAGGGCGTTGTACCACGATGAATGCCTCTACGTAGTTCCAGAAAGCCACATGATTCCGCGAACCCAAGCTCAACGATCCCTCTCTCGAACGCAGGCGCCCCCTAAGGATCCAATGAGAATGCCGGGTGCAGTCAAAGTGGTTCTCGAACGTAAGTCCCATCCCTGAACCGCTCCGTACAACTGCCATTATACTGAGCCTCCTCGCCAGCGGGAGACACAGTCTTCTACAACTCCAACATCCTCCACTGTGCCACATACTCCTCCGCCACTAAGCGTGCCACCCTCCATGCGTGTATGGGCAATGCTGCGAGAGGAGGTCTGAACCGTGCGCGCAACATTCTTCAGCACGACCTGAAGTGGATGAAAGACCCATGGTTCTGGCAAAGCTTGCCGCACGATACGGCCAAAAGGATGCTCGACAGACTTATTGACCTTCAAGAAGCGCAGGAGGGACAGGAGGTATCGTATTCCCTATCGGGATAAAGAAGGGTGTTAGCTATCAGTGAATACAATTACATTTCGATTGTTTGTTGATATCCCTGCGCCTACTGAGCAGACTTCTCGAATACGATCTTGAATGCACTATCGAAATCGGCAATGATATCCTTGATATCCTCGATTCCGACGGAGACGCGGACAAGGTCAGGAGTGACTCCCGAACTACGCTGCTCCTCTTCCGTAAGTTGTGCATGGGTCGTCGAGGCGGGGTGGATAACGAGAGTTTTCGCATCGCCTGCAAATAGGTATTAGCTCATATTCAAAAAGATATACACATGATACGATAGGGTACTAACCAACGTTAGCGAGATTAGAAGCCAGCTTCAGTGCATCCACAGCTTTCGAGCTCGTCTTTGCATCGGCCTTCAGCCCGAAAGAGAGCATTCCTCCATATGCATCCTTGCGACAAAGCTGGAGTGCAAGTTCATTCGAAGGATGCGTAGGAAGTCCAAGGTATGACACCCATGACACATGGGGGTTTTGTTCGAGCCACCTTGCCAGGGCCAGCGCATTTTCACTGTGCCTCTGGACACGGAGACTGAGTGTCTCGATTCCTTGTAAGAGAAGGAAGGCTCCGAATGGGTTGAGGCAGGGGCCAAGATCACGAAGGAACTGCAAAATCACGGTCGATTCAATGGGCATTCGACTGCGTGACCGAGACCAACAGAACGCACCTCTGCTTTCACTCTCGCAGCATACGCGCCCGCACCGAAAGTCTCGCTGAACACCATGCCATGGTAACTCTCACTTGGCTCAGTGAACATGGGGAACCTGCCGCTCTTCGCCCAATCAAACTTGCCAGAGTCGATGACAACGCCGGCAATCGTCGTGCCATGTCCTCCAATCCACTTCGTCGCGCTGTGTACGACAATATCGGCTCCGTACTTGATAGGCTGGATGATGTAACCGCCTGCTCCGAACGTATTATCGACGATCAGTGGGATGCCGTGCTCGTGAGCGACCTGCCATTCAGATCAGTTCGGTGGGATGTGGAGGAGGGAAGGACTTACTTTCGACAATGCAGGAATATCGCTAAGGATGTACTTGGGGTTGGCGATGCTCTCGACGTAAATGGCTTTCGTGCGGTCATCGATGGCGGCTGCGAAGGCTTCGGGGGTTGTATCTGTCACCCACTTGACGCCAATACCGAAGTTCTTAAAGGTCACTGAATTGCTGTTAAGACACGAGGCTCAAGAAACTATACAGTGGTGCTTACCTTTAAACTGATTATACGTCTACGAGCGGGGAAAAAGGTATTTTGGGTTAGGAGGGAACTTGGCGAACGTATTACGAAGGAGAAAACGCACTCCGCCATAAAGGTACGATCTGAAGAGGGAACAATCAGCTGGGAATGTCTATACGATTCCGAAGCAGCAACTCACGTTGAAACGATGTTATCCCCCGCCCCTGCAATGGCCGATATCCCCATGAACTGTGCAGCTTGGCCGGATGATACAGCAACGGCCGCTATCCCTCCCTCCAGCTGGGCCATGCGCTGTTCAAAGACTGCAACAGTAGGATTTCCAACGCGAGAATATCCATAATTGTCCGCAGGGGCTCTAAGAGAGATCGTTCAACAAGGGGGGTGGGCATAACACTTGCTGTTGAATCGCACCTCATGGCAAATACGTCGGCAGCATGCTAGCAAACCCCACTTCAGTGGGGCAAAGACAGTACAGACGAGGGAGACATACAGCAGAATCATTGAATGTAAAGCTTGTGCTGGCGTAGATAGGTACAGCACGGGCGTTAGTTGCAGAGTCAGGGATCTGCCCTCCATGAACCTGGATCGTGTCGAATTCGGGCTCTCTGAAGGTGAATGTCGCACATCGGCCATTTAGCTTGGTGTATGCTTCAGGCTACCTATACACACTTGTGAAATTGAGACATCTTGTGCGTATCGCAATCGATGGTCAAGGGTCGAATAAAGCCTCACAATTGGAATGAGATGGCTACCCGGTCCCCGGAAGGGCGAGAGAAACCGAACCGGGATGACGGTAAAGGTGCGTCCCTTGGAAGCCGCCGCAGCAATAAGCGCCCATTCTCATTGTAGAAGGTGTAGAAAATCGGTAGGTTGGTGCCTAGGAACCTTGACAGTAATGGAAGCAAAAGACAAGCGCGACACTAGGCGACTCAGTCGAACAAACACCCGGAACGAGGCCGGCCGTGCTGAATAAGCCGCACATGGCGGTTAGCCCGTTGGGCGCTTAATCATCAGTTACCAGGGAAGAACGCTTTGAGCAACGCCGAGGCGTGTCTACTCGACCTTCGGTTGTCGGGAGTTTTGCAAGTACCTGCTTGTTATTGGCTGTGGATCCCTGCTGCTGGTGATGGACGTCCAAACTTGGTCCAGACTCCAAACTCAGTCAGCAGACTTACTCATCCTGAATCTCTTGGGCCTGAAACTTACATTTTGGCCATATAATCCATCTAGTTTGGAAAGCGACAGTCATAGTATGCTAAGAAGCCCAGGTATACGTTGTCCAAGGCTCATGTATATAAAAGACAGGCCCTATGGCTTTGAGAGACAAGGAGTAACACATTTCCAACGAGCCCGTCACCCCTCAAACAGAACACATGTCTACCACCAAGATCTTGATCACTGGAGCCACAGGTATGAAAAATACCAGTGAGGTATACGTCGTCAGTATATTGACCAATCTGTGGTATAGGCTACATTGGAGGTTCTGTATTGGGCCGCCTGCTGGTCCACCCCGAGTCCAAGTCATTCGAGATTGTTGCGCTTGTGAGAAGCGCCGAGAAAGCGGCCAAGATCAGCACCCTGGGGGTCAAGACGGTCCTTGGCGATTACGATAATCTTGCCCTCTTAACAGAGCTGGCTTCCAATGCCGACGTCGTCTTCGAAATCGTTGACTGTGACCGTCTCCCGCCGAACGAAGCTCTGATCCAAGGAGCGAAGCAAAGATTCGAAGCAACCGGCAAGGCGCCTATTTTGATTCATACCGTACGTGAATGCGCACAAATCCTATCTTCCATGCATTTACAAACCATGTTTGTTGTTTCTAGTCAGGATCAGGTCCGTTTTCACAGAGTGTTTCTACCATCCACTCACCGATTCTGATGCATGTCTATGTAGCTCTCATCATGGACGACGCACACGGACTGCACAGCAACCACAAGGTGTACAGCGATTTACAGTCAGACGAAATCGAAGCACTTCCCGATACAGCCTTGCACAGGAACGTTGACCTGGCCTACCTGAAGGCTGACAAGGAGGGCTTCGCTAAAGCCTATATTGTTACCCCAGGTTCGTAGCTAAAAAGCACACAAGTGCGGGAAAGGCACTGAAATTACTTTTTTCCTCCATAGGCTGTGTCTGGGGGCTCGCGAAGGGGCCCCTCGTCGACCTTGGCGTGCAGCACACCCAGTCCATGCTGATCCCCTATCTTCTGAAAGCGGCAATTGCTAGGAAGCAGGCTGGGTATATTGGACTTGGAAAGAACATCTGGCCTCTTGTGAGCAACGCTGATAGTAAGTGTCGCAGGTTTCATGGCTCACACACATTTTCCGAGTCGTCGCTCACTGAGTCTCTCCTTAGCCGCTGACCTCTATATAATTGTTTTCAATGCAATCAGAAAGAACCCTGATACGGTCGGCCATGGCCGCGATGGATTCTACTTTGCAGAGAATGGCGAGTTTACCATGTATGAGGCATCCCAGACCGTAGGGAAGGCACTCAAGGAGCTTGGGATCCTTGATTCTGAAGAGGCCACGCCTTTCAGCGAGGAAGAGGCTCTCAAATACCTTGGCGTAAGTTGTACTCGTATCTGAAGCTCAAGAAATACTTACCGAATATTCGATTCAACGCATAGCCTTACTGGTTTGTCTTCGGAACAAACAGTCTGTCAAGGGGTGAACGCTCTCGCGCTGTTGGATGGAAGCCTGTGGACGGGAAGGATGACTTCCTTGCCAGCATCAAAGCCGACCTTGTTGAGATTCTTAAAGCGTCTCCCCAGAAATAGTTACCCTGATGCAATATTTGTCTCCGAGCAAGCTATGGATGTTTCAACGGGGTGTTCGAAGGCGTGAGGGGCCGCTTATTACAACGTACATAGTATTTTCTCCATGCACCGAATGCCGATTTTCAACCAATGTTCATACCCATTCCTTCAACCATGATCGACCACACGGCTAGCATCCCTGCTTTAGGCCCCACGCCAATGGCTCCTGGATAATTCGTCGGTTAGTATCCGATCCTTTAACTGTCAAGTTTGCAGAATGAGTGGCCTGACGAAGGCGGAACAGGAAGAGCAATCTGAAGGACCGAGGGAGGCCGGCCGTGCAGCTGAATAAGCGGCACATGGCGGTTCGCCCGTTGGGCGCTTAATCATCCGTTACCAGGGAAGAACGAGATGCTTTGAGCCAACACCGAGAATAGCTGGCCAATCTACTAGCTGCTTGGTAGGTTGTAGCACCCAGAAATTGTCTAGGAGCTCTGAGTCGCAAACGACCTTGGAAGGCCTCTGTTGGTGTCTTGCACGCGCACGGGCGTCCATCGTCGCCTCAGTCAGCAACTGCCGCATCACCCATGAAACAGACAGAAGGCAATGCGTCGACCTGCTGCCTTTCTCACGTCTAGCATGAACTCACACTTCTGGCGCTTAACGCTACTTGGCTCAGACGCTCTTGTGGAAACCAATACACATCCTAATGGCAGTTTTTTATCCCAGTTATATACAAACCGACCCATGAAGCGAAGCCTGGACCCTTGAGCCCATGAGCTTGAGCGCTTACAGCGATTCATGTTTCGCTTTGAACAGCTACGAAGGGGGTATCGCAAGTACAAGTTCTTCACAAGATGCATACAAAGGCAGGGTATACAGAGTCCATGTAAAATGATATACAATCCAGCTGTCCAAGGGAAGTTAGAGAAAGGCAACGCTCAGGGACATGGAAGGTGGTTAAATAATGGTACAGCTCTTATTCTTTTTCGACTTCTTCTTCTTCTCCTTGTCGCCTTTTTTCGACGTTTCGGCAGAAACCTCGGGTTTCTTGCTTGTCTCCTCTACCTTCTTCTCTTCGGAAACCGAATCTATAGCCTTGCCAGTGGAGTCTGAAGTCCTTTAACACGCCCAATTCTTTGCATCAACGAAGGTGATCACTAACCTCGAGGCAAAGAGGTGAAGGAGGGAAGAGATATTTACTCAGCCGTGCTGTCAAAGACGATCCTGAACGCGGTTTCGAAGTCAGCGATGATGTCCTTGATATCCTCAATACCGACGGAAACGCGGATGAGGTCGGGGGTGACTCCAGAGGTGAGCTGCTCTGCCTCGGTCAGCTGGGAGTGGGTGGTGGAGGCTGGGTGGATGACGAGGGTCTTGGCATCACCTGCATGGTAAACTTTAGCTTTGATGTGTCAGAGGAAATGTATCATCGTACTGACCAACGTTGGCAAGATTGGAAGCGAGCTTGAGGGTATCGACGACCTTGGATGTGGTCTTGGCATCGCTCTTCAGACCGAAGGACAGAACACCGCCATAGGCGTTGGTGCGGAGAAGTTTCTGGGCCAAAGCATTCGTGGGGTGCGACGCGAGTCCGAGGTACGACACCCAGGAGACACGGGGATTTTGCTCGAGCCATTTTGCAAGAGCGAGGGCGTTGTCGCTGTGTCGCTGAACACGCAAGCTGAGAGTCTCCAGACCTTGGAGGATGAGGAATGCGCCGAAGGGGTTGAGGGCGGGGCCAATATCACGGAGGAGCTGTAGGCGAATTTAGACAACCTTAACCTGAACCCAGGAATATTCTCCGTCCACATACCTCAGTTCGTACTCGGACGGCGTATGCCGCAGCGCCGAAAGTTTCGCTGAACTTCAAGCCGTGGTAGCCCTCAGCAGGCTCAGTGAATGCAGGGAACTTCCCGGACTTAGTCCAGTCGAACTTTCCAGAGTCGATGATGACACCGGCAATGGTCGTTCCATGGCCTCCAATCCACTTCGTTGCACTGTGGACGACGATATCCGCACCGTATTTGATGGGCTGGATAATATACCCGCCGGCACCAAAGGTGTTGTCGACAATCAGGGGAATTCCATGATCATGAGCAATCTGGGGAGTGCGGGGTAAGTTTAATTGAACGCTAACAATCGTTGAAGTCTCCTTACCTTGGAGAGAGCGGGGATATCACTGAGAATGTACTTGGGGTTGGCGATACTTTCGACATAGATGGCTTTCGTGCGGTCGTCGATGGCGGCAGCAAAGGCCTCTGGGGTGGTCTCCGTGACCCACTTGACACCAATGCCGAAGTTCTTAAAGGTGACCTTGAACTGGTTGTACGTCTATTGACAATTTGTGAGTTCGAATATTCCGGTTAAATTCGTAATAGCAAACGCACTCCACCGTAAAGATAAGATCTAAAATGATGAAAATGAATCAGAAGCGGGGACAATGGCCAAAGAGATAAAACCTACGTCGAGACAATGTTGTCTCCTGCACCGGCAATAGCAGCAATGGCCAGGAACTGAGCTGCTTGCCCAGAAGACGTGGCAACTGCAGCGACGCCTCCCTCCAATGCAGCAATCCGCTGCTCAAAGACGTCGACAGTGGGGTTACCAATACGAGAGTAGATGTTTCCAAGTGCCCTCAGTCCAAAGAGGTCGGCGCCGTGCTAAGAAAAACGCGTTAAACGGTTATATGGGACGCGTGGAGAGATAGGCACTTACAGCGGAGTCGTTGAAAACGAAGCTGGTGGATGCATAGATAGGGACAGCACGAGCGTTCGTGGTAGGATCAGGGACCTGTCCTCCGTGGAGCTGGATGGTGTCGAACTCGGGCTCTCTGTAAACGCGGTCAGCCGACTGAGCGAAAAGAAAAAGAGGTGCCTCACTTGTGGAATTGAGACATGGTGAGAGATGTGGGGTAATGAGGATCGCTGTTCGGTACCCTTACTGACGACGATGTCGATCCTTTATACTACGAAACTATCTATTGCGTGCTCGCAGACAAGTCTAGCATAATCACGCAATAGGGGCGCACCATCAGGAACATACTATATCCAGCATGTTCGTATGGTGAGGCCTGGCGATGCTCGCGCCGCTGTCCAGCCTGTGCTCGGCCACGATGACTGCGCGAATACAGCGCTCTCGACAAATGTGAGTGGTAGACGAGAAGAAAGGGGTCACCATCAATCTTTACGCAGGCTAATCACGGCCCGCAAGCCAGAAAAGGACGGGCACCTGAGGTTGGCAAGAACCACACCGCCGCCACTTCCCCTCTCGTCGTACCTCGCCCTCTTCCAACTCAACGCACGGGACTTGCTCACTAAAGCTTTGCGGAAAGATGGGAGGCTGCCCTGCCTCGGGCTTTCAAATTGCAAGGTATCACGCGTACGGATTACGCAGTGGCACCCTCATCCTGTTGGACGAACGCCGCCAGGTCCATCAGTCCTGGAAACTCTTTCTTGTCCGAGAACAGGCAAAGAGACAAAGGACGGAATCACCGCTACAACGCTTTGGCCAGTGATCGTTGATGCGTCCCTTCGGACATGTCGACCAAGCAATTGTTTCCGCCACCTTGCCGTCGGCAGGCGCGCGTCCCGACGCGCTTTGCCCATTAAACAATGAATCGAGCCTTGCGCTTTGGCGCTAGACAATGCACGGTAACAACGCGCACTTCCTGAATATAAAATTGCCCCGTCTCCGATGAATTTCCTCATTCCCCTCCACTCTCTCCTACTCAACAACCCTCAACCAGGCATAGAATACACCATGGCTTCGAAGGGAAAAGGTCGAATGCTCGACAGTCCCGACGACCCCCTAGCTGGCGAGTTGTACTTAGCAATCAGCCAATTGCACGAGATCGGCAGGCGCATCATGCAGGTCCATGATAATCCTGAGGACCCCATGCATGCCTTCGTCAATAACATCGTATTCTCACTCCCCACAGACGCGGAGCAGGTCTCCACTTGCAGGTGTGTGCCAGATAAGTCTGTTCAGACGATATGCCGCTAATGCAGCTTCCTCTTTCCAGCGATCTTCTATTCCGACGTCTCAGGGACGCGAGAATTGTGGCTGGGACTGAGGATCAGTCCGACAGTGAGGGGGAGGATGAGGCGGATGAGTTATTCCAAAGTCCCCAAGCGGAGGCTCCAAAACCCGGTAGCGGTAGTGAATCTCAACCCCAACCTCCACAGGTAGACCTACCAACGCCGCCGAATCCCGTCGTCCAGTCTCCAGTCTCTCCAACACCAGGACCCCCCGTTCAAACCTCTGCTACTATGACCCAGATTCCCGATACCCCAGAATCTGATGTTCCCAAGAGTCCTGGTACCGGTTCGCTCCCTCCCAAAATTCTCAGAATCCAGAAGAGGGAAAAAGATCGCGCTGAGAGGGAATTTGAAATTTCTCGGCAAGAAAGGCGGCCTAATCCTAAGGCCTCGGTGAACCACAATATTCGTCACGCTAGGCAGCCCTCTCCTTTGGCTACTGGATCTGGTCCTGCCGCGGCTTTCACCCCCTCGAGTCCTCGTCCTCTCCGCACCCCTCCTGCCGCGTCCATCCAGGATGCCCCAACCTGGACCGTGCTCGAATCGTCTCCTCTGTCCAGCCCACAAGGCGTGCCTGCAAACGTGCCTCTACCTCTCCCAGCTAGCCCCACTACCTCTCGTTCCAACGACCCTCTAGTGCCAAAGGCTCAGAAGGACTCGGACTCCTCTCCTCGACCTGCGGATACTGCCCTCTTCCCCTTGACCACCCCCGCCGACTTCTCAGGCACCCATTGCCCCTCTTCTTCTGAGGCTATCAAGTGGACGGAAGGGGTCCCCAAGTACAACCCCGTGGAATCAACGAGCTGTTCTCGGGCTACTTCAGCGACCGAGGAGGAGGAATCTGAGAAGAAGAAGTGCGTAAAAGCACCCTCGCGCTCTCAGACCCCGCCCGCTTCCGAGTCTGGCTCAGCACCATCCACCGACTTTCCAAGAATCAAACTCACCCACTCAGCCTCGTCCTTCTCGTGCATCCTCCCGCGTCTCCCTCCCCCGAGTCCTCCGTGGGAGACGAAGGATGACAACTTGAAGCGTGCTCGGGAAGACGAGGAGGAACTTGTTGACTCGGAGGAGAGTACGCGATCCAACTCGCTCAGTGCCGGGTCCTCCGGATTCCCCAGTGTCTCCTCCTCCGGCAGCCGCCCGAGAAAGAAGGCGAGGACAAGGCATACTGTAACCCCAGACACCAGTCTGGCATCGAGGGCGTCCTCTGCCTCTGAGCCTGGGGCTTCGACACTTGTGGTTAATGAGTGGATCCATGAGACAGCGGAGACGTACTCAGCGGCGGTGACCCCACTGGCAAGTGCTCCGAATGCGGCGGTCGAGCATGCTACGGCTACTACCATCGTGACGGGCCGTGTTACTCGTTCGAAGACAGCTAAGGCCCAGGGTGGTAAGAAAGGCAAGGAGTGTGCGTGATTTACTTATGCTTGAGCTTCAAGAGGATGGATGTGTCTTTTCTTTCCATTATTTCCGTCGTATCGTTGTTCTTCCTCTTCCCCTACCGCTTGGCCCACTGCTTGAATCCTTTTCGCTCTCAACGTTTATTTAACACATTCAACTAACGGGCCTATGGACATTTACCCTCCCCATCAGGACATATCTACTCTATTCTACCTCATTGTACATCACTATCTTATTCTGTATTTTTATTTCAAGGTCACCCTTTCCAGTCAATGGCTCATATGAATACACTCACACCGAAATGCCATCTCGCGCCCTTCAGTACATAAGACCCGTGATAATGTTCCCGCCTGCAAATCTCCGCCTCGCCCATATGTTTGAGGCCCTGCTCATTACTATCACCTCGGTGAATGGATTGGGTGGGATATAACAAATACAATGGCTTGCGATTATGCTACTTATGAAAGCGAAGAATAACGATAACTGGGAATGCAGACAAGAATCGATGGTGGTACAACGGTGAAGAATGCTAAATATTTTACAGTCACCAGGAGACGACACCACCAAAGAAAACGGGAGTAACGACACGATGGAGAGAAGGTGCCCTGACTACAGGTAAATGAAGTTGTACCTATGGATTCGCGATTGAATCAATATATATGACCATGGTGGAATCTATGATGTGCGTACCTTGACAGAAGATGCGGGATGGCACTCAATTGTGGGCCGTACCGTGCAGCGTTATCGTACAACTCGAAGAGGGGGATGGCAAGTAGTTTCATGTTCTTGGGCACCGCAAGAACCTCTGCAGGGGGATGGGTCAGGGCTGGACCGAGTACTCGATTCTCGAAGTACGTACTTCGTTCTGGCATCTGCACCAGGAAGAGCTTCTTACACTCTTTCGGCTTTGTGATATGTGCTGGAATGAAAGGGTACTGTAAAGTTTGCAGATCAGTACCCAGTTACGATAACCTTCTATCGGAAAGAAGCAACGGATATGTCGTGATTGAGAGCCATGGACGGGAAACTATGTCTTGCGGAGCCACGGCCCCCTTCACCGAGATACTCCTTCTGCCCCCATAAAGCGTGAAGCCATGATAAGTCCCCGAGCCAATTGAGGGCTAGTATGGGGGCATCTTGGGGACATCTTGGGGGATAACTACGCGAGTAGAAGCAATGAACGTACCATGAAAGTCTCAAAGTTGGGCCTCCACCACTGCGCCAAACAATCTCCGATTTCCCAGTCGTTGTCAATCCCGTGGTTCTGATCGAATTGCTGCGAGTTACTTGGGGGAGCGAGACGGTCGTCTAACCGCTTCTTCAAGCCGTCGATTTCATCCTCTCCCGGTTTCAAATAGTCACCAGGTCTATACAGAAAAGGGAAGCGTCAGCCAAACGTAGCTCGAAGTCGAATTGTGATTAAGAAGGACGCTGTCGGAGCTCGTTCGCCCGATGGAACTTGGCCCCGTCGCGGGTAAGTGATATGCGTACCAGGCTCCGTCCGAGGGCGTTGTTATCGCCTTCAGACAATAGCGATCCTCGAAGTACTAGACGGGAGCAACGCATTGTACGCACAGTTTGAAAAACGCGTTCGCAATCTGAAGCATCAGAATGTGGGGATGGCCGTGGTCATGGACGACGAGGATGCCCTCCACCGTGCGCCGCATACCGAAGTCTTCATAGTTATTTTGGAGCCTTTGCAAACGTGCAGAGACAGATGGATCCTCTTCCGGCTGAGCTTCCTTTGTGCTAGAAAGTTGTGCGATCCTCAGTCCAGGCTTCAACGCGCACGGCGGGGATAAGAGCTGACCTGAACGTAAAGTTCGAAAGCGGGTATCTGGAAGATCTGGTTGGGTACGGTGCATTCATTCCAGGAGTAGATATAGTGCTTACAGTGCGATGGTGTTCGACATCGTGGTCGACAGTGAGCAAGACGTGTTCAGCGTCGCGCGCGACGATGAGCTCGCTTACCAAATTCCACTCCACGTGGGTGAAACTGTATCACCATTTTCGCCCCCTGTCTATTACGCGGTCCCTGCGGCGGGAGTATTTGAATTTCTTATCTCAACGGTGAAGAATGGCGGATAACGGCCTTTCTTCCCGACCACCACGACCACCACCGCCACCATCTATAGCAGAGTCGTTTCTCGACTTTATGCAGAGGAGATTCAACGATCTCAGACACCCTGGCTCACCGGAAGACTCACAACTGCCAACCCAAGAGTTAATGTCGAGCAATGGGTTCAACGGAGGTACCTGAACACAGTTTTCTGTCGACAAGTCTCCTCATATCGAATACGTAGAGGGATCTCATTTTGACGAACATGAAGGCAGCCCACGTAGCGCCTATGGTAGAGAGATCCGAGGAGGCCAATTGACGCCCGCCCCGAGTGACTCTCCTTTGAGCAGAGCAGGGTGAGTATGGTTCTATCTTCCCATGGATTTATGGCATCGGGAGGGTCATTTTAACTAGCAAGTCATCTGGTCGCGCCATCTGACCTCATTTCTACCACATCCTCAGCTGGCTTCTGAGCGTTTTTGTGCAGAGTTTGAGCGCTGACTTCGCCATTCAAACCCCTCATGATCCTTTGTCTCCCAGGATCCTAAACTTCAACCTTTCTATATGAGCTTACCAGTCAAATTTTCTAGCCTCCTACAACCACGTTCTTACAATGCCTCTATAGCTAGCGGAAGCTTGTCAGGATTCATTCATCCACACAACGTACACCCTTCAGGCCTATCCTACACTCACTCGCAGGATATGATTCGCCAGGCTACGATGGAGCTGTCTGAGATGCCCGGACCTTCATCGTATGCCCCGGTCGCACCTCTCGCGCTTGACCCCAGACCGCATTCCTCGCAAGGTGAGGGAAGTTTTATCTTCCCTCTAGCACCTCCTTCACATTCCGAATCAATATCCAACTCTCGTGACTCCACGCCTTCCCCGTTGACGCAGTCCACGAGTTCTCTTCCACCGTCCGAAAGCTCAAAACTGGAATCTTCAGTTCCGTCATTGGCCTCAACAGATGACACAAATGCAGAGAGTTCACCGAACTCGTCCGTCGAACTTAAAGACGCTGAGGCCAGTGATTCACGAATGCGAACGAAACAGTTGTCTGGCCTTTCCCTCCTTCGCCCTTCTACCTCGTCTGCATCATCAACCTCTTCGCGGGAACGGGTCACAACAGAGTCTGACGCGAGCCAGACTCCCATGGCTACTCCACGGCCACCACCCCGGCAGTTGGCGTCCCCATCTTTCGACAGGGGAAGGAGCAGGCAGGAGCTTCCGGAAGTTCCACCTCTGCCCCACGTGCACTGGCGGGATCCTAGTAACAGTCCCATTCGCAGTGCCGTCTCCCATTCCCGCATCCCATTCGCCGACGAGCGAACTCCCCTTCTTTCGACCTCGCCCCCTGATTCAGGCATTCCCCCTTCCTTTGTCGGTTCGTCGCCCGATAAAACCAATGGACATGCTCAACTCCTTGATGGCATAGTCCCCTGGTCTGAGCGCCTTGCTCCGACCGCTTTCCTTCAGACTGCGAAAGCCAGTGTCGCAAAATTAGATCCTCTTTCTCCGACGCATCTGCAAACGGCGATTCGCGCTATCCCAGCCGTTCTTTTAGGGTCCCTTCTCAACATCCTCGACGGCGTCTCTTGTGCGTACCCACTCCACGAAAAATCTTTCTGGACACTGATCGGCTCCTGATAGACGGAATGATCATCTTCCCCGCCACGGGAGTCTTCTCTGGTCTGGGACCGATGGGCGTGTCCATGTTCTTCGTGTCGGCCATTATTGCGCAGTTGGTCTATACTTTTGGCGGAAGTGGCTTTGCCGGTGCCAATGGTAGTATGATGATTGAGGTCGTTGTACGTGCGCCTTCGCCTATACTCCGCGTTACTCTAAGGGCCTTCATATAGCCTTTCTTCCACATCCTTGCCAACGACATCGCGGATGTCGTCGGGAATGAGAACCCCGAAGCCGTTATTGCGACCACGTTGGTAGCCTTCGCGTTCAGTTCGCTTTTGACAGGTACGGTTTGACCGAACGTTTGTTCGCCATTGGTGCTCACCGCAATTAAGGTTTCGTGTTCTTCATGTTGGGGGCTCTGAAGCTAGGCGTTATTGTTGGCTTCTTCCCTCGTCATATCCTGGTTGGGTGAGTGATTCCAACCATATTATCTCTGTTTAAACCTAATGCAGGGCCGTAAAGGTGCATCGGAGGTGTCGGCGTTTTCCTAATGGCCACTGGGTAAGTTGTTACATCTCTCAATGTATGCAGCCATCTTTTGACCTTTTTTCAGCTTCGCAATCAGCATGCGTATACCCGATGACGACTTTACCTTGAGTTGGGAGACCCTTCGACTCATGTTCCTTGAAAACCACAACCTTGTACTCTGGGCAGTTCCGCTGGGGCTCGCCGTTCTATTGAGGCTGATCACGCACCGATTCCATCATCAGCTTATCTTCCCAGTCTGTGAGTGGAGCTCTTTATCTATCCTTCACCAATACCTCCGGTATCACTCACTCACTCACTCACTCCTCTTCTATTAGATTTCATCGTCATCCCCCTCGTCTTCTATGTTGTCATATTAGCAGGGAGGTTCGACTTTGCTCAGCTGAGGGCTGAGGGCTGGCTCTTTGACGTCAGCATGGCTCGGGAGCCCTGGTGGAAATTCTATACCTATCTCAGTATGTCTTTCTTTTTTATCCTCTTCCTATCCTTATGTTCTGCCCCGTGCTGATGTTCAACTGAAGACTTCCGTCATGTCGTCTGGGGTGCACTGTGGAATACCATGCCCACCCAATTTGCGCTGTACGCTTCTTGTCCCTCGCGAAAGAAAAAACAAACTGAAATCCCCTGTCGTCTTGCAGTCTCTTCTTCAATATGTTGCATCCTCCTCTCAACGTCCCAGCACTTGGTGAGTAAATCAATCTTTCCGTCCTACGAAAATATGAATACTAATGTAATCCAATGTAGCCGTATCGCTCAATATGGACGTCAACACCGACAAGGAACTCGTCGCACACGGATACTCCAATCTGCTTTCCGGTCTCCTCGGCACGGTGTACGATACTTTCGTAGCTCCCATTGCAACTTACTGACAACATTTTAGGCCGAACTACCTTGTCTACGTGAACACACTTCTGTGAGTCAAGGTGGTCCATATATCGTTCACGAAACTTACGTATCATGTCTAGTTTTTACCGCGTCGGAGGAACAACGCGTATTGCAAGCTTTCTTCTTGCCATTGCGACAGTCGGTTTACTCCTGGTGGGGACCGGCCCTATCGCATATCTTCCTGTTATGGTGGTCGGCGCTTTGATCTTCGTCCTCGGCATCGATCTCGTCAAGGAAGCGCTGTGGGACACAAGACATCGCACAAGCAGATCGGAGTATGTCACCATCGTGAGTATAATGGTGTGCATGACGATGTGGGACTTCGTCATCGGCGTCCTCTTTGGCATCGTCGTCAGCTGTATGTTTAAATGTCGCATTCCGTATACCCCAACGTTTAATCTCTTCCTCTAGGCTTCTTTTTCGTCGTCCAGAACTCTCGCCGGCGCAGCATTCGCTCGACGTTTACTGGAGACACTGCTATCTCGGCTGTCCG
The DNA here is from genome assembly GCA_013368325.1 of Ephemerocybe angulata. Lineage (NCBI taxonomy): Eukaryota > Fungi > Basidiomycota > Agaricomycetes > Agaricales > Psathyrellaceae > Ephemerocybe > Ephemerocybe angulata. The sequence goes on from JAACJK010000171.1 coordinate 286,430, forward strand.
TCGACCGAACTTCCAGCGCGCGTACATTAGGGAAGTTGCGAAACAGACAACGGTCATCCGGCTTCAAGGCTTCCTCTTTTTCGGCACTATCGCCTACGTCGAAGAAGCCATACGGAACCTGATAGAAGGCCCCTACTATCAGAAGAACCCAGTTCAGTTCCTGGTTTTGGACTTTGCAATGGTTGCAGGCGTAGATATGTCCTCTGCGGAAGCATTCGTTCGGGTGCAAAGGCTGCTTGCGTCCAAATGCGTGACCCTCGTCGTTTGTGGCTTGGAAACAGACTCTGTGATCGGAAAGGCTCTTGATAGCGTTGGGCTATTTGGCGCTGAGCGCGTGGAGGTTTTCTCCAGCTTCAATGATGCCATGGAATGTGGGTGATTCTTAATCGTGGGTAACAGTTGGGCTGATGATGTTTGTAGGGACGGAGAATATCTATCTCAGAGCCTGGTACCGATCCCAAAAGCACGAAATCTCGACGGCCTTCGGTAAGCGAACCAGTATCCTTCGGCTGCCCCACGCTCATGTCAAAATAGCTGTCCCTGTTAGAGGAGGAGTCGACGACGGTCGGACCTTCATTGGGTCATTTGTCGCCTCTCCTCGTCGCTCTCGTCTTCGTGAAGCTGGTGATCGCACAATTGCAACAGGTCGGTCGGTCCTTCCGTACTCAGATATGCCAGTAGCAATTCTGATCTAACACCTCCGTCAGAATTCTCTGCGCACCAAGACTACTCCTCGTCTCCTGAACCCCTCAACACCATAGTCAAAGCATTCTCCTCCTTCGGCCCCGTCGACCCGCAACAGTTCGCCCCCCTCACACACTACCTCACTCGCATCCCTCTACCCGCCAACTACGTCCTATGGAGGCAGGGCGATGAGCCTGACGGCCTCTACATCCTGGAATCGGGGCTCCTAAAAGCTTACTACAAGTTCGAAAATTCGGCGCAGGACTTCGAAGAGTCCATGGTCGCCGGGACACTTGCGGGGGAGATGACGGCCATTGCCGATTGCCCCCGGAATTGCACGGTGGTGGTGGGGCATGCGGCGGTTGTTTGGAAGCTGAGCAAGGCGAATTTGCATCGGTTGCAGATTGAGCAGCCGGAGCTTGCGAGGGTGTTCCTTCAGTTTACGTTGAAAGGTGCGTACGGCTCGTGCGTGTGTATGAGTGCGATGAGTTGCAACTGACGCCTGGAACGAACGCCTGCAGCTGCGACTATTGATTATGACATCCTACTGACCGCTATGGCCTCGAGGCAATAACTGGACTATACATTTATCAAGGACAACATCTAACTTCAAAATTCAAGTATTTTTTGGGTATTACTGATCTCCGCTGTATCTATACTTTGTATTTAGGGTGGGTTGTGCATAAAAGCTTTTCTGGGTTGTCGTTACAGTTTGAGGGGGTCAAAAATTGCCGCTTTGCCAACGCTTTTGCGTTACTGGTATTGATACCGAAGCTTGGGCGCTTAGTTCAGACGACAGACAAGTTCCATCCAATGCGGCTCGTCTCTCTCAAGATCCATGAGGAAAGTGTGTAAAAAATGTATTGGCCAAGAAAGAACAGCCTCTCGCACTACTGCCAAGATAGAGTCTGCTGAAATTACATATCTGGCTCGGGCTTAGCCGCTGTGCACTTCGCGCTTCGCATCTCCGCTTCTTTCAATTCCTCCTCGAAAACTTCGGAGACCTTGTCGGCAACAATCTTGGGCTTGTCATCTATCAACGGAGCTGTTGAGCGAAGTGCCGTGGAAGCGTCAATGATAGCGACACCGTGACCGCTCGACGTATACACGTTGCTGCAGTTCGGGCACCTTGATTGGGGGTCCGGTACGTTGTACTTGTAGCTCCAGTTACGATAGCAGTACCCGCAGTTGAGACTTTCCGAGCTAACCCAATACCCACCTGCGTTTGGGGTTGCCTCTCGAAGTCTTGATATCTCGTCCCGAGCCCACAGAATGCGAAATGCGGTTTCCCAACCGAGCACCATCATTTCCTTGAGGGAGGCTTTGGAAAGATCATCCACCAGGACCGTGTATCCCTCCTTTAGCCATGTGGATACTCCGTGTGCTTTTCCGAGATTGATTTTCTCGACTGGCTTTAAATCCATCGCGCTAAGCCTCTCGATTGCAACAGTTGCAACCTACGAAGCGTCATGCCGTTAGCAGACGATTGCCGAGTCGGTCGCCACCTTATACGCACCTCTGGCATGTCCCAGAGTCTGGATAGCTTGAGCACTCCGACCCATTGCTCCTTAGAAAGTGTAGGGGGCCCAGTGAGCTGACTGAGAAAGGTCACCCAATCGTTAGACTCTGCCCTTCGAGAGGAGATCGAACTTGAAAAGCAGAATCCAGTCACTCACAGAGGGTACATGACCTCAATCAAGCTCTCAAACTCGACATTGGAACAGCCAGACAGCCTGATCGGCTTGTCGGTAGCTTCTCCATCCCCGCCGCTTTCCGCACGCTCGTTCGGTCCTTCAGGTGAGGTACCGGCGAACATGTCGGGAAATCCGGACTGAGACCATTTCTCAAAACCGTATCGACAAACGCGATGGGAAAATCCCTCCACCTGCGAACGATTCAGAAGGTCGCAAACTTGTGAGGGCCACAAGTGCCAGAACATGGCTGAAGCTCACTTCGAAAGTGACCGTCTCATGATTGAACCTGCCCTGCTTCAGAGCAGAATTGGCCTGTCCCGGCGAAGTCGTGATATTGCCAAAGGCTTCGTGAGAGTTAGACATGGGGGCCGACTCGATATGCAAATGGCAGACGGAGGAGGGTGATGGTGAGCTTATATGATTCCTCAATAAGCGCCCGCTGGCCTCGAGGCGGTCGAGGTGTTCTTGTGACCTAGTCAGGAGTTCTGCGACGCTGCCTCATGGAAGCCTCATGTTATTACAATTGAATAGCTAGAGCCTTCCAGAACGCTATGAGACATGTTATAGGTAAGCAAGTTCACTGCGTCTCTATACTCACAGTCACCGAGATCGGAGGCGTATGTCAGAAGCTTTATCACGCTTTGGTTCAGTTCCAGAGACAATGAAATACAACAAATTTGAACTTGTGCGTAAGTAGAGATCAGTTTACTTATACTTATACGTTGTACATATCTGAAGCTATCATTACGTATCTGCTACTTCGGGAACTGCTGTGTCCCGAAGCTCTGCCTCCTTCAAATCTTCCTCGAAGACCTCCGCGACTTTGTCAGCGACTAATTTGGACTTGTCACCTGGTGGAGGGGTTGCTCTAGTAAGTGCCGCATTCAAATCTCGAATGGTGAGGCCATAACCAGAAGTCGCTGGGACGTAGTTGCAATATGAACAAGCCGTCTGTGTGGTGGAGACTTGACGAAGGGCACGGTTTTGCCAGGAGCAATAACCGCAGTGGAGTATTCCCATTCTATTCCATAACCCACCTGAGCCCCCATCAGCCTCCTGCTTTCTTGCTATCTGATCGCGAGCCCATAGGACGCGAAACGCCGTCTGCCAGCTGAGTGTTTCCATCTCTTTCTGAGATACGATGGAAAGGTCGTCCACAAGCGCAATGTAGCCCTCTTTCAACCACTTCGGCACTCCGTGTTCCTTCCCCAACCTTATCTTTTCGACTGCCTTAAGATCCATAGCGCTAAGTTTCTCGATAGCAACCTTGGCCACCTGGATAGGTATGTTGAGTGTCAGTCCCTGGGATACATTACTCAAAGCAGCCCGTGAGCATACATACCACCGGCATATCCCACAGCCTCGCAACCTTCAGAACCCCTGTCCATTCTTCCTTCGTCAGAGCCGGAGGACCCGAGAGCTGGCTTCACGAAGGGCCACATGAAGTCAGTCTACATTCAATTCGAAGGGATGCCGCACCTACCGAGGATACATAACCTCAATCAAGCTCTGGAACTCAGAAGTCGTGCAGCCCGTCAACTTGATGGGGTTCTCGTGCGTGGCTCCTTCCTCAGAGCTGGCACCCACAGCACTTTCCTCGTGCGATCCCTGGGGTAGTGCGAACATATCCCGAAACACGGACAGAGAGTACGTCTCAAAGCCATATCGGCAAACATGATATACAAGGCCCTCAACCTGGACGGCGTAGAGATCTATGAGACTTTGTGGAATCGAAGGTGCAATCTAGAACTGTGAACATACCTCAAAGTAGACAGTCTTGTGGTCCACAGCGAGGAAGGGACCTGAAGTAGTGGAAGGGGGCCCAGCGCTCTCGGCGTTGTCTGCCATTTGGATGGGACTGCGTGGAAGAGATGAATGATCTGTAGAAGTTTATATACTGAATGTAGTCCCATCGATAAGCACCGTTGATGTGTGTGCATCGAGGCACGTCGTTTGCTCTCGTGACTTCAGTGACACAGAAATAAATACATACACGTCTGCACACGATTTTCAGTTGCATTTGTGATGTCTCGGGTAGTTTGGGGTAAGCGCCCATCAGGCGCCTAAACCAAGGGGAAGCAAAGGAACCATGCCTGTGGCCGCTGCCAGTAAATGCTAGATATAGATGGATAGGTAGCACTACGTATAGTCCAATATATCCCACTTTCCCCGGGACGTGTCTAGTAATCGATACAAATTGAACTAGGCTACCAGTAGCTGGCCTTTCGCATTAGGCTCATCTCGCCTCCTTGCTTCTTCCAATTCTTCTTTGAAGATTTCAGAAACCTTGACATCTGTTGCCTGAGACGTGTCAGTAGTTGTGGTAATCCCGTCAAACATTGAGACATAAAACCCCTCAGCGGTAGTATTTCTACAAGAACCACAATTTCCGGGGATTGTTGCTGGCCTGATAGTATAACCACGTTGGTAACATCTGCTGCAAAAGATATTTGGCGTCGAGGCAGTATATGTAACCCCAATGGCCATGGCGGACCTAGGGTATATTTCGTCCCTGATCCGTAGGACACGAAATGCGGTCTCCAGGCCCAGGACTTGAAGCTCAGAAAGCGTTGTCTTGGTATTCGTGATGTCCGACACCAAGGCTTGATATCCCTCACGCAACCATGTAGGTACACCGTGCGCCTTCCCGAGAGTGACTTTCTCGGCGGGCGAAAGGGGAAAGAGGCTCAGGTCATTGACGGCCATCGCGGCAACCTACGGCGTAGGCAATAGAGATCAGCAAGGGTCTTCCTGAAGTGCATGATAGGTGGAGATAATGTATACCTTGGGCATATCCCAAAGTCTCGACAATTTCAATACTCCAATCCACTCTTCCTTCGTCAGTGAAGGAGGGCACTTCAGTTCCCTGCATTTCCGACCCGATTAGTACACTGTTAGTACAAAGCATCACAGACCGAGACGATAAAGCCACCCTGGGGAAAATGCTACGTACTGGGGGAACAGAACCTCCAAGAGACTCTCGAACTCGTCGTTCGTGCACCCAGAAAGGCTGATAGGATTTTCATCTGAATCCCCTTCCCTCTGCCCAGGTGCCTGTGGAATCTCGAACATATCTCGAAAGAATTGAGACCAGCAGACGAGCCCTTCCTTTGATATTCGATGGAGTACACCTTCAATCTGTGCAGCATTCCGTATCAATGATATCGAATTCGATGCGGCCTAGTATCAAACTCACTTCGAATGTAACAAGCTGGTGATAGAATTTCCCTCGCCTCGGCCCCACGCATGTCGATGCAGAAGACTTCTCAGTTGTCATATCTGCAGCAGTCGCCATGATCGCGCTCGACGGGGTGGAGGAATTTGGAAAGGAAGGTCAGGGAACGGATGCACGCATCGAGCTTATTACGGTTCCGAGGGCCGGTTTCGGCCGGAGGTTTTGATGGGAGATCCTGGGCTTTTTGGTCCGCCCCTGTCTTCGCCTTTGCACCCAAGTTCACACCCTTCCACCACTGCAATGCACTTCCACAACAGAAGCGGATGCGGGACAACGACGACCCCACTATTGTGGACTCCAGTCACTGATTCACCTCTACAGTCATCGAAGTTTCTGCCCGCGCCAGGACTGTGACCACATTGAGGTTCAACGTTCACCACCACCGTGACCATCATCGAGCTTGCTCAAGGCTCCCAGAAACGAGTCACGAAGCTCCCGCGCCCGCGATGCACAACGAGATACTGCATCCTTGCTTTCTGCAAGCTTTTCCTCACGCTACCCAAGTCAGGGACGCCCGTTCAGGATATACGAGTCAGCGCGACACGATTCTCAGTCGACCTCAGATGAGTTGGAACAACGAACCCACTCCCCTGTTGTACAGCAGGCGCCACAGAAAACAAGAGCCACCAGCAGCACCCAGAAACATTCTGATTCTGGACACGACGCTCCGACTGAGTCGCCTTCGCGCATTTTAGCATCGGGAGCCCTTTCTCCAACTCGCACATCTTGCCGTCAGCCAGCGTTCATTTTCCTGACGAGGCCGTCGTTTGGTGTGAGCTTTGAGCAGCAGAACGCCTCACACGAGGTCGACACCAACCACTCAACGCCCTCCAAGGTCATCAATCTCACCTGAAAAAACAACGAGCGCAAGAGCACGGTCACCGCCGCGTGTTCCCAATAGTGCCTTACAGGCTCGGGCTCAAAGCCGCGAGCCGGGCCAAGCCGGGCCCTTACAGGCCAAGCCAAGGGGGGAGCACCCGAGCACCGGTGATGCTCTGGGTTCCCCCTGTGGCTATGCTGATCTGGGCGTTTTTGATGGATGTTGCCGTATCGGCGCGTTGGATGCCGAAAGGATGCGGAAGGGCGCTAATATGAATATGTGCGACACGAAATGGCAATGAAGGATAGATATCGATAGATACTAGGTGCGTATATAAGAGTTAAAATATATCTATTATGTCTTTCGTTTCCGTTTTGGTGCACTCGTGGCTTTTGAAGCTGAATCCGAGCGGCCTCGCTTGAGATCTTCTTTGTCAAGATCGGACATCGGCGCGAGAGTGAACACAATTCCCTCCTTCGCACAGTGCCAATCGTCATTCTGGAGGCCTTTCCGAAGGGCCTCTATACCAGCCAGGCTGTCAATCGTCTTCTTCTGTCCAGTCGAGTGCTCCTTGCAGAGGCCCACAATGGTATTGTTGTTCTCGTCGTACCGAGGGACTTGTTCAGTTGCAATTCCGTCGATCATTAAGTTCTGACCAACAGCTATATTGGAAGGTGGGGGGCGACTTCCGAGCATGATCTCAATGTTGGCAGAAATTTCCTCGTCCCTTGGTCGTTGAGTCTGTTGTTCTCCCTTGGCCACCGGCGGGTACGCAAACTTGAGAGGGTTGGTGAGTATTGCTTTCTTAGACTTTGGAGGCATTGCAGGACGGTTGAGGGGGGTTAGAAGATGAGGGAATATATTCAAGGGTAAATTTCTGCGTATTTATCTATCTATGCTAGCAACTCGAGTACAATGCTGGGGTAGACTCGAGGTAAAGGCGAGGCGGAGGTACAAGGCCATAACAAGGCGAACAAGCGCCGCCGAAGTGCCGAAGGCAACCCGAACTGATCGGGTTACCATACACGGGGTAGGACCCCGTGGCTGGAACCGCTGGCCAGCGGACAACCCAGAGCATCACCGGTGCTCGGGTGCTCCCCCCTTGGGCCAAGCCGAGCCGGGCCTTACCCAATTTGGCAGTAGGGCCGGGCTGGGCTCAAGGCCCGGCTCAGAATTTCGCGCGCCAAAAAGCCGCGGCTTAGGCCTTAGCTACACACAGAATATCAAACGGCACTTTGGTGCAACGGTTGAGGGTGTTGAAAGTTGTCTAAGAGGCTGCCGGTTCAATTCCCGGCCATTGCAAAGCCTCATTTTGAACGAAAAAAATATATTTGGATGCACGGACTGTCCTACACTAATAATACTACAAAAATTTACTGACTTGAATCGAAATTCATTAGAAAAAAAATCGTATACAAAAGCCGCGGCCTAAGCCGTGAGCCGAGCCGGGCCCGACCAATTTGGGGGCTCAAGGCTTGGCCCAGGATTTCGGTGGGCCTTGGCCGCCCAAAGCCGGGCCTTAGCCGCGGCTTTTGGGCCGGGCCTGGGCCTGTAAGGCACTAGTTCCCAAAATACGTGTTCCGGCCGCAGCAGACGAAAGGTGCGACTCCGTGCGAAGGGTTGGCGAAGGGTGGTGGTAATGGTGGGGGAGAAACGGAAAGAGAGAGAGGTGGTGCATTCGCCACGCGGGCCACACTCCCTGTCGTCACCCTGTCGACAAACTAGATAAAGACGCAACGGTTCCACGACCTTTCTTTCCTCCACCCGTCCAAAGCGGGTATGGCGACTGCTGCAGGTATGAATGCGGACTCTTCCGATTCAGCGGCAGTGTCAACTGGAAATGCAGGGGCGAAACAAGGGAAATTCTATCACCAGCTTGTTACGTTTGAAGTGAGTTCAACATCGTTACTGCTTCAGCTTCATTCGCCATAGAATTGATGCAGAAGTTTGCTTAGATTGAAGGTGTGCTCTACACAGTTCTCGTACATTGTTGAGGTCGAAGGTCCTTTCAAATCCATAGGAAGAGTCCTACACATGAATCGGGGCGATGACCAACCGTATCCGGACTGAGACCATTTCTCAAAACCGTATCGACAAACGCGATGGGAAAATCCCTCCACCTGCGAACGATTCAGAAGGTCGCGAACTTGTGAGGGCCACATGTGCCAGAACATGGCTGAAGCTCACCTCGAAAGTGAACGTCTCATGATTGAACCTGCCCTGCTTCAGAGTGACGGAATTGGCCTGTCCCGGCGAAGTCGTGATATTGCCAAAGGCTTCGTGAGAGTTGGACATGGGGGCGACTCAATATGCAGATGGCAGAAGGAGGAGGGTGATGGTGAGCTTTGGGTGAGCTTATATGATTCCTCAATAAGCGCCCGCTGGCCTCGAGGTGGTCGATGTGTTCTTGTGACCTAGTCAGGAGTTCCGAGTCTGCCGTGCTGCCTCATGGAAGCCTCATGTTATTGCCCATTGAATAGCTAGAGCAATCACACACAGTTACCGATGATATGAGTAGTTTATTGCGCTTCCATGCCGTTCAAGAGACTATAAAACTATACTTTTAAACATGCACAAAGGTCGGGAAACGATCTGTTATGAAGCTCCATCTCGACTCTCCTTCATGTCTTCCTCAAACACCTCCACGACTTTGTTGCCCGCTAATTTAACCTTGTAATCTGGGGAAGGAGTGCAGAAAGTGCAGTAGGATCAGAGACAATGATGCCATAACCAGATTCAGCTGGGATCCTGCTGCAAGTTCCACAAACTGTCTGTGGGTTGGAGACTTCGCGATGATAGCCACCCTGCTGAGCCTGAGCGCAATAACCACAGTAGAGTTTTCCCACTCTATCCCATAACCGCCCCCTATCAGTCTCTAGCCTTTTTGTTACCTGATTGGAAGCTAGGAAGATCTTGTAGATGGTATCCCAGCCGAGTATTTCCATCTCGTTCTTAGACGCCATGGAGGGGTCGTCCACAAGGGTGATGTAGCCTTCCTCCAACCACGTCGGGACCCAATACTCCTTTCCCAACCTTATCTTTTCGACTGGCTTGAGATCCATAGTACTCAGCTTCTCGATGGCAACCTTGGCTACCTGAATAAAGGTGTTGCAACTTGGAGGTCAGTCACCGAAGTGGATGAAGCAGTCCAGGGGCACACATACCGCCGGCATATCCCAGAGCCTCGCAACCTTCAGAACACCTGTCCATGCTTCCTTCGTCAGAGCCGGAGGCCCCGAGAGCTGCCTTAAGGAAAGGACACAGATAAGTCAGCCCACGATCAGCTTGAAGGGGTGTCACACTTACCGAGGATACAAGACCTGAATCAAGCTTTGGAACTCAGAAGTCGTGCAGCCGCTTAGCTTGATGGGGTTTTCGCGCGTAGCCCCTTCTACGGCGCTTTCCTCTTGCGATCCCTGAGGTAATGCAAACATATCCCGAAAGGCGGACAGAGAGTAGGTCTCAAAGCCGTATCGGCAAACATGATATACAAGACCCTCAACCTGGATGATGGCATAAAGGTCTGTAAGACTGAGTGCAGCCGAGGGAAGTTGCGTCTATAGCATACCTCAAAGTAGACATGTTAGAAGGCAATGCTCATGTTACCTTCATCATCATTTGATACATAGCTTTTCGACGCTTCTTTCATTTCATCATTCTATCTGTCATTCTTTCATCATTCTATTCTATCAATCATTCCATCTATCATTCTATTGATGGTTGTCACTTTATTGTTCTATAGATAGATCGATCATTGTTCTCTGACTCTATTGTTCCGTAAATAGATCGATCATTGTTCTCATACAGTATATAGTCCACACTGTGAGCGGTTGAGTCCCCATCGAACTCTTCCCACTCACAGGTGCGTATCATGTATATCGTATAGTTATTACAAGCCTAATCGAACTCTTCCCACTCACAGACGTGGTCAGAACTTATCCAAACTTAACAGTTTGATAAGTTATGAGCCCCGGGCTCCTCTGATAAGCAACACTTGTTTTGTAATCAGACACCGCGTGTTATCGCTACCATCGCCCGTTACGATCACCATCCGACCTCACCCTCGCTCCCCTCGCTATCTCGGAGTTATACTCCTCTTAGCATCATTCCACTATTCTTGTGGTGATTTTCGCCCAAGAGTGCTCCCCTCCATTACTCCCCTACTCGCTCTTCCACAAGTCCTCTCGCTATGGCAACAGACAACACGTCCAGCTCTGAAAGCATGGTCATGCTGACCGATGCTACCTTCCAGCAATGGAAGAACAACGTCGTCAACAAGTCGTTCAGCTTCTGCGCCCACGACATCCTCACTAGGGTAGAGGAATTCCCTCTTTCCGGCTCTGCATCGGAGAAGGCGTTCTTCAACCAAGCGCGATCCAAAACCATCGGCTACATCCGCAGCACCCTCGACCATGCTCAGATTGAGAATCTCCTCGCAGGGATTCCCATGAACGACCTCCCCGCTATCTGGGAAGCTCTCCTGGAAACCTACGAGTCCAAGACCTCTGGATCTCGTGCTACCATCCTCCAGGAGCTTGTCAGCCTCCGCAAGGGAGATGCCAGCCACGAGGAAGAAGGCTATGCTGACTTCGGATCTCGCGCTCTCGCCCTTGGAGCTCGCCTCGCAAACCTGCTCCCCTCTCCACCTGTCTATACCGCATCATCCTACGTCCGAGCCATGAACACCTACACGGCTTCAACGTACACCGACGGATACAGCGCAGCCAAGCTCACCGAGGACCTGGCACTCAGCATGATTGCCATCGGTCTCATTGGCAAGGACGACGAGATGCTTCGGCACACTCTCAACCACCTCGACGAGAGCACCATGAACGCCTCGGAGATCCTCAAACATCTCCGAAAGTCCGACGTTCTCAAGCAGAACACTGCCAATGCCGAGGCATCTGCCCTTCGCGCCTCTGGAAGCACCAGCGAGACGCCGAAGTACAAGTGCAAGATCCACAGTGCGCAGAACTCCCATGGGTCTGAGGACTGCTACCAGCTCAAGAAGAGGGCAAACAAGAAGGCGCTGAAGGCTCAGGAAGCCAACGCTGCCTCTTCCTCCTCCACCTCTGCTCCCGACAATGACCAGAAGGCCATGCTCGCTCAAGTTGCCCACATCGCAAGTCCCCTCGTCCGCCGCTCTACCCGTACGCCCACTGACACTTCCTGGAACCCAGACTCAGGTGCAACCTCACATATGACGCCGCACCGTGACTGGATCCGGAACATGGTTCCGGTGAAGGTCCCCATCTCACTCGCCAACGATGAGGTGGTCTGGGCTACAGGGCAGGGACAAGTGTGGTATACGCCGGTCATACACGGAAAGACCGGAGAGACTTTGATATTTGACGATGTACTATATGTTCCTACACTACGCAACAATCTCTTCTCTATCCTCTATGTTGTTAAGAAGAAGAAGATGCGAGTTGTCATCGAAGGCGACTCCCTCGAATTCTTTAAAAATGGCAAGCTTCTAGTCACAGCTACCATTCGCGGATGCACAGGATCCTTAGATGGGTCCACGCTCACGCGCGACGACACGATGGCCGCATTTGCGACTAGAGTTGAGAAGGAACTACTGCACCAGCGATTAGGGCACATCGGCAAGGACAGACTGGATACTCTACTTCGTCATGACCTCGCCACTGGCGTCTTGGTACACGAGGAATCATCGCTCCAGGATATCTGTGAGCACTGCATAGCTGGGAAGCAACATCGGGATCCATTCCCTCATCTATCGGAGCATCGCTCCACCGAGCTCCTAGGACGTATCCACTCGGATGTCCATGGACCTCTCAGCACCCAGACACCTGTCGGGTACCAGTACTGGATCGTCTTCATTGATGACCACTCACGATTCAAGAAGGTTTACCTATTGAAGCGCAAGAGCGACGCCTTCCAGGCCTTCAAAGACTTCGTTGCTGAAGTAGAACGAAAGCACGGAGTCAAGGTCAAGGAGCTCCGCGACGACAAAGGAGGAGAATACATTGGCAAGAACTTCGAGTCTTGGTGCACAGAACGTGGGATCACATGCCAGCACACCGTCAAGGCTACGCCTCAGCAAAATGGTGTTAGCGAACGTCTGAACCGCACCCTGGCTGAAGGTGTAATCGCCATGCTCAACCAGGCATCTCTCCCTATGATGTTCTGGGGCGCTGCTGTCCTCTACTACACCGAGATCCTCAACGCCACCCCCTCCTCTGCGCTTTCAAACACGACCTCCTATGAAGTTTGGCACAAATCCAAGCCTGATATCTCCATGTTCCGAGTCTTTGGCTGCCGTGCATTCGTAAACATCACACGAAAAGACCGCACCAACCTCCAACCACATGCAGAACTCTGTATCTTTATTGGTTTCGAACCAGGATACAAGGGCTGGAAGTGCTACAACCCAAGCACGAAGAAAGTCGTCATATCACGCGACATCATCTTCGACGAGAAATCCTTCCCAGGACTATCGACCAAAGCCAATCCACAGGTTCAGGTACCTGTCGGCATTCGGGACATATGGCCAGACGCTGCTAATGATCCTACGCCACTACCTGCTAAGCCACCCGTCGTTCTCCCATCTCCTCCACCTCCTCCTAATCATCGCAATGACGATTCCGATGAGAGTGATAGTGATGACGATGGAGAGAACCCAGCGGTGCACACTCCCAAACGACCTGCACAAGGCTCCGTGCCTAAAGCAGACACACGTTGACCAGAGTATCATCCCTCTACTCCTCCTAGTCCAACACACCTGTGGCGAAGACGCCGGCTGATGTCGGACGAGCGACGAGCAGAGAGCAGAGAGCAGAGGAGCAGAGGTCGGACGAGCGACGAGCAGCGATGCAGATACAAGAACTGTATAGTCAAAGGTAAATAGGATACAAGGAATAGGAGCAAAGCGACTATGTACCTGTATAGTCAAAGAGATCAAGTGGGGAATAATGAACGAGTAGCTACGAGTATATATGTGTCCAGATGATCTCGAACGAAAATAGAACAATAGAATGATCCAAAGAACAATAGAGTCCATATGAGTCGATATGACTAAAAGGCAGCGCGCGGGCAGTGCGCCTGAGAACAAAGGTGTGAACAAGGTGTGAACGTGCTGTGCACGAGAATAAGAAGCACGAACATGCTGTGCATGAAGTGAGGGGAAGGCTCAGAAGAGCGAAGGCAGTGTGAAGGTGTGCAAGGATGTGCAAAGGTGTGCAAGAGTGTGCAGGAATGCGCACGAATGAATAGTAAAGGAAGAAATGAAAGGAAAAGAAGAGAAAATAGGTAGGCTGACCGGTGTTCATGACATTACCCCCCTCCTAGAACTCATCGTCCTCGATGACTATGGTCGGGGTGCCATGGGGTGTCGAAGGTGGAACTCCGCAACGGCTTCAGCTGCGTTCCCAAGGTTGGCGAGGGGTTCCCAAGAGTTCTCGCTGTCGTTGTAGCCCTTCCAGCTGATGAGGTATTCGACCCAGCGCTTTCGTCCACGCTTGACCTCCCTACTGTCCAGAACGTCCTGGACTTCAAACTCTGTCCCGTCCTCGAGTTCAACAGGCTCTGGTGGGGGAGGTAGGATGCCATTGGTGTCATTCCCTTTCCAGGGACTAAGCTTATCGACGTGGAAGACAGGATGGAGGCGGGATAGGGACTGAGGGAGTGCGAGACGGTAGTCAAGGTCGCCGACCTTCTCGAGGACCTTGTAGGGGCCGAGCTGGAAGTCTCCAAGCTTTCGAGTGGGCACCTTGATGTTGATGTTCTTGGCGCTGAGCCAGACGTAGTCGCCTATGGCGAAGGCATGTGCTGTCCGCTTCCCAGCTTCAAAGGTTGTCTTCTGGCGGGCTTTCTCCATCCGTAAGGCTGCTTCAACGTCCTTTCGGGTGTCAAGGAGGTCCCGAATGTGTTCGTCAACACCACGGACACCGGTGGTAGCGCCGATGGGAATGTTGAAGTGGGGGGAGTAGCCGTAGATGACCTCGAAGGGGGAGCGATTATGAGCAGAGTGAATGCGGGAGTTGATGACGAACTCAGCCATGGGGAGGTGCTGGTCCCAATCGTCTTGTCGTCGACTGACATAGAAGCGAAGGTGCTTCTCGACTTCCTGGTTTGCGCGCTCAGTCTGGCCGTTGGCCTGAGGGTGGTATGCCGTTGTGAGGTTGGATCCAATCCCGAGGCATTGGAGGAGGGTGCGCATGACGTTGGAGGCGAACTGGGGCCCTCGGTCGCTGATGAAACGAAGGGGCAAACCATGGAGGCGGAAGATCTCTCGGTAGTAGATGTCGACGACTCCTTCAGTCGAGATGGTGGAGGAACAGGGGAGTGCGTGGATCTGCTTGGTGAAGAAGTCGGTGAAGACGATGACTGCGTCGAAACCATGGGCAGGTGGTAGCTGTGTGATGAGGTCAACTCCAACAGCCTCCCAAGGGCCTTCAGGGACGTCCATGGGCTGGGTGAGGGCACGAGGGTGTTGGGCATGCTTGCGTCGAGCACAGAGATCGCAGCCTTCGACGTACTTCTTCACAAAAGCGCGCATCGTGGGCCACCAGTACAACCGCTCGACCCGTTCGAGGGTTGCATGGTTCCCGGGATGGCCTGAAGTGGGGTCGTCGTGGCACTGCTTCACCACCTCTCGCCGGAGCTCATCGTCTGCTGGGACGTATACCTTGCCTCTAAACCGTACTAACCCGTTCTCCTCTGTCCACTCTGTCAACCCGTTGACGAGTTTCTGGGGTCTGAACTTGCGCAGCTTTTCTAGCCCTCCCAAGACCACAGATTCGCGTGCACTCGCACGACGAATTCGGTCTTCCAGGGGGTTAGTGAAATGGGAAGCAGCAGCGAGTTTGGTGAAGTGTTCAGGGTGGAGAACCGTGCGTTGGGTGTTATCGTCAGAGTCCGAGACATGATGATGGAGCATGCGCGAGAGGGGGTCAGCTTGGGTGTTAGCAGCACCCGGGCGGTGTTCGAGACGGAAGTCGAAGCGAGAGAGGTATAGAGCCCATCTCGCCTGTCGTCGTGCCAGATCTTGGGCAGTGCGCCAATACTTCAGGTTAGCATGATCAGTTACAATCCCGAAGGTGTCAGGGAGACCTTCCAGGAACGGGCGCCAGTCCTTGAGGGCTTCGATGATGGCTAGCATCTCCCGGTCGTAGATCTCGTAGTTTCGCTGAGCTGGGTCCATGGACGCTGATCGGAAGGCAACAGGGTGCCAGGCGCCATCGGCAGCTTGCTGAAGAAGGGCACCTCCGGTGGCAAAGCCAGAGGCGTCGACTTCGATGCGAGTGGGGCGGTCAGGATCCCAGAGGGCAAGGACAGGGGCAGAGATGAAGGCGTCACGGAGGGTTTCGAAGGCTTGCTGACGCTCGTCAGTCCATTCGAACAGGGTGTTCTTCTTGGTGAGGTCATGGAGGGGGCGAGCCACCTTGGAGAAGTCCTTGATGAAGCGGCGGTAGAAGTTGGCAAAGCCCAGGAATCCTCGGACTTCGCGGACGTTGCGCGGTACAGGCCAGCCACGGACGGCTTGGACCTTGGCGGGGTCCATGCTCACCTCTCCCTCTCGGATAACCATACCCAGATACTCGATCTCCTCCTTCTCAAACTCACACTTCTCAGGACGCAGGTAGAGGTCGTGCTGTCGGAGACGACGAAGGACTTCATGGGTGATGCGGCGGTGTTCTTCCAGGTCCATAGTGAAGATGAGGATGTCGTCGAGGTAGACCGCCACCTTGCCGGAGGCGACCAGATCTGAGAAGATCGAGTTCATGAGGCCCTGGAATGTGGCAGGTGAGTTGGTTAGACCGAAAAACATGACTTTGGGTTCGAAGAGGCCTCGGCTAGTAGCGAACGCAGCTTTCCATTCATCTCCCTCCTTTATGCGGACATTGTTGTATCCCCAGCGGACGTCAAACTTGGTGAAGTATTTGGCACCTCGAAGACGGCTGATGATGTCGGCGACAAGAGGGAGCGGGTAGCGATTCTTGATGGTGTACTCGTTGAGACGGCGGTAGTCCTGGATGAAGCGGAGAGTTCCGTCCTTCTTCTTGATGAAGAAAACAGGGGAGGAGATGGGCGACTTGGAGGGCTGGATGTATCCTTTGGCGAGGTTCTCCTGGAGGAACGTGTCAAGCACGGCTTGTTCATCTAGGGACATGGGGTAGATCTTGGTGCGGATGTTGGCTGGGGCACCAGGCGTGAGCTCGATGGCGTTGATGCGACCGTTTGCGAAATCGCGGAATTTCGCGCGATTTACGGTACTAGCACAGGCTAAGAGGAGTGAGAGTGTGAGGTCCTGGACAGGACCTCCCCTTATGCACCTTCACAGCTAGGAGGACACTTACCGATCTCTGGAGCTGTAAGACGCGGGTAGACCACGGGCAGTAGGGGAGCGAGCGCGCGGTGTTATAAGCGCTCGTGCGAGCGCCCGAACCTCGAGTAAGACCAATTCTATTGGCAAGGTCTATCTACGCTAGCCTGGTACAAGGTCCTACCTTCCTATGCTACGATCTCGCCTTTGCCCCATAGATAAGCGCCCGTCATTCGACCAGGGGCGCTACAGCCCCTCTGGCGTGGTTGTCCTCCTTCCTCCTATTCGGGACCTTGAGTAAACCTCCAAGCGTCACAATCAGTATCAATCGAGTCGTCATCGAAGGGACGTACCGCGTGTCGCGAGGTCATACGAATCGGTCCTCGTGCCCCTCGGCGCGTCGAGATGCCTCCAGGAAGCTCACCGGAGGACTCGTCATCTTGCGGCCGGTGTACGCGTCAGTCTCTCGCCGACCTTCGAATGGCAACGTAGAGCCTTGAGGTGTGGAGCAGAATCCACTCCCTCTCAGCCTGAGCAATGCGCTCGTCCGGCGCGACGGCAGGAACAATAGAGAAAGTATCTATTGCCGCCGTAGGCGTGAGGCCCGACTGATCGGAGCGAGGTCTGCTGATCTCGCCGCCTCCTACCCTTCGTACACGGCGTGCGGCGGGCGTCTACGCGTCCTTTCGGCCATGTGGTACCCTCAGAAAAGAGGGTACGCGTCTTCTCGGCAGAGTCAGAGACGAGAGGAAGCCCCTCCTCGTCGTCCGATCTTATATACCGTTGTACCTGTAGTAGAGAAATCAGCATAGTTTACCCCGAAGTAACGACTTACCGTTGTCCGGTTCCCCAACCTCGACCTCAGTCTTCTGCTCTCGCGAACCTCCGTCGTGATCGAGCTGTCTCATTCTCCTGCGCCGTACATCACCCGGCGACCCGATCCTCTCCCATCCATCCCGATCCGGCCTGATTCCCACTTCCCTATCCCTTCCTCCGTGTACCATTCGCCCTATCCAACCTCATTAGTGTCGATCAGAACAGATCTGACACCTACCTGAACTTGTGGTGCTTGTACGAGTCTAAGCGCTCGCGTCCCGGACCAGAGTCCCTAAACGGGAAGCTTCGTAAGCAAACCATCACGCGCGGCACACTGCCACTGCGCGCTTAGTCGGCGTCTAAGTTCTCGAGACCATTGAAGGTCGTTTCCTGAGTCAAATAAACTCGGGAAAAATCTAAATAAATCTGAAATAAATTAGATTTCACTCGAAAACACAGAATCTATCCTTAAGTCCGAAACGAGAGCTCAGAACGACGGTACCAAGCGAATTCTTGGTATCCTTGAGTATCCAAGTCTATATAAAAAGGACATAGGACTTGTATCCCTTCAGGGATATATCTATACTTGGTGTCGTTGGTTTTGGGTTGTGGTTGTGAGCTTATATCCGCGCTCACGCACCCGGCGCATCATCATTGGAGCCCACCGCGAGGGGATTGTTTCAAATCGAATAATCCCGTCGCAGCAAACACCGTTGAGGATCGAACTCGGCCTGACTTCAGAGTTTGGGGTTTAGAAAGGCCATCATATTGAGTATTACTTGCTACGACTTTAGTCAAAGTGAGTAAAGCTCCTGCTACGAGAACTACCAGAGGGAACCGCGGAAAAAGTCCGTCGCCCCCACCTAACTGGCGTGTTTCGCCTCTACGAGCTGCGAAAATCGCCAGAGCCGCCGAAAAGGCTGCAGAAAAGCTAGGATCTTCTCCTCCGAAGCAGGGTTCTCCTTCGAAACCTGCCTTTCAGGGAATCTTTAACTTCGCTCCTATCCCGCCGCCGGACTTTCAAGGCGAATCTAGTGACGAAGAGGTCAGTAAACTCCTAGACCCTTCGAGCTCTACGCAGCAGAACCAGGACTCCGGCTCGGAAAGTGAGACCGCTTCCTCAGACGAGAGCGAAACTTCATCTAATCAAAACGACCCCCCACCGTACACCGAGTACAATCCATTCTTCCCTGGAGGTTTCGCGTTCTTACCTCAAACCCCTCCTCCGAAAACCCGGAAAACTCGCCGAAAGAAAGTCAAACGCGAGTCTAGGAAGATGTCGAATCCCCCACCCAAACCGCGAATGCCCGCGCCGTACGGGAAGAACCATCCCACGTACGACCCCGAAGAACCGGGTTCAGCCCTACGCTTCTTTGAGCAGGTCAAAATGGCCGCTGACGAAGCGGGGATAGAAGATCAAGATGCGGTTGTGATAAAGTGGGCCCTATCTTACCTGCCGGATAGTGTCAGGAAGAGGTGGGAGATCCTCGCGAAGGATGGTGCGACTCAGCGCACGTTTGCCGATTGGCAGAAGGAGGTCATGAAGACCCTCCCACGTCGTGCTCAAGAGGAGGCCGGAGCCTTGGCGCGACTGGATGCTCTTGTGACAAAGTGGTCGCGAGACCCGGTCAGTAGGCACGACCGCGCGAATTTCTTTGATTTTTCGCTCGGTTTCCAAGCTGAAGCGGCTGCTATAAGTTCAGTAGTGTCTAATCGCGAATTGGTACGAATGTACCTGCGATGCTTGACTCCAATGTTCCGAGAGAGGCTTCAGGAAAGTCTGACCCCTCAAACCAATGCTCGCGATGAGGACCCTTACCTCTGGACGGATGTAGTCAAAAAGTCGAAGGAATTAGTGGTGGGAGGTACCACAGGTCCCTTCGGTGATCTGAGCCTCGAACCGTCGACATCTGACTATACCAGAGTCAAGATCGAAACCGGAGGCGGCGCGGGAACTTCGCGTGCAGTCGAGACGATTAAAGTCAAGCAGGAGGAAATGGAAAGCAGCTTCCAGACCCTCTGCAGCAAGTTAGACGTTCTGGGAGTGCAGATGAAGGAGGTGTTGGGACGAGCTGAGACCTCCGCGCCCGCTCCGATCTTCCAGCAGGGCGCTGCCCCTCCCCGTTCGTTCCCGTCTCATGCGACTCAGCGTCCCCGACAAGGCATGTACACCCGCCCTCCTCATAACCCCTTCAACACTCCACCCAGGATATGCTATTACTGTCACGTCGAGGGACACATGCTGATGGCATGCCCTGTCCTCGACGCAGACAAAGTTAGCGGGCGAGTGACCCAACAAGGGTACAATATTTTCGTAAACCATCGCCAGTTATCGAAGGATAGCCCCGACGGCCTCAGCATGAAGCAGAGGGCCGATGCTATCTTGGCGGGGACGTATAATCCACCCGCCGCTGTCAATCTCTTGACGGCCGATGACTGGGGGGCGCGTGAAGACAACGCGTTGATGTTTTTGCAGTCGGAACCGGAGTCGGTATCCATGACGGTCTTCCAGCAGTCGATGGATAGACTGCGCAGCGATACGCAGGGCGCGATTCAGAATTTGACTCACCAACTTTTGACTTCGCAGTGGAGACCTGCTGTTCACGCCCCACCCTCCGCGCCTAATTACGCGCCTACGATGTACTCGGCTCCCCAGCCTGATAAGCCCCTTTCCGTCCCAGCTTCTGAAGTGAAGGAGATGTTCCAGCTCCTCTCAAAACGATTGGACTCGCTGGAACAATTCCAGATTCAGACCCGAAGCCATGGAGGAGGGAAGGAGGGTTTTCAAGAAGCCCTCTGAAGAGAGGGCCTCCATCACCATCCAAACGCGGGGACACGAGAGAAGTGGAAGTGGCGGAAGAGGAGAAACGAGAGGAGACGAGCAATAAACCTACCAAGATGATCCCATACGTTCTGGTACCGCCTCAGCGAGTACAACCTATCGTTCCAGAAAAGAGGGATGTTAGTCTGCCCCACAACGAGAATAGTACCAAGGCGAACGCACCTAAACCTCGTGTGTCGCCCGAGGATCGCGAAAATATTCTGCGAGTCCTCGCAGAAGTATTCGACACTAAGCATCCAGTTCGCTTTGCGGATCTCGTACGTATGTCTCCACGAGCGCGCGCATTAGCGACCGATTTACTACGAAAGAATAAACTCACCAAGCGAGATGATGGAGTAATCATGCTCGTAGAAAGTGTCATGGAGGAACTTCGCGTTACGAACGCAGCCCTAGGACTGACGGAGGAGGACTTGGAAACTGACCTCCAGATTCTCTTGGAAAGCACGGGGCGCAATCGAGAACCCCAGATCGACACCGCATTAGAGGTGTTCGTGCAAGATCTAGTGATGCCGACTCACTATTTAGCCATGGGTACCGAAGGTGTACCGAATGGAGGGCTAGTATGTCCCGATCCGGTTGAGGCCTTCCTCCTAGAAAACACAGGAGTGGAAGTTAAGGGAATGGTCGCAGCGGCGTCCTCTTCGAAAATCCGTACCTTCTTTCCAGTCGTGAATCGGTGCAGGGAAGAGGAGGCCATCATCGACGATGGGTCTCAGGTCTGCTCGGCTAGTGAGGATACCGCCGTCGCTTTAGGAATCTCTTGGGATCCTGCGTTACGGATCGGACTTCAATCGTCGAATAAGACTACCGCGACGACGTTGGGTCTAGCACGAAACGTGCCGATCCATTGTGGCAATGGCGTCGTGGCGTATGTGCAACTGCACATCGTCAAGAACCCGGCTTACCGAATGTTGTTGGGGCGACCATTCCTATCTGCGATGAGCAGTGTGTCAGCTAGTCGACCAGACGACACCCATACGCTCACCTTGACTGACCCGAATAACGGGAACCAAGTCACGATCCCTACTTACCCGCGTGGTGAAATCCCCGCGCAGTACAGGGATAAATTGGCGACTTCTTTTCGGATGTCGATGATCTGAGCACGGCTCAGGGAGATGTCGCGTACATCATCGAGTTCTCCGAAACTGGGTTACCTGTTATCGTCGCGAAGGCACTACCGAGCGATGCTAATGAGTTCTCGCAACGAGAGCTCCGGGATCTATATCTCGCGCAAGCGATAGAGGAAGAGAAGGTCAGCGAGACAGACCGCGAGACCTTCCTTCAGTACCTACAATCGGAAAATCTGGTTAACGAAAACCCTAAGAAAACAAAGATCAAGGGAGTTAGTACTGGAAAGAAGTACAAGCCTGTTGACAAGAAAGTCAGACCCGTTTATACCGACAGCCCCGAGGAATTTCGGGTGATTCGTGAGATCCAAGGAGATCCCCTGCAAAATCTCCAGCCTCTGTCGACCAACCCTCCGGATTACGTACCTGTGGGAAGATACACTCAGGAACGAAAGGAGTGGTTTGATAAAGCTCACCCTGACTTCTGGTGGGATGAGGAACAGAAGCTCATGCACCACTTCATGTCGGTGCAGGAACAAGCGTTCGCGTGGGAAGAAAGCGAACGTGGGCGCTTCAAGCCCGAATTCTTCAAACCCGTCAAGATTGCGACGGTGCCCCACACACCATGGGTCGAGAGACAGGGTCCAATTGCACCCTACCTCTTTGACTCCCTCTGCGAAATGATGCGGAGTAAAATCCAGGCTGGTGTGTGGGAGCCCTCGAATTCGTCTTATCGCAGTCGCTGGTTTTGTGTCCTGAAAAAGGACGGAAAGAATTTAAGGATCGTACATAGTCTGGAGCCGCTGAACGCGGTCTCCATTGCGCATTCTGGATTACCCCCAAACGTAGAGGAACTCGCCGCCCGATTTGCAGGTCTATCGTGTGGAACCACGATGGATCTATATGTGGGCTATGACGAGAGACTTCTCGCGGAAGAATCGCGAGATTTAACAACGTTCCAAACGCCTTTCGGCGCTATGAGACTCGTTACCTTACCTATGGGGTGGACGAATTCAGTCCCCATTTTTCACGACGACGTAACCACAATCCTCCAACCGGAAATTCCAAAGTACACCGAGCCCTTCATAGATGACGTCCATATAAAAGGACCTAAGTCGAGATACATGAGGGCAGATGGTACTTACGAAACGATCCCCGAAAATGCAGGGATTCGTAGATTCGTATGGGAGCATGTGAACGACGTCCACCGAATCACCGAGCGCATGAAATATTGCGGAGGCACGTTTTCTGGCAAGAAAACGAACCTCTGCCGCTCGGAGTTCACCGTAGTAGGACATCAGGTCTCCTACGAAGGTCGAAAGCCCACACCCGATCGAGTTGGAGTTATTTCTCGATGGGGACCTTGCCAAGACGTGTCCGATGTCCGTACCTTCCTCGGAACAGTAGGGACGTTCAGAATATTTATTAAAGATTATGCTTTACGCGCGGAGCCCATCCAGAAATTAACCCGAAAGAATACATCTTTCGAGTGGGGGCCCGAGCAGGAGAATGCGATGGCCGATCTGAAAAGAGCGGTCCAAGACGCACCTCTACTCAAACCGTTGGACGTACAAAGCGGTATGCCCTTACGACTCTCAGTAGATACATCCTACATTGCGGTAGGATGGTATCTGAGTCAACAGGATGTCGACGACTCAAAGAAGTGGAATTACATACGCTTTGGGTCGACTTTGCTCAACGAAACTGAGGCGAATTACTCGCAACCGAAGCGCGAACTCTATGGATTAATGAGGGCGTTGAAAGAAAACGAGTATAGCCTAATCATGGCTAGACCGTTGGTTATTGAGACTGACGCGAAGTACATCCAGGGTATGTTGAAAAACCCTGGAGCCGGTCCCAATGCCACCATAAATCGGTGGATTGAACAAATTCGCAAATTCTCATTCAGACTGGTTCACGTCGCCGGTAAATCGTTCGCACTTGCGGATAGTTTATCCCGCCGAAAGCCCCAGCCCGGAGATCCACCCAGAATCGAATTCCCAGAGTGCGAAGATGCAGACGAGGACTCAGAGATTACCTTCGAAAAGAAGTACGAGTCCGACGAAGATCCCCTGGAATTTGAGGACTTCAAGGCCGACATAGACACGCGCGGCGGCTACTTGCAGGAGATAAGCGCCCAGGCGCCTAACTCTCGACTCCCGGATAACGAGCTCGAGAACTTCCTACAGGAAGCGGAGGAGCGCTGGCTGTACTCCAAATCGGAACATAAGCGATTCATTGAGCAATGGACGTTTAATCCTGTAACAGGAAACGCCAAGCTCCGCGTACAACCCCTGGTGCAGTACACTCAGGCCCCGGAGCATGACGAAAGTGCAGAGGAATATCCGCAAGAAATACGCACCGTACAAGCACGAAGGTTCGACTACTGGATGCAGTACGTACCTTCGTGGCTGAAGAATCCACTCAACATGCCGCCGCTCGACGTGCGAGACCGAGAGGCGTTTCACCGTCTGGCGAATAAGTTCTTCATCGGGGACGATGGGCGTTTGTTTCGCCGGGAGGATGGCGAGGGACACCATCGCCTCTACGTAGAGCCAGAAAGGCGTATGAAAATACTTAAGGCATCGCATGATGCTAATGGACATCGCGGGACATACGCGACTAAAGCGTTCATAACGAAACGATTCTGGTGGCCCGAACTTGCGGCCGACGTAGAATGGTATGTTAAAACGTGCCATCTATGTCAACAGAGGCAGAAAATGCTGGTGAGGATTCCACCTACCGTTACGGAGACCCCCTCTATCTTCCAGGTTGTGCATATTGACACCCTGCACATGACACCAAAAAGTAATGGTTGCGGATATATAGTGCACGGAAGGTGTGCGCTTACCTCGTGGATGGAAGGGAAGCCTCTCAAAACTGAGAGCGCAGCGTCCATTGGGGCATGGCTTTTTTCTGACATCATTTGTCGATGGGGATGTCTGCGCAAGATCGTCACAGACAATGGAGCCCCAATAGCCGCAGCCGTGAGATGGATCGAGGCGAAGTACGGTATACGGGGCATCACAATCTCAGGATATAATTCCAGAGCGAATGGTCGGATTGAAAGACCGCACTGGGACGTCCGGCAGAGCCTCTACAAGGCTACAGGAGGTGACACCAGCAAATGGTACTGGTTCTTCGACCACGTTATGTGGGCCGATAGAATCACAGTACGGAAGAGGCTAGGATGTTCACCGTTTTTCCTGCTTACGGGAGCGGAACCAGTTTCGCCTTTAGACATTCAAGAGGCGACTTGGCTGGTAGAGCCCCCAACTGGGCTTGTATCTACAGAGGAACTCATCGCCCAGCGTGCGCGAGCTCTGGCGAAACACCAGACGCACGTAGAGGTAGCTATGGAGAAAGTTGACGCAGAAAAGCGTCAACGGGTACTTCAATACGAACGGGAGCACCAGGCAACAATCAAACGTTGGAATTTTAAGCGTGGCGACCTCGTACTGATGCGAAACACCGCAATCGAGTCGAGTCTCAATAAAAAGATGAGACCTAGATATCTAGGACCATTAGTAGTCGTCTCCAGGAATCGTGGAGGCGCGTACATACTCGCCGAACTAAATGGCGCAGTATACGCGAATAAAATCGCTGCGTATCGAGTGATTCCCTATTATGCTCGGAAATCTATAAGTTTGGAAGACGTACCGGGTTTTGGCTTCGATATAGAGCCAGAAACACTCAAAGAACTCGAAGAATCGGACGATGCGGGGGAACAAAACTTCGTTGACTTCAACTTCGACAAAATGCCTCGACTAAGAATGGAAACAGAAGAGGAAAGTGAAAAAGAAGGACTCTCGGAGAGCGAAGAGTCAGACAACGAATAAAACCCCCACACCAAACCATATCCGCCATACCATCGTCCACACAATTCCCCATGACTCCCCAGACCGCCTACGAGCTGTGGTGGCCCTTGGCGACGCTCTCCTCATCCTCAGCATCCCCCTCCTCACCCTCCGACTTAGCAGCACGACGCTCGCGATCCTTCTCGTACTCCTCGGCCCAGTTCCCCACCGGTTCCTCGTCGAGCATGTCGATGTCCTCGTCGACGGGCCCGGTCTCGCGTTCTTTACCCTTGGTATCGGACGCGGGAGCCTCCAGGCCCTCATCCGACGCTTTAGCGGCCTTGGCTGCTTTGGCAGAGCTGGAACGAGTGGTGCGGGTGACTTTGGAAGGTCCAGGGCCGGTCGTCATGCGAGCACCGCGAGTGGAAGAGCGAGTCGAGCTGGAAGGTTTGGCGTCGACGTCCTTGGGGTCTTCGACAGGAGCAGGGATGGTCGGAGTCTTCGTGAACTTGGGGAAGGCGGAAGGACGGTTGGCCATGAAGGAGCGAAGGTCGGCGACGCGCAGTTTGAAGTCGGTAGCCAGTTTGGCACGGACGGCTGTGATTGTGTCGACCTGGGCGTCGAAAGAATCCATCTGCGTACGAAGCGCGATGGCGGCGTTATACGCGATGGCCTCCGGGCCAGAACTCCTTCCAGTGTTCGCGATGTACTCGCGAGCACGACGGAAGACCTCTTCGGTGGGCATGTCGGAGACAGACATGCGCCAGTCTAAGCAAGACACCTGAATAAACAATCGATAAAACCGAAACGAAGAACGCACCTTTGTCCGAACCCGACAAGATGCGGCCTTTCTTGGGCGCAGAATCGTCGCCCTGAGACTAGGAACAAGTCTTTAGGATTGATACCTGGAGATAGAGGAGGATATGAGAGACGTACCGAGCGTTTGGTGCCTCGGCGAATCAAAGGAGCGTCGTCGTCGCTGTCGGCACCAGGATCGGCGTAAGAGCCGTCGCCGTACTTGTTCTACAAGGTCGGTCAGTGACAAGCACGCCCAAAAGAAACGCGTGCTTACCTTGAGCTCGAGAGCACGTTGGGCAAGTTCGCCAACGCGCTGGAGCAAGTCTGCCTTGATAAGATTCTCCGTACCGGACGGAGTACGATTGTTGACGAGGTGTAACAGCCCGTGAAGCTTGGAGAGCTTTGGACCGAGGTGCTCGAACGTGAGCCAGCGATCATCGCCCTCCAACACCTCACTCTGAAAGGAAAATGTCAGAGGAGAACGACGCGAATAGGCATAAACGAAGACTTACCAAGTAGTGAAGATCTTTGTGCAATTTGGGCATGTCACCACGAAGCTTCGACGTAGAACGCGTCGCGAAAAGCTTCTGGTAAGACTCCTTGGCAGGACCTGCGCCAATGGAGTAGTTGTTCTGCAGGAAGTCGGAAGCCTGCTTCGCAGAAGTAATCAGAATGGGCATGATGAAGAGCTTGAGATGAGCTTGAAAACGGAGAGAACGAACGAAGTCGATGGAGAGGGACAGTCCAAGAAGCCTCATCCTTTATACCAGAAGACGGAGGGGCTGCCGAGGCTTTCGGGTCGAACCCACCTGATATCGGGAACGAAAACTCTCCCCTCATCGATCGAGGTCACGCTGAAAGCGATGACGAATACCCTGCCTCATGAAAAAGGGTAGGAGAATAACCTATCGGAAATTCATAACAGAAGAACGCACCGAGAGCGCGACGCGCCTAACGAGGGACCCGAGGTGAACGAAAGAAGTCGCCGCGAAATTAACTAGCCCCGCTGTCAGAATGTGATAAGTCAGAAGGGGGGGACTCAAAGCCATCGAAGCCCATTAAGGCAGGAGGGAACGACAGAAAATAGGCTGTTGACGTACCGATTGAATGGAAAGAGACGCCGTAGGCTGATAAGCGCCCAGGAGTACCGTAAAAACGGTGGCGCGCCGATCCCTGCTGAAGCTCAGAAAAGAGAGACTCCAGGTGCCATGGAGAAAGAGAAAGGAATCAACTCACCAGAGGACCCAGGTGCAAAGAGAGACTGCGGACAGTCTCGATCTGTTGTCTGGGGGAGATGATGCGACCGTTTGCGAAATCGCGGAATTTCGCGCGATTTACGGTACTAGCACAGGCTAAGAGGAGTGAGAGTGTGAGGTCCTGGACAGGACCTCCCCTTATGCACCTTCACAGCTAGGAGGACACTTACCGATCTCTGGAGCTGTAAGACGCGGGTAGACCACGGGCAGTAGGGGAGCGAGCGCGCGGTGTTATAAGCGCTCGTGCGAGCGCCCGAACCTCGAGTAAGACCAATTCTATTGGCAAGGTCTATCTACGCTAGCCTGGTACAAGGTCCTACCTTCCTATGCTACGATCTCGCCTTTGCCCCATAGATAAGCGCCCGTCATTCGACCAGGGGCGCTACAGCCCCTCTGGCGTGGTTGTCCTCCTTCCTCCTATTCGGGACCTTGAGTAAACCTCCAAGCGTCACAATCAGTATCAATCGAGTCGTCATCGAAGGGACGTACCACGTGTCGCGAGGTCATACGAATCGGTCCTCGTGCCCCTCGGCGCGTCGAGATGCCTCCAGGAAGCTCACCGGAGGACTCGTCATCTTGCGGCCGGTGTACGCGTCAGTCTCTCGCCGACCTTCGAATGGCAACGTAGAGCCTTGAGGTGTGGAGCAGAATCCACTCCCTCTCAGCCTGAGCAATGCGCTCGTCCGGCGCGACGGCAGGAACAATAGAGAAAGTATCTATTGCCGCCGTAGGCGTGAGGCCCGACTGATCGGAGCGAGGTCTGCTGATCTCGCCGCCTCCTACCCTTCGTACACGGCGTGCGGCGGGCGTCTACGCGTCCTTTCGGCCATGTGGTACCCTCAGAAAAGAGGGTACGCGTCTTCTCGGCAGAGTCAGAGACGAGAGGAAGCCCCTCCTCGTCGTCCGATCTTATATACCGTTGTACCTGTAGTAGAGAAATCAGCATAGTTTACCCCGAAGTAACGACTTACCGTTGTCCGGTTCCCCAACCTCGACCTCAGTCTTCTGCTCTCGCGAACCTCCGTCGTGATCGAGCTGTCTCATTCTCCTGCGCCGTACATCACCCGGCGACCCGATCCTCTCCCATCCATCCCGATCCGGCCTGATTCCCACTTCCCTATCCCTTCCTCCGTGTACCATTCGCCCTATCCAACCTCATTAGTGTCGATCAGAACAGATCTGACACCTACCTGAACTTGTGGTGCTTGTACGAGTCTAAGCGCTCGCGTCCCGGACCAGAGTCCCTAAACGGGAAGCTTCGTAAGCAAACCATCACGCGCGGCACACTGCCACTGCGCGCTTAGTCGGCGTCTAAGTTCTCGAGACCATTGAAGGTCGTTTCCTGAGTCAAATAAACTCGGGAAAAATCTAAATAAATCTGAAATAAATTAGATTTCACTCGAAAACACAGAATCTATCCTTAAGTCCGAAACGAGAGCTCAGAACGACGGTACCAAGCGAATTCTTGGTATCCTTGAGTATCCAAGTCTATATAAAAAGGACATAGGACTTGTATCCCTTCAGGGATATATCTATACTTGGTGTCGTTGGTTTTGGGTTGTGGTTGTGAGCTTATATCCGCGCTCACGCACCCGGCGCATCAGCGTGATCCCAGTCCTTGTGGCTTGGCAGGCGAGTAGACTCTTGTTCAGAAAAGACGGCAGCATGTTCTCGGTAGTGGGCAGGGATGATCTCATCGAGGGTTCTCTCCGGTTTACCTTTCTTCGCGTCCTCAGCGATCTTCTGGGAGTAGGTGAAGCCGGCCGAACACCACAGTTCCTCATCCGTGCGCTCGATGATGCCAGCTCGAAGCCAGCGGCGTCGAGTTGTTCGGTTAGCACGGATTCGGCAGAAGGGGGTTTCGGGCTTCTCTTCCACAGGAGGGGGCGGCGACGGTGGGGCAGGTTCAGGAGTTGGAGAGCTGGGGAGCGTGGGCCAAGAGGCGTAGATCTCCTCCAGAATCGCTCCATCAGAGGGTTCCCCTAAGTCCAAACACGGATGTCTTTCCTCCGGCACCTCCTCTACCGAGGCGCGGGGATGACGGCGTGAAGGTAGGAGCTCTGGAACGGATGCTATGGGGTCTGGGGGTGCGCTCGAGGCATAGATCTCTTCCAGGATGGATCCGTTGGACGGTTCCCCCAGAGCATGGCTTGGGTTCGGGTCCTCCGGAACATCCTCGATGGTGGCTCGGGGGTTGATGCGCACGATACCCTTCGTCCAGTCAATCTCTGGGTTAACCTGACGAAGCCAGGGGAGTCCCAGAATGATGTTCTCGCCTCCTAGGTCGGTGACAAGAAAGTCTGTCCAGCGGTTGTGGGGTCCGACCGTGAGGTGAAGACGTGCGAAGTGGGTGATGTCCCCGGCGGTGTTTGGGGAGCCATCAATGTTGCGAAGGAGGATGGGGTGACGGAGCGGGAAGGTTGTGATGTGATGCTTTAGGACAAAGGGGTGGTCAAGAAAGAGGGCGGTAGCCCCACAATCTATCATGGCTGCTGAGCTAGTGCTCCTGTTGCGACCTCTCAATGTTGTTCGTACTCGGAAATGGTCTGAAGTGGGATCGATTTCACGAATAGAACTAATGGTACATGATGAGATGGAGTCATAGGAGGAGGTGGAACACATAGCGATGGGTACGCGTGCGGCAGCACGGACGGGCACCCGCTTCAAAAACCCGGCTTGTCGCTGGCGAGGAGTCCAAAGAGACGGTTCTGCTCGGCGAGGGCAGCCTCCAGGTGTGCAAACCTAGGGTCCTCGGGCGTCGTCGAAGGGGCAGGGGATGAGATGTTGGGGGCAGAGGTCTCGCCTGGGAAAAGGGTGAAGGGGGTGTCGCTGGTCGTGGCAGCTGCCTTCTGGGAGCGTCGGGCTCCTCGGCCTTTCTCGTTGCCTAGGTACTTGTCCTGGCAGACGGCCTCGATGTGCCCGATGCGGGCGCAGTATCCACACTTGGTGGCCTCGTGGCCTCCCGCTGACTTCAGGTGGGCCTTGGAGCCACACCCATAGCAGCGACCTCGCATGAGCTTGGTGAAGTCTTCGCGGGTGCGAGCCGTCGAGCTTCGACTAGCGTCGACATCCATGGCGTAGGGGTCGCGAGCGGCAGTGGGAGGGGAGTAGGCAGTGGAACCCTTGGTACGAGGGCCTTCCGCCATGCTGTCGCGCATGTGGAAGTCGACCTTTACGGCGAGCTGGACAAGCTCCTCGAAGGTGGCGGGTGCTTTGGCGAAGGAGGCCATGGTCAACCAGGCACGGGCATCCTTGGAGAGGCCCTGCTTGAAGCGATGGCCAAGGTCCGACTCGGAGTAGTCCGTGCGTCCGGAGACCTCCTGGAAGCGCGCTGCATACTGCGCAACCGTCTTGCTGCCCTGGGTGATGGACTCGAGTTCCCTCTGGGCTTCGGCGTTGTCGTCCGAGGCCATGAAGCGGGCCTTGAAGGCCTTGACGAACTCGTCCCACGATCCGCTGAAGGGGAAAGGGGTGACGGGGACAGCGGTCTGGTTGGCTGCGGTAGCGGCTGCAGCGGCGGCTTGGGTGGTGGCATGGGCCTCGATGTCTTGGAGGTAGCGGACGGCCCATATCGCGGCTTCCCCCTGCAGGAGCGAGAGGGCGTGGATGATCCACTGCTCGGGAGCAATCTCGTGGAAGCCGGTGGTAGTGTTGAGCTTGTTGAGGGGAGCTTCCTTCGATCGGGCCCACATGGTGTAGTACTGGAGGAATCCCCGGGCGTCGGCGGAACCTCCCTTGAAAGGCTCCGGGCGAGCCATACTGGAACCAGTGGACACGTTGACAGCCCCGACCTGGGTGGTGGAGTGGACAGGAGGAGGCGCAGGTGCAGGGGCAGTCTGGGTTGCTTGGGTTTGAGCTGCGGCCAGTTTGGTCAGCTGCTCGTTGGTCTTCGTCTGGGCTTCTACGAGCCTCGTGAAGAGGGCTTCGAGACGCGCGTTGTCAGACATGGTAGGAGGTGGACTTGGGTAGTCGGGGAGCTTCGGAGAGTACGGCGGCGGTGGTGATGATGGGGGTGGGACGCGACTAGGCGGGCTGGTAGGGTGCAGATACTGTGGGACTAGTGGTAGGATTAGTTCTCCACGAAGGCCATATAGAAGTAGCACTACACTAAGCGCAGCGGCTAAGGCTAACTAGACTTACCGAGAGAGACTAGCTAAGAGGCTAACTAAGTGACTACTGAGATGACTGGTAAAGTCGATATAGATTGAGGTCTAACTACAGGGTATTTATACATGTAGAGAGCGTGACGAGTCACAGAGAGAACAATAGAGGTGTGACGAGGAATGCTGTGTAGGTACGAGTAAGCAACGAGTAAGCTATGATGTCAGTCCATACAGCATATCGATAAGAATGGAGAGAAGGAATGGAGTGATAGAAAACTAAAGAATGTTCTAGATACTAATCTAATCTAATCAGAGATAAGATAAGATAAGATAAGTTCAACACTCCCCCTCGCTAAGTGCATCTCTCAGAGATCGCTAAGCGGACCTAAGGCGAGTAAAACTCAAGTCCTAGTTGTTCCCTGAACTCGACAAACTTGACGCGACCAAGTGGCTTTGTCATAGTATCGGCAGTGTTCTCAGAGGTGTCAACTCGAAGAATTTCCACATTGCCGTCTTCCACACATTCGCGGATATAATGATAGCGAACATCGATATGTTTGATGCGCCTTTCCTGAATGGGGTTGGAGCCAATGAATATAGCTCCATTGTTGTCGGAACAGATTGGAACTTTGCCAACGTTCATCTTAAGCTCTTTGAACATGTGCTTCATCCACATAACTTGACGACTGCAATCTGACAGTGCCATGTATTCTGCTTCTGTAGATGAGAGAGCAACAGTCTTCTGAGCATGTGACGTCCAACTGACAGCGGCGTTAGCCATCTTCACCACATATCCAGTCACAGATCGACGCTTGATCAGATCAGCGGCGTGATCAGAATCCGAATAGGCAATAAGTCCCTTGCCGGAACGTCCATCAAGAACCAATGAATAGTCCATGGTGCCTCGGAGATATTTGCAGATATAGAGCGCTCGGTTGAGATGCTCTTTTGTCGGATTTGCTGCAAATTGCGATAGCTTGGTGACAGCATATGCAATATCAGGGCGTGTGCCTAGCATGAGGTACAGCAGTGATCCGATCACAGACTGGAAGCGGTGTCGCAGTTGTGGATCAGCAGGACCTTCGTTGGGTAGAGGGCGATAGCCTTCAACCATGGGTGTTGTTAAAATCCACTATGCCAGACTGGCATAGTGGATTTTAACATAAAGTAAACCCGACCCTCTGGGTCGGTGCTCACCCCCCTTTGGCCATCAGGAATGGGTCGGTAGCCAGATCTTAACATAGTGAATATATTAACTTAGTTAAATCACTAGTCCGCCCCTTCTGGCACGCACTGCGGTCTGCCATAATAGGTCTTACGCCGGGGCTTGGCCGGGGATCGAACCGCCGCCCTTATGAGGGTCAGTCGGGTTTACTTTATGTTAAAATCCACCATGCCAGTCTGGCATAGTGGATTTTAACAGGTGTGGGAGCAACTCGGCAGTCCATCATTCCGAAGCGCTCAAGGACAGCTTTGAGATAGTTGGTTTGATCGAGTAAGATCTTGCCATCCTTGCGTTGAATGCGCATCCGGAGGAATTCAGACGGTTCGCCTAAGTCCCTACATTCCCATTTGTCCATAAAGAGATTCTTCTTGGACGCAACGAGGTTGGGTTTTGGTCCCATGAATAGAAGATCGTCGACATAAGCGACCACGATGACGAATTCACCGTGAGAGTCCTGGAACATGAAAATCCCAGTATCGGTCGATAGTCGCTGAAACCCTAGAAGCTTCATTGACCCTACAAGCTCCTTGTACCATGCGTTGGAGGCTTGCTTTAGACCGTATATGGCACGATGTAGTCGATAGACTTTACGCGCCTGCCCTTTGATAATGAAGCCTTCAGGTTGGAGCATGTAAATCTCCTCTTCTAACTTGCCATATAGAAAGGCAGTTTTGACGTCGACGGCGGTAATATCCCAGCCCTCCAATGCAGCAAGTGCCAAAAGGAGACGAACTGATTCGTATCGTACGACGGGTGAGAAGATCTCGTTGAAGTCTATGCCCTCAACTTGTGAGAAACCTTTGGCAACTAATCGGGCACGTTTCCGACCATCTGATTTGATGTCGAAAACCCATCTGTTTGCTATAGCCTTTCGGCCAGCAGGTAGATCAGTTAGCGAAAGAACACCGCGTTTGAAGAGAGCCTCGATCTCCTCATTGCAGGCCTTAAGCCATTCTTCCCTTTCAGGCTTTGGTAAGCGCATGATATCGCGGAATGTCCACTCGCGTGGTGCTTTTTGAGGTAAGTCTGCAGGAATTGCCTTTGACAGCAAATGTTCCATAAACTCTACTCCCCCTTCACGGACCAATTTTGCAATATAGGTACCGTAGTCGTTCCACATGGCATCTGCTTGGTCAGATGATGATTCATCAGAGTCACTTTCATCAGAAGACGATGCTTCGACTTCTGGAGGAGGTGGTGGAGCAGGAATTGGTCCGGGAACCTTTTCCTTTCCTTTCTGTTGCGAACTACCGGATGGCCTAGTCTCGGTGTCGCCGACAAGTTTTTTCCACTCCTTTTGACCAATTTTCTCAGATTCAACAGGGTTCCGCTCCCCGTATGAGTTGCCAGGTTTGGTGGGAACTTTCCGCAGTCTGCTTGACGCTCTAGTAGGCGCCGGAGGATCACCTCGTGGAGCACGACGTCTACCACGTTGTTGAGGTTCCTCGTTCACCGGAGGCAGAGGTTGCGGCGGATGTGGGCCTTGATCGTCGTCACGATTGGGGCCGTTATCCCTTTTAGGTATAGGGGGTGATGGAGGACGAGGCATATCGTCATTATCTCCATCTTCCTCGGGAGGAATGTTATTCTGATCTTGCGATCCCGAAGGTTCGCCTTCTCTGGTTGTACCGCGTGGTACCACGTTTTTACACTTGGGAAAGTATGTCTCATCAAAGGTGGCTGTTGTCGACTTGAAGAGGACATTGTTGGGTTGGCGCATGAAGAGATAACCCTTCATTCCTTCCGGATAACCTAAGAAGATCATCATTTCCGATTTCGGAGCCAGTTTATTAACTCGTACATCAGGTGGAAGATAGACATAGGCGCCACAGCCAAAAACACGGAAGTGGGATACATCCGGTTTCCTTTTATGTACTAACTCATATGGAGTTTTCCATTTGAGACGCTTCATCGGTGTCCTGTTATAGAGGTGCACCGCATGTAGCACAGCAAATTCCCACCAGGACTGAGGTAGACAGGCATCGAGTCGCATGGCCTGAGCCTTATCCATTATTGTCCTGTTGAAGCGTTCTGCCCTTCCATTCTGTTGGGGCACGTGTGGAACGCTCTGGAGGATCTTGATTCCTTTCTCCTTGAGGAGATTGCCAAATTCGTGCGACTTGTATTCTCCCCCTCCATCTGACATCCATTGTTTGACGCTGGAGCCATAATTGTTTTCTACCATTGCTAGGAAATTGCGAACGGCTTGGAGGGTGTCATCCTTTCTCCTCAAAAGAGTAATCCAGGCATGACCTGAGTAGTCGTCAACGAATGACACATACCACGTATAACGATGGTACGACTCAGTTGGAAAGCTCTTAAGATCTGAATGAATCTTCTCAAAAGGCTGTTCCGCACGAGTTTCCGAAACAGGGTAAGACTTTGATGGCATCTTCCCTTCTGCGCATCCGCGACAGATCGGAGATTTCTTAGGAATCGAGATTTCTGGGAACTTCTCTGTGCTCCCCCTGGCTCTTTCGAGCACTTCTTTGGAGGGATGCCCAAAGCGTTTATGCATGGTTTCGTAATCAACACTATAAAGCGTCGACACGGTATCCGCAAGTTTATGTTGTTGAACGATTTTGGTGCGAAACCAGTAGATGTTATCGTCAACGGAATGCGGGCGGCAGATAACCAGTTGATGATGCGAGGCTGTGTAAATTCCTATCGCATCTTTGTTGCCTTTCACGTATGATCCAGGTCTTTGTAAGAGCTCCCCCATAGAGAGAAGTCTTGTATCGAGATTGGGGATGTGAAATACTGGAGATATGCGCGATCGTACAGGTGCGGGCTTCCCCGTTATAGGGTCATACCCAAAGTGTTCAACGAATACCGATCCAACTCCTTTCATTTGGAGTATGCTGTCTTTAGCAGCGGTACAGATCTTTGGACCATTGTCTAGAATCCGGTAATCGTGGAAGTCCGATATCGTCGCAGTGACGTGTATCGAAGCACCTGAGTCCAATATCCAGAGTTGAAGTCCTGGATTCTCACACTGAGCACAATTAATCGCTGGATTCAAAGAATCGATTCGAGAAGCAATAGATTTAAGTGCAATACAAGCATCCATATATACATCGTCGCTGCAGTCCAACATATTTAATCGAAGAGACTGTGGATCAGCTAAGACGTCAGCGAAATGCTTGGTCAGTTGTGAGGATGGGACGTACGAGTTCGCATCATCGTTGTACCCCGTGTTGATCTCGTCAAGCTGCATGGCAGCGTCTTCATCTCCACCCCAGAGAGATCCTTCCGCATCTTGATCGGTAAGATCCTCATCGCCAAGTGAGACAGCGTCGTCGTCATCGACGATGGTAGATTTGATGGGAGTGGGAGGTGGAGACTCAGTCCTAGCACGCTTGGCCGGTGGAGGAGAGCTGAGACGATCAGCAAGAGGAATCTCCTCTAATACCTTCAAGTTGCGAGCGGTCTTAGAGACATCGAGTGCTTCGCAGATCTTTTGGGCCTGAGCGACGGTTGGATAGACAGAGTGAGTGACGGTGGAGGAGATCTTGTCGCCAGTCGCAGGCGTGAATGCCTTGGCAGGCAGGTTGACGGGTGCCTTGCGGACGACAGATCCCTGAGATCCGATGGTGACGACAGAGGCCGCAGTGGGCTGTGGGGCGTGTGGAGCCAGATTGACGACATGTTGCCCAAGAAGGACAGCAGAGGACGCCATGTGGGACAAATCGTGGGCTTCGTGGGTATGGTGATGTTGATGAGAATTACCTTGGCCAGAGCCTTGGTTCTTCTTCTTCTCCTTCTTCTTCTTGCCACCAGCATTGCCACGCGAGTTATTCTTGGGTTCCTGATTAGAGGAATTCCCAGAGGAGTTATTCGCGGGCTTGTTCTGTTGTTTCTGCTGGTTGCGTTGCTGATTGAAAGAAGGGTCGTTGTTCTTCCTCTTGATCGCCGTCATCTTGTTCGCAGTGTGGACGTTCTGAGTGCGTTCGAAGTCGGCGATGACCATGTCACCGATGTCCTTGACGTTGAGCTTGGCTTTAGGACTTTGAAGGATGATGGCGTTGAGATGGTCATATTTGGAAGGAAGAGCGTTGATCAACATCATGGCCTGGATGAAGTTGTCGAAGCTGACTTCGTTGGCGGTCAGCTTATCCAGAAGCTCCTGGAACTTGGCCAATTCAGGGCGAGGATCGTTGCCACTGAATCTGAATGACACAAGTTTCTTGAAATCCGCGTAGATCACGGTAATTCCAGGAGTGCCATATGTTGCCTTGAGGAGATACCAGACTTCTTTCGACGTCTTTTTGGGAATAACCGCACTTCGGACAGAAGGGGTTAACCTCAGGATGATGGCGCCACGAGCTTGCTTGTCTTGCATGTCCCATTTGGCTTGGGCTTCAAGCTCCTCGGATGTCGGAGACGATGCGGCGGCAGTAGGACGTGCAAGTGTGCCGTCGACGTGGAGCGAGAGTCCTTGGAACTCCAGGTACGCCCACATCAAGTCGGACCAGGTAGAGTAGTTGGTGCCGTCGAAGACAGAGACGAGAGTGGTGAGGGTGTTGGACATATTGAAGATCTGAAATGAATCAAATCAGCAATTGATCTCCAATCAAAGATGCAGCCATGACAGCGCTTCTTTGCCCCAGATTGATCGCAGCCTTGACAGCGCAGATCAAGATCAATAATGAACGCAGCCATTACAGCGCAGATCATTATCGATGGCAATCAAAATGAACGCAGCCATTACAGCGCTGAACATTCTGATGCATAGCCTCAAGGGTAAGTCAGAGCCATTGGGTATGCAGCCATTACAGCGCAAACCGAGAGTTGGGAGCAGCCATTACAGCGCATACCCAGAGCCTCTCGGGGCTCATAACTTATAGAAGTAGCACTACACTAAGCGCAGCGGCTAAGGCTAACTAGACTTACCGAGAGAGACTAGCTAAGAGGCTAACTAAGTGACTACTGAGATGACTGGTAAAGTCGATATAGATTGAGGTCTAACTACAGGGTATTTATACATGTAGAGAGCGTGACGAGTCACTGTATCGTGACTTGTATTACTTTTCTTTCTTAGCACAGCGTGCTTTTTCCTTTTTTGTAAACTTTCGCGCACTGTGCGCATGTATACTTTTCTCGTCTCATTTATGGTAGCTAGCACCACCATACTATACTCGGTCCTTCAATATCAGCACACTCCTTCACCGTTTCCCTTTGTTTGCCTCTCGCGCGCTTGCACCAAGTAAGCGCCCTCGACTGGCGCTAATCTAATCTAAGATCAGCGGGGAACTAGCCGGCCATCAAACAACGGCTCGGAGCGTGGAGGCCGCATATTACGCTTGCTCACACACTCGCCGAGGACTCCGCAGAACACGCGAGACCTCGCGAGACGTTTCGAAGAAGCACGAAGGGACTTAGGGAATAGTATAGTATAATCCGGAACACTTAGGAATATCCTACACTATTCCATAGCAAATATGTATATTTACCTTACTGAATCTATGAAGGAGGGCATCTCCGCTTATCTCATAAATCACTCACTCAAGTCCGATTGAGCTCGTTTCGTTGCCAAGTCTTACCGTTACGCCGCGCGCTAAACGTAAGCCTTGTATCAATACCCTTACGCTTCGCGCTAAGTCTATTGGTTGAATTAACTATCTAGCTACGGTCTTCCAGAGGTCTCGCGCTCTCGACTTAGCTGGTATATTCATTGGAATACACCAATTTCGGAGTCCCCTTTCATTGGTGGACACATTGGGAACTCCTCTTGCGATTACCGTAGTCTAGTTCAATTCATCGATTTATTCACGGTCAAATACACCCTTATCTACCATGACTAACGGTAAGAAAGGAAAGAAAGGCGGCAAGAAGACTCCTAAGCCCCCTACCAGGATCGCTCCTCCTAATCCATCAACCTCAGTATCCCAGGACCAACCATCCGCCTACCTGCCTATGCCTGGAAGGCTCGATATACCCCCTGACGACAAACCGAAGCCCGAACTATCCCCTGTAGGTAGTATTTCACAAAACCAGCACTACGCCGACATGTGGGGCAGAAACCCCTCACCTCTTACTGAAGTACCTACAACTAAGGGTAACGCCCCAGCGGTATTCCCTGCGCCTGCACTGTCTCGAACGTCTCCCAATCCCTTCCTACAAGCCGAACCTTCAGTTTCAGCTCCAAAGCCGGAACCGGTCAGCTCGATCCCGTTACTAAGCCCACATACTGACGAGCACGACCGAAGGTCTGGGTCCCCATTCAGTTATATGACGGACCCTGGGGACAAACGAGACGGGACACAGTCTAAGGAACCCCGAGATAACTCAGATCAGTTGCGCGCTCTACGAAATCCCGTCATCGTCTGGGACGACGGTATGGACGCCAGTCGTTTGGAGCCCGTTCGGATCAACATTGCGAGTTGCCAACAGTTCGACCAACACCCAGTTAACGACGAACTAGGAAGAACTATGGCCAGAATTCTGATGTGCAGAACCCTCGCGAGCAGGGGGTTAGGAAGGCCGATAAGAGAGAAATCCCGCGCACTCACCCGGACAGAGCTACGAACCACCTTCAAAAACGAAATGGAGGCGCTCACCGTTGCCCTAAACGACGTTTGGGAATATCAGCTGTACGAATCAGACCCTGAGAATGTAGGACTCAGACTAGATCAAGATAACATGAAGAACCTCACGAGTCTCCTCTACAAGGTCCTCATGCGAGCCAAGGACGGACTCTTACTTCAAGGAAAGGGAATTCCCGACTTACCCATCTGGGGAAAGGATGGACGATGGACTGACATATGGGAACCAATTGACTTCGAGATCCTCGGAGTGGCTTACCGTTCGGAGGTCGAAATCTTTCTCGCAACCCTTGGTGACGCACTCGCTGAGATGAAGAGGTTATCTCGCGAGATAACGGTCACTCCCACCCAGGTCCTTCCCTCCGTCACAACGCAGCCCCTCAATCACCAACCAGCCATCGACGACGAGTTGTCCAAACCGCGTTCGGTGTCAGAAGCTTGGGGATTCCGTGCTAATCCCAGCACCAAAGCGTCTCGAAACGAACCCGAAGCCCCGAAGAAGCAAGCAGGCACGACACCTTATGGTGGAGAAGGCCCTTCTATATACTCGCAGCCTTACTACACTCCTTACACCGCCCCTAGGAAGGACTACAGCGAGCCGAAATTCGCTCATTTCGCGCCAGCCAAGACTAATGACTCTAGCTACAACATACCGCCACACATGTCATCAAACGCTCGTAAAGGGAGTAGCCCGAAGCCACAGGCACCCCAAGCGTTAAGCGCCATGCGACCGGTGCCTGTTCGCGACGCCACGCCCGCCACATTCACGGATCACGGAAGAAGCAACAATCCGTTCGTCACTGCCGCTCCCACACCATCAACAGCAGGGACCTTACCCCCGTCGTACTCCAACACGGGTATTCCCCCTCCTCGAGCCAACCTGAACGCGTCCATGTTCGGGCTCCCTCCGCTTCATTCCAGCTCGAATAGAATTAAGGAACTATTGGAGCCGATCACATTCCAAGAGGACGATAAGGAGGAAGATGACCGGGATAGAAGAGGAAAGCGAGGTAAGGACTACCACGATGAACCACCATCAAGTAGTAGCTCGGAAGACGAGGATGGAAGAAAGGGAAAGGGTAGGAGAGGAGCGACCAAGAGAGGTCCGAAAGGGACGAGGTCTGGAACGAAGTCGAATGACCTCCGGTTCGATTACAAGCTTAAGGTAGAAAGTATCCCTACCTGGGATGGGAATCCCGACTCTCTGGGACGGTGGATCATGAAGATAAACACCTTGGCGAGACAATCCGAGGTAATCTGTAAGCAGCTAGGACACATAGTACCTAGTCGTCTAACCGGAAGTGCTGAAAATTGGTATTATTCGCTGAGTTCAGAGACTAGGAATAGGCTGGAAAGGAATTGGAACGCACTTCGAGAAGGTATATCAGGATATTTCATGAATCGAGCATGGAACGATCGGATGAAGATCAAGGCCAATAAAGCCTCGTATCGGGACAGTGGAAACCCGAGAGAGAGTCCCAGCGATTATTGTATTCGCAAAATCGAACTGTTACAAGCCGTCTACAACTATAACGACCGCGAACTCATCAGCGAAATCATGGAAGGTACGCCCTCGACATGGACGACGATCCTAACCCCTCACCTGTACTACTCCATCGAAGACTTCCAACAAGTCGTGAAATTCCACGAAGAGACCCTGCTGCAGATCGAATCTCCGGTTCGAAGAAATCCGTTCTTCCCCAACCAATACTCGCGCAACCCCTACAACAGTAGCCGAACGCAACCTCAAGCAAAGGTTAACGCGGTAGGATGGACCGATAGCGCGAGAAACCCACCTTTCCCTAAGGACGACACCAATGTTTCAAAAAGGGCTACGCCAGAAAGCAAGAATGCGCGACCATGTCGACACTGCGGCAGTGGGAAGCACTGGGACCCGGAGTGTAAATACTCCAGAAAGGGCGAGAAGCGAGCGCGCGCTAACTTCGTGTCCAGAGCAGACGAGGACACTGCTGCGCAAGACGAGTATGATGAACTATATTTCGGGCTTACAAGCGAGGACGAAGTCGAATCGGATTTTCACTAGACCCTCTCACTCGAAGTAAGAACGAGAAGGACGATGGGAGGGGAGAAAATAAGATACCTTCAACAAATAATCCATACGCCACGGACTCTAGCCCATACACTTTGCAGGTCCTCAACGCCCGAGCTAAGGTGACGATTAATCGACGCACCAGAAGGAGTCTAGCGAATTATATACGACGCGAGGAGAGGAAGAGAGCGTCGAAGGAGCCTATCACTCTGAAAATGCATAAAGAACGACCACCGGGCTGTTGTTTCTTAGGATCACGAGCCGTCGAGGTACCTGGTTACCTTTCGGAAGACTGTGATCTCGTCACGCCACTTATCATCGACTCAGGCTCAGATATAACCCTTATTTCAGAAAGGGCGCTCAACGCGATGCCTAACAAACCCAAAATCAGGACTGGTCAGCGAATTCAGCTCGTACAAGTTACAGGGAGGACTACAATTACCGGGTACATCACAACTAACTTAATATTCGCTACCCCGAGAGGCGACGTACACCTCAAGGTCGAGGCGTACGTAGTCAAAGGAATGAATTCACCATTCATCCTGGGGAACGATTTTGCGGATCAATACTCACTGTCACTACTGCGAAGCAAGGAGAAAACCAGATTAGTCTTTGGCGAATCCGGGAGATGGATATCGGTAGGAAACTCACTGGGATCGAATTTCCGCCTACAAGACGAAGACGGGTACGCCTTCTCGGTCGCAGTCGAGAAAGAGAAGAGAGACCTTGAGCGCATGAAATTACTACGGCACCGGAAGTCACAGTTTAGGCGCAAGAAGGTCGTACGAAGGATGAAGGATTGGTCAGTCACCGCCGGCGAGGATACCTGGATCGCACCTACCTCTACGAAGATGGTCTCCGTTGAGACACCCTTCAACACCAAGAATACCGATTATTACCTGGAACGACGAATGATCAGCAACGCAAACGCCGAAGATACTTACGGATTCCCAGATACGCTCCTAGCGTCTAACTCTCCGAAGCTCTGCATCTCTAACTTCACGGACAGGCCAATACACGTCGCAAAGGGACAATTCTTAGGGAAAGCAGTGGAAGTTAAGCGAGCATTTAATACGGAAAAGGAATTGACTCACTCTGAGATTGATAAATTCTATTCGCATGGCTCGTTCATCTCCTCGCTTGTAAACACCCGAACCGAGTCTATGAACCTAAGAGACGTGAATCAGAACCAACCGTCCGGGGACTTACCTGTGGAAGGAGGTCCCAAAACCGCAGAGACTCCTGAGAATGAGATGTCCTCAAATACATGGGAAACCGAAGTGGACATATCGGACGCGCTTTCACTAGAACAGAAGGCGCGACTGCGAGAAGTCATTAGCAGAAATAAGGTCGCATTCACGTTGGACGGCAAACTAGGACACTATGAGGAGGAGGTAGACATACCAATGAAACCCGGATCGAAGCCCATATCAGTTCCACCATACGTCGCCTCCCCAGCCAGTAAAGCCGTCATAGACAAGCAAATGGACGATTGGCTGTCGCTCGAAGTAATCGAACCTTCGCGCAGCCCGTGGGCAGCTCCGGTATTCATCGTATACCGAAATAAAAAACCCAGGATGGTGATCGACCTGCGACGACTAAACGAGATGGTTATACCTGACGAATTCCCCCTCCCGCGACAAGAAGAAATACTGCAAGCACTCACCGGAAGCCACTACCTATCCACCCTCGACGCCTTGTCCGGATTCACCCAACTCAGTGTCAAACCGGAAGATCGAGACAAACTGGCGTTTAGGACGCATCGAGGGCTGTACCAATTCAAACGAATGCCCTTCGGCTATCGGAATGGCCCAGCAGTCTTCCAGCGGGTGATGCAGGGCGTCCTTGCACCATTTCTATGGCTATTTGCGTTAGTCTACATCGACGATATCGTGATTTTTTCACGCACCTTCGAGGAACATGTTAATCACGTAGATCAGGTGCTTCGGGCCATCGGAGAATCCAAAATCACGCTTTCTGTGTCCAAGTGCCACTTCGGATATGAATCCCTGCTCCTCCTAGGTCAGAAGGTATCCCGGTTGGGGCTCTCCACTCACAAAGAGAAGGTGGATGCGATCTTACAGCTCGAGGAACCGCGGAACGTCCACGACTTACAAGTTTTTCTAGGAATGATGGTGTATTTTTCAGCCTATATCCCTTACTATGCGTGGATCGTGCATCCACTGTTCCAACTTCTGAAGCAAAAGAATAATTGGACCTGGGGGGAATCGGAGAAGCGCGCCTTTGACCTATGCAAGCAGGTACTCACTGAAGCACCGGTCCGAGGCCACGCCATCCCGGGAAGACCTTATCGCGTCTACTCCGATGCGTGCGATTACGCATTAGCGGCGATATTACAGCAAGTTCAGCCGATGGAGGTACGCGATCTAAAAGGTACGAAGACTCACGAAAGACTGGAGCGAGCCTACCAAGCTGGAGATGCAGTACCCATCTTGGTAACAAGGATATCTAAGGAGGGGGGAGACACGGACGTCCCACAGCAAACGAGCTGGGGAGAATCATTGGATTCGACAGTGGTGTACGTGGAGAGGGTAATCGCGTACTGGTCGCGCGTGTTACAGGCTGCCGAGAAAAATTACTCGCCTACGGAGCGCGAGGCGTTGGCCCTGAAGGAAGGATTGATCAAGTTTCAACCATTATTGGAAGGTGAACAGATCTATGCGGTCACTGATCACGCGGCGTTAGTATGGAGTAAGACGTTCCAAAACGTCAACCGGCGGCTGCTCACCTGGGGGCTTGTTTTCTCGGCCTTTCCAAACATGCGAATCGTCCATCGTGCCGGACGCATTCACTCAAACGTCGATCCGCTATCACGCCTTCGACGGACGCCCGACCAAATCAGCCCAAATCCCACCGACGCTCAACATCTACAGCTGGGGACCGATGACCCTCTCAAGAACATGTACGACTCCCTCGGCAAAGAATTCGAATCCAAATTACTCCAAGTTGCCACGAACTTCGCTGAATCAGAAGCAATCTATCCTCATACTGGCAAAACCATTGCTATCAAAACGGAAATTACACTTCCAAACCAGGACACCGCTCAAGTGGAGCATATCACATCGCGTTGTTACAACGTGTTGGTCGGCGTCGCTCCAGAAGAACCGGCAAGATGGAAAGCTGCGTACCTTAATGATCAATTCTTTGGAAAAATCATTGCTAATCTGAAGGACGAAGTAACTACTAGCGCCTTGGCTTACTCCAGGTTCCATGAACGAGGCGATGGTCTATTGTTCTATGAGGATAACGGGGGCAATACACGATTATGCGTTCCCAGGAGTATGGTGCGAGAAGTGATAAGCGAGATTCACGACACAAAGAGCGAAGGAGCGCATGCGGGGTACCATAAAATTTACAACCGTATTAGTGGGAATTATTATTGGCCTCGGATGTCTAGAGATGTGAAGGAGTACGTGCGCACCTGTGACGTCTGCCAGAAAACGAAACCAAGAAAGCACGCGCCTCTCGGGCTATTACAGCCTATACCTGTGCCCACCCAGCCCTTTGAAGTGGTAAGCATGGACTTCATAGTAGAACTCCCAATCTCGAAAGAAGGAAACGACGCACTGCTAGTGATTGTGGATAAGATGACCAAGTATGCCATAGCCATTCCGACAACTACTAAAATCGACGAAGTGGGCACAGCGCAACTATTCTTCAAGCATGTCGTAACCCAGTATGGGATCCCCCGGCAAATAA
This sequence comes from Ephemerocybe angulata, assembly GCA_013368325.1. NCBI lineage: Eukaryota > Fungi > Basidiomycota > Agaricomycetes > Agaricales > Psathyrellaceae > Ephemerocybe > Ephemerocybe angulata. The sequence continues at coordinate 331,370 of JAACJK010000171.1, forward strand.
TCTCGGATCGGGATACTCGCTGGAGAGGCACGTTTTGGGGCGAGGTCTGTCGGCTCTTAGGAACAAAAAGGGCACTCACCACATCCTACCATCCTCAAGCCGACGGCCAGACTGAGGCAATGAACCACTACATTGAAGTAGCCACACGGTGCTATATCGAGAAGATATCCGATCGAAATCGATGGAACGAGCTGGTAGATTCCCTTGTTTTCGCTTACAATTGCACTCCCCACTCCTCCACAAAGGTGGCGCCCGCCTACCTACTCCGAGGATATCATCCTACCACTATGTCATCATTACTCTTGCAGAAAGATTCCATTAGCCGAATTCTGGACCGAGAGAACGAGGACCCGGTCAGCAACAACAGAGCTTTGGAATTCGCTGAGGGATTTCGTGCAGAATGGAGTGCCGCGCAAGACGCGTTATTCGTAGCGCAGCTAAGTCAGGAAAAGGGGTATAACAATGGTCGCATCGTGCACGAGTACGAAGCGGGAGACTTAGTCTTGCTAAATCGCGAGTCGCTGGGGCTAAATCGGAGCATCAAAGGGAATGGTAAGAAACTAATACCGAAGTACGAAGGGCCCTTTGAAGTTCTAGAGAAAATTAGCCCCATCACCTATCGTATTCGTCTACCGAGTTCGTACTCCATACACCCCGTCATTAATATTGCACATTTGGAGGAGTATCGGAAGTCGTCTGACGCCCTGGGAGTGCGCCCCACTCTCAAAAGATCTCGGGGTCACTTTGAAGACGACAAACACGAGGAACACGAGGTGGAAACCATCCTTGGAGAGAGGTGGAGAAACGGGCAGCGAGGGAAACGAATTATTGAGTATAGAGTCAGGTGGAAGGGTTTTGGGCCGGAATCGGATACCTGGGAGCCGAAAGGAAACCTCCAGAACGCTCCAGGCATCTTACGATCCTGGAACGAGCAGAGGAAACAGCGGAAGGCGGTGGAGCAGAGCAAGTGGTGAGGGTATAGGAACTTACACATAAATACATGCAGGAAAGAAAACACGATCCGTATACCTTGGCAAGTATCCTTCCCCAGACCACCCTCGCTCTCACTCCCAACCAAATACTTCGTTTCACTCGCTCTCGCCATCATGTCCATCATTCGATTCCAGCCCCATGACTCCACTCTCGTTCAACACGCTCAGTACACACCCGTCGACCCCTACCTTCAAGGCGTCCAGCCCATCGACTATTCTACCATTGGCGCCATCTCCGTTCTCATGACTACCCTCAAGGATTGGGATTTCGTTCAAGTCGGAAGTCAGGGCGGACAGGCCATCTTCAGCATCAACCAGAACCTCGCCGGCGCCATGGAATGGACCCTGCAGGGACTCGCGAAGACGGGGTCTAGGGCAGGAGGTGGAAGTACGTATTTCAGACAGTGATTTAAGCCTTTCTTTCAATAACAAATCGTGCAACTAGTGCTCAATACAACCCTCATCACCGCCATTCCCGAGACATCTCTCACCGACATCGAGTTAGCGCAGCCTGCCCTCGTAACTCAGCTCGCGCTGTCTTCCTTCAACCCCTTGCGTTCCCTAGGAACGAAGGAACAGTTGGAGAGCGTGTTTAGAGGGATGCAATGGCTCGGAAGGGATATGGTCATGTGGCTAATCGAGGCTCGACGACGCAGTCTCCTCAAACGTTCGTCCCTGTGGAACTGGGATGGATCGGACATTCAGGCATTCCAGTATCGACCCATCATCAATTGCATCGCACCAGCTTTCGCTCCCAGGACGCCCGAAGACTCGGCCACCCAACTCGTGCTCCATCCCGAGGTCTCGCGCTTCGCCATGAAGCACCCCGACGCCGACGTCTTCAGTGGAGAACCTCAGGTCGACAACGGCTACGTTTCGGAGGACAGCATGGACTACACCGAGTAAGGGAGGCTATCGAGACTCGAAAACTGGGGGGGGTATGTATCGTGACTTGTATTACTTTTCTTTCTTAGCACAGCGTGCTTTTTCCTTTTTTGTAAACTTTCGCGCACTGTGCGCATGTATACTTTTCTCGTCTCATTTATGGTAGCTAGCACCACCATACTATACTCGGTCCTTCAATATCAGCACACTCCTTCACCGTTTCCCTTTGTTTGCCTCTCGCGCGCTTGCACCAAGTAAGCGCCCTCGACTGGCGCTAATCTAATCTAAGATCAGCGGGGAACTAGCCGGCCATCAAACAACGGCTCGGAGCGTGGAGGCCGCATATTACGCTTGCTCACACACTCGCCGAGGACTCCGCAGAACACGCGAGACCTCGCGAGACGTTTCGAAGAAGCACGAAGGGACTTAGGGAATAGTATAGTATAATCCGGAACACTTAGGAATATCCTACACTATTCCATAGCAAATATGTATATTTACCTTACTGAATCTATGAAGGAGGGCATCTCCGCTTATCTCATAAATCACTCACTCAAGTCCGATTGAGCTCGTTTCATTGCCAAGTCTTACCGTTACGCCGCGCGCTAAACGTAAGCCTTGTATCAATACCCTTACGCTTCGCGCTAAGTCTATTGGTTGAATTAACTATCTAGCTACGGTCTTCCAGAGGTCTCGCGCTCTCGACTTAGCTGGTATATTCATTGGAATACACCAATTTCGGAGTCCCCTTTCAGTCACAGAGAGAACAATAGAGGTGTGACGAGGAATGCTGTGTAGGTACGAGTAAGCAACGAGTAAGCTATGATGTCAGTCCATACAGCATATCGATAAGAATGGAGAGAAGGAATGGAGTGATAGAAAACTAAAGAATGTTCTAGATACTAATCTAATCTAATCAGAGATAAGATAAGATAAGATAAGTTCAACAGGCCAGAGAGGTAGAAGCCTGGGATAGAATCCTGGGTTTCCTTAGCGTGGGGGCAGGGTTGTTCTGCGCAGTCGGTGTAGACAGTCGAGCCGTTCCGGTCGATGTACCAGTAGACTGAGGACCAGACTGGATCAGTGGTGGATCGGAGGTAGGCGGAGTCGATCTGTAGGCCGTGAAGGTACGGTGCACAGCTGTCCGGTTCAGAGCCGTCAGAGGTTGCAGGTGAGGGGGAACGGGTGGGCGCGATGGTGCCGGCTAGCAGGGGCTGCGAGGACGATGGACGTCGGCGCAGTTGGGAGGACTTGATCTAATGTGGCGAAGACGCCGGCTGATGTCGGACGAGCGACGAGCAGAGAGCAGAGAGCAGAGGAGCAGAGGTCGGACGAGCGACGAGCAGCGATGCAGATACAAGAACTGTATAGTCAAAGGTAAATAGGATACAGGGAATAGGAGCAAAGCGACTATGTACCTGTATAGTCAAAGAGATCAAGTGGGGAATAATGAACGAGTAGCTACGAGTATATATGTGTCCAGATGATCTCGAACGAAAATAGAACAATAGAATGATCCAAAGAACAATAGAGTCCATATGAGTCGATATGACTAAAAGGCAGCGCGCGGGCAGTGCGCCTGAGAACAAAGGTGTGAACAAGGTGTGAACGTGCTGTGCACGAGAATAAGAAGCACGAACATGCTGTGCATGAAGTGAGGGGAAGGCTCAGAAGAGCGAAGGCAGTGTGAAGGTGTGCAAGGATGTGCAAAGGTGTGCAAGAGTGTGCAGGAATGCGCACGAATGAATAGTAAAGGAAGAAATGAAAGGAAAAGAAGAGAAAATAGGTAGGCTGACCGGTGTTCATGACAACGCCAAACCCAAACCAAACTTGCCATACCCGAATCTCCCTTCACGCCTCCGTCCCCTGAAATTGGTCCTATCCCTGCTCCTGCTTTCCCCGATCCTCCTCCTCAGCCCTCATTCATTCCACGTCCTGTCGGTGCACCTCCCTTGGTGTCGCAGAGCACACGTCCTGTTCGTGCCTCCACCAGAGCATTGACAGACTTCCAGCTGCTCCATGGGATGCAACAACGAGGCACTCAACCACACGCTCGACGTCAAGGGGGTGATGTGGTGGCAGATCGAGGGGGTGACAACAGAAACAATCCGCCACCTATTCAGGAGGAAAACTTGGCCGAGATACCACCACTCGTTGCCGAGGATTTTCAGGCAGGAGATGATGATGTTGATATGGAACAAGCCCTACGAGCTACTCCCATCTTCGATTCAATTCGGACCATGTACGACCTCCCACTCGACATCTTTTGTAACGACGTGGGCACATCTATGGCCTACTACATGGCATATGATAGGTTGCAGGCGGCGGTGCAGACAGCATTTGGAGCAGCCACACGACCTCATGACTCACCACAGACACCCGAACAAGCCTTCAATGGTCCGGATGGCGAATTCTGGCTCGCAGCTGCCCAAGCAGAGATTGACGCTCTCATTGCGAATGGCACCTGGGACTTGGTCGAGCTTCCGGAAGGGAGAAAGGTAGTCGGCTCGCGCTGGGTCTTCCTTGTCAAACGCAAGGAAGATGGCACCATCAATCGGTACAAGGCACGACTTGTGGCAAAGGGGTACTCGCAGATCCCTGGACAGGACTACGATCAAACCTGGGCACCAACAGCTCGCCTTACCTCCCTTCGCACAGCCCTCGCCAAGGCTGCCATGAACGGTGACTTCATCGAGTCTATCGACATCGACAACGCCTATCTCAATGGCAAGATCGAAGACGACTACGAGGTCTACATGAAGCAGGCTCCTGGTTTTGAGGTTAAGGGCCCAGATGGAAAGGTATGGGTATGTCGCCTGAATAAAGGCCTCTATGGTCTAAAGCAGAGCGGCAGACTTTGGTACCAGGTACTGGCAAAGGAGTTGGAAGCTCTAGGGTTCGTCCAAATCAAGTCGGATCCGAGCATCTACACTTGGGAGAAGGACGACATTCGGATCACTCTTCCTGTCTTCGTCGACGACATCACTATCATGTCACCAAGCCAGGAGAAGATCAAGTGGCTGAAGGACTCACTCCGTAAGGTCTTCAAACTGAAGGACCTTGGCCCAACCACCTATCTCCTCGGCATCAAGGTCGAATATGACCAACCCAATCGCATCCTTCGCCTATCCCAGACCCAGTATATCCTCGACATGCTCAAACGCTTCAACATGGAAGACTGCTACCCGGTATCCACCCCAATGGATCCAGGAAGTGGCTCTCGACTCACGAAGTATGTTCCTGCTCCGGGCGACACTGAAACCATGAAGGGTGTCCCATACATGAACGCAGTTGGCGCCCTAATGTACCTTGCTGTTGCAACCCGACCAGATATCGCATATGCCGTCGCCAAGCTCGCTCAGTACAACTCCAATCCTGGACCCATCCACTGGAAAGCGGTTAAGCACGTCTTCCGCTATCTAAAGGGCACCATGGATCTCAAGCTGACTTATCGCAACGACGGAGGCGAGATGTCCTCAGAGCTCTTCCAAGCCTACAGCCATGCTGACCATGATGGGTGCCTTGACACTCGGCGCTCAACCTCTGGCTTCGTCATCAAGATAGGCTCTGGAGCAGTTAGCTGGTCCGCGAAGAAGCAGATGATTGTTGCTGACTCATCTACTGAGGCAGAATATGTCGCCGCTTCGAGTGCAGGCAGAGATATCATCTGGATGAGGACACTGTTGGGCGAACTCGGCTACAACGTACAAGGACCCTCACCTCTCATGGTCGACAACCAGTTCCGAGGCCATTTATGGAATCGGGTACTTTCCGCGGCGGAAAAAGCGCCAAGCAATTTCCGGAAATAAAGCAACGTGACTTCAAAGTCACGCGGCTGCCAAGCTCCAAGAGTTCAAGGGTTCAAGTACCGGTTCGGCCATTTCTTTTCTCATGGTCTTTTCACTGCTATCGCATACTAACCAAAGCTCCGTTATTAAGTATAAACTAGTCGTATACATACATAGTTAACTCATAATTATTCTAACTGTCTGCTGTGGTGCAAAATAGATCTTCGGCCAGCCGAAAACCCTTAACTCTGCCGCACAGCCACCTTGCTCTCACCTTCCTTTGCTACGACGAGGACGACGAAACTATCAACGCGCCCAATCCGACCCCCACCCTACACGGCCTGCGACCCCTACTTGACCAACGCACACTCAGCCTGCATCCCTCGAGATTGTCTACGAGCGACGACGCCGGCTTAAGCCCCACTGCCCCAGTCCCAATCCAGTCCACCAGCTCGTCGTGCTCAGCCCCCAAGCATCGTGTTGGCGTTGAAATGCTAGCGAAGGACGCAAAGGAATAAAAGGAGGAGGTGGGGACGACCGCGGTCTCGTCGATGTTGTTAGTCGCTTGTTGTGACTTGTCCGACGAGTAATTCTAGACTTACCTTTGCGCATAGACTGCATGGCCGCCGAAATCCAGACCCCGGATATCAACAAAGACGGCTACACAACAGCCAGCACGGTCGCGCACCCCTCCCGATACCCGCAAACTCTTCCAACATCATTAGGACGCGATCCCGACTCAGAATGCTCGCATACTCACCTGGTGGCAGCCTCGATCTCACAAGTTCAGCAACAATGTCGACGCTATACAGAACTGCGGACACCAGCGACAACGGCCGACGCACCTGCGGGCGAGCAGCACTATCTCCCTCAAACACCTGGCGATACCATCAGCACACGACCCCGACTCGCACACTCATCCTGCGTCCCTTGACGAAATCGACGACAATGCCGGCTCACGTAGGAGCTCACATTGCGACAGCAGGTGGTTACGCGCCAGCCCCACGATGACGGAGACGATAGAGGTAAAAGGCGACAGTGGATGGCCGCGGTCTGGTCATACAGCCTAGAGACGCGTGCCAGAGTCAATGCTACTCTACAGCGCGCGAGGGAACCCACTCTCGACTACACGAGTCGTGTCAGTAGCTCTGTTCTAAAAACTCTGTGTGTCTACTCACCTTTCGGACAGACCATACGACATCAAGCTGTGAGAATCCCTCATCCTCTCCAGCACCCGTGACGTCCCCGGTCATGCGCTACACGCACGGCCTCTCGGACAGCACCCCAAATACAGTGCAAGGCAGGGCGATCTTCTCCGCGATGCCTAAGCACCTCACATGAGCGGCGACATCTCCACGACGACGATGACGACACCGTCAGCACAGAACCAAACCGACGACGACGGCAATGAACGTACCTCCCACCTCGACTCCCCCATTATGAGCACCCTGCCAGAGCACCGTCAACGAAGCACAGCACGCACCAGAAACGTCGGACACTTACCGCGTGCCCGACCTCCAACACCACCACTACCGCCGCTTCACGCTCGCGTCCAACGATGTATCACCACCACCACAACGCCGAGCACTTCGCCAGCACCAGCACCACGCCTTCGTGCTCGCGTCCAACGACGCCTCCGCCAGTTGACACAGCGAGCACGAGCTTGGATCAGGAATGCAAGTAAGCCAGTGATTCGTAGTTGATGTGGACGATGCAATACCTAATTGGCTTGTCATATCGACAGTTGGCTAAGGGCTAGCGCGACGGCGGAATGAGGGCACGACTGGAGAGCTGGGCGGACTTCGCGGCTGCAAACCGACGTGCGACAGGGTCAACTCAAAAGGTAAGCCAATGATAACAAGTGGCGACGACGATCACCCTCCGCCTCTCCCTCAGCCTCTTCTTTTTTTCTTTCTTCGCTCGCTCTCTATCTAGTAGTCAACATACAAATCGACTCTAATTCGCTAATCTAAGTGTGCATAGTGCTCCCCGTCCAAAGTCTCCTTTCACTCACCAACCAAGAGAACGACTTGCAAGACGCCTCGCGTGCCCCGTGTGGGGTTGATGTGCGCCTCCCCTACCCGATGACCTCCAATCCATCTCCACGCTGTTCACGGTTGCAATGCATCGCGAGAGCGTCCTGTTGCATGCCAGACATGACCGAGTGCCTGACGTGGTTGTTCAGGATGACTGGTACGGGCCACAACTATGCTCCCTCGTTGGTGGATGTGCCACGAACTTGTATTGCCGTTCGTTGACAGACGAGAGGGAGGCTTGGGTATCGCGGTGGACCTGCCTGAAGGACGCGAGATGAGCTGGGCGGACGCGGGAGAGAACGCATACGCACTCATCTGTAGTGTCGAAATGAAGTCTGCCTTGCGTAGGTCAGTATGAAAGTCTATAATCAAGCGGAGCTGGTGTACTCACTGCCACTGTGTTATTCTTGCTGTAGGCCCTGTAGCGCTTGTTATTATCGCGAGGATGAGCCTCTACATCAGCCTTCGATCTCCTTCCTCGACCACCATCTCCTTCGCACCACAAATCTGATGGGCGTAGCGGGCGATGGCCCAACAGTTCCCTCCGGCACCCCTCGATCCGACGATCGGACGCGTAAAGCGCCTCCTTCCATCCCACTAGGAGATCTCATTCATACGCAACCGCACATAGTGACATTCTCGAGTCCCCATACACCCCGGAAAGCATACCTGAATCCTCGCTCGGGACGACGACCACATCAACACATGCCTTCTCCCTCAACTTCCGCAATGCGGCCAGCCGCTCCGTCGTGTCACTCTCCCAGTTCCAACGGCACCCATAGTGTATTCAGATTATCGATAGATGTTGAGAGCACTGGGCGTTGGAAAGCGAGTCGCCTTGTGCAGTTGGTTCGTGGTTAGGTTTGAACGGGAGACCGCAAGATCAGGGACGCGCCAGGACGAGTAGAGATAGTTCTAGGAGTGGATATGCGTGATAATCCTGGTTTAACAGGGATTCTCTTGACAGACCATACGTCCGGAAGAGACCTATGAATTCTGCGTTGGTCATGGGATGTGACTTTGCAGGCGCTTCCACCCAGGAGAGATAAGATAACGAGGGCTATATCCCTCTCCGCGCACCGATTGCCTCTGATGTTGATTTGCTGCCTGTGCTGCTTCGACTGCTTCTGTTTGCCCTTTCTGTGCTGCCTCGCCTTCTTTTTTACGCTACGCCCCACGCTTCACGACGACGCAGCGCCAAATTCACGCTCTCGTTTGATCTCCCTCACAGCGAAAAACGCGAGCTGGTCCATTCTCTCTCATTTCTACGTGCAATCCTCTACTATCTGGACACCAAAATTTGCTGCACGCAAGTCGTCAACACTGGCCTTGGGACGGAATGGACAATGCTAATCATTCTAGATTATCCGATCCCACCCCGCCAGTGACTTACTTTGAATGGCGCTCGACAAGACTCGAGCTCCCGCGGTCTCCAGCACCGAGCTCACGGCGACCGACAGAACTGCCATCCCCACAACCTTCGACCTGCACACAAGGCTCGCTGGCGCTGGAAGCGTGTCAGGCAGCAAGGAAGGAACCTCGAACACCACCGACCGTTGCGGTCAGTTGTGTCATCACTCGCAACAACTGACGCTTGACTGACGCAGCTCCAAGCCCCACTCACCCAACTTTCGACCTGGGCACAAGTGACAAGAAGGACGCTGCTTGATGCACAAGGCTCGCTCGCGCCGGAAGCGATGTAGGGCAGAAACGAAGCTGTACTCACCTTGGATCTGAGAGTTTTCAGGCGTGGGCTTGGAAGTTGGAAATGCGAGGCAGGGTCTGGAACGTTCAAGTCTCAAGAAACGTTGTCTTAGGTCTATGCTTCGGAATGATGCCGGGCATGGTCTAGTTTGCATCGTAGGAACCCCGGAGTGTACGTATTTGAGTTAAGGACGCTATACGAAAGACAGGTGAGTAATAGCTGCAAAATAGCTGCGACGCATGTTGGGTCAGTACTTAGGGATCCGCCGGGTGCTTAGCTATACAAGCCATAGTTTCTTGACAGGCTTACTTAAGCTTATTGACAAGTTTTCGTCTCTCTTGTCGTCTCTGTTGGTAGAAAGTTAGAGACTTGAGATCGTAAGAGTAGGACGGCTTGCAGTAATTTGAATCACAACACTATGCAAGGTTTTGAGTGAATCGTAAGATGAAGGGGCATGCATTTCATTCTCAAACTAATCAACTAAAACTTTGCTAAAAGTCATTTTACATAAATCAATTCATATCCAGGGATGGCCTCGGATTTCGCCGCGCGCAGCGTCGGTCCACTTCCCACAAGTCAGCTCTTAGAGTGCTCAAGAACCCAGAGAACCATGGACGCATGAAGCACATCGACATCAAGATGCACTGGATCCGAGACGCTATCAAGCGAGGCGACATTACTGTTCATTTTCTCCCTACTGGCGACATGATCGCCGACATCTTCACCAAACCACTCCCCAAAGTCACTATTCAGAAGCATCGACTTGCGCTTGGACTCGAATAGGATTCAGAGACATCGCATTAAGGGGGTGTGTTAGAAGGCAATGCTCATGTTACCTTCATCATCATTTGATACATAGCTTTTCGACGCTTCTTTCATTTCATCATTCTATCTGTCATTCTTTCATCATTCTATTCTATCAATCATTCCATCTATCATTCTATTGATGGTTGTCACTTTATTGTTCTATTGATGGTTGTCACTTTATTGTTCTATAGATAGATCGATCATTGTTCTCTGACTCTATTGTTCCGTAAATAGATCGATCATTGTTCTCATACAGTATATAGTCCACACTGTGAGCAGTTGAGTCCCCATCGAACTCTTCCCACTCACAGGTGCATATCATGTATATCGTATAGTTATTACAAGCCTAATCGAACTCTTCCCACTTGTGGGAAGTAGACCACCACTTCGCGTGGCAGATTCCTTGGCCATTTATTTCAGAAACCTGTCGAACTTTCCTCTCTTCAGCTACTCTTTCAATCTGGAGACTGGCCACAACTGGTCATTCAAGTTAGAAGGTGACTAAAGGAGTGTACACAGAAACAATGGCAAAAGTAATGTGAGTACATAACATGAGATATATGTCAGCTGTAATCAGAATTTTTGTACACCACACAACCAACACGCTCGGGGTTTGCTCGGGGTGGAGTATTTCAAATTTGGTTTGGCCGAAACCGAGAATGATCACGCAGGCTGCCATGTTCAACATTCACTGACTCGAATGTGATTTATGCTTAAGCAACGTACATTTCTAAAAGTTTCTGTGAACTTTACAGTATTTATTGGAGGACAGGATCACCGAAGAATCCACTTTTGCGTGGATGGGCGCTTATACGAGCGCGCGTGATCAGATTGGCTTGCCAACCCGGGCGCTTTCCACTGCTTCCCCTGCCTCCCATCGTCTACCCAACTTACCTCAGGGAATAGAAGACACTGAGGAGCAACTGCTGTACACGGTGCAATTCTGAACGAGAATAATCAAAGGTGAGCAGTCGAACACAAGGTGAATGTCTGTGACACACCTCTGACTTTGCTGACGGCGTCCAGATCTGCCGAACAGCGCACGACGACTCCGAAGGCCCTCTACCAGTCGAGGATTCGAAGGACGGAGCCGCGAATGCCGATAAGTCGAAGCCAACTCTCGTAGCAGGCCCCCAACGCCAATTTACAGTCACAACCGCACTCCACCACTTGCGAAATCAGCGTACGCCCACCAGCAGCTGTCCGGAATCAAGGCATGGGCAATGACGGTGGGGGAGGCTGGAGTGCGCAGGGAGCTATGGTGAGTCGTCAGGGAGATCGAACGGGGAACAGAAATCTCACTTTTATTCCTGACACAGCGTGCGCATGGGCTGCGAATGCCCAAACTCCGAGCTGGGGCTCAGGTGTCTGCAGAAAGGTCAGTGACCGCCCAGCTCAGATTCGTGGAGTGCGCACTTACCATTTCGTGCAGCCCGTCGTTCACGACGACTACGGCAGCGCTGACGTCTGCAATGAAGGTTCCCCGCCTTTCAGCATCGCGTCCAACTCCAATGCTCGGTACTCCCAACCCTTCCCAAGCACCCACAACCCGCGCCGATTTCGACAAGACAGGCAATGGCGAGAATCAACGACGACGGTTGAAATCGCACCACAACCCGCCCCGACTTCGACGACACAGGCGATCACCGACGTACATCTCGCTTGCCCCTCCCAGCATTCACAAAGCAGCGCATGCCATGCGCACTCCCACCCGCATACTCGTTCATTCCACTCGGCGAGTAGCAATTTCCATCGAAAAATACCCGAATACATACTCACCGACGTCGTTGCCTTGCAGTTTGTGCGCCCACCCTCACCTCTGGTCGTCGTCCGCAATGATGCCCTGTAGATGTTGGGTTGGTTTGTGCTTGTGCGCGACGAGCCAAAGCCCTCGACCTCGTTCGAGGGACGCGAGGCTCTTGACGTCGTCAGATGTGGCGAGCTCTACCATTGCGCGACTTCGGAGGGCGAATCCGTCCCGGATTACTTGGACGCTGCGGAGCTCGAGCTCTCGTTCTTTGGCGGTGAGGTCGGTTTCGTAGGCTTGGAGCTCGGATTGGGCTGCTGCGACTTTGGTGGTGGTTGGTGCAAGGGAGCGCGGTTGTTGTTGACTTGTACCGGGGAGGTGGTGCACCAGGTAGGAAAAGCAGCGTAGGCGGCGAAGCTGGCCTGGGACGGCTGCGATGAGGCGAGAAGCGCAATAGCGACGAACCGTGCGATTTGTGAATGTGTTGCAAGCAGAGCTGGTAACCTCTGAGCGCTGTGGACGGGCATGTTACGACGATATGGAGAGCGACATCGCTGCGTCGTCTGTGGGATCGCCGTCCTGCTCAGCTTGGAGAAACTATTCGCATCGAACGACGCACCGCTCTAACTATGCCCGAGCAAAAACACCTTCACGACTCCCTTCACCTCCTTCTTCAACCTATTCTTCTCCTTCCTCAACTCCTCACAGATCACATCATTCGTTTCTTCGCCTCCGACTCAGCGCGCTCTCCGGACGTCTCGTTCGCCGGCGCTCGCGTCAAGACCGCGAGGAGTCATAGTCATCGTATGACAGCGGAATCTTCCTGGCTCTGCTCGTCTTGAGGTAGATATCTAAGTGCGTTGCCCCGCGTCGCTCGAGGTGAAATTTTCGGTAGACATGGGCGTCGGGAGTTCAAGCACGGACGCTGCGCCTGGGGTCGAGTGAAGAACGGGTGGTGGTAATGGTGGGAGTGGGCGTTTGAAAAGAGAACGGTGGAGGAGCGGGTACTTAAGTAGACGCGGGCCTTCGGATTTCGGCTTCGCACTGTGCATGGTAGAGTAGGATCATGGTCTATCATGGTGTTGTTGTGGTCACTGGTCGAAGTCATCGACATACTGAAGTATCGGCGTCGTGATCGTGTGGGAATCAGCTGATACCACTCCCACGGTCACGATGCCTTATTCTGAAAAAAAGCTTGGCACCGAAAGTGCCGTGGACAAGTACCCTTGCCAATAAATGGCCAAGGAACTCACAGACGTGGTCACTGGTCAGAACTTATCCAAACTTAACAGTTTGATAAGACAGTCTTGTGGTCCACAACGAGGGAAGGATCCGATGTGGTGGAAGGCGGCCCAGCACTTTCTGCAGCCTTTGCCATTTGGATGGTGTTGCTGGAAGAGATTAATCTCGCCTCTTTGCTTATTCCAATTCTTCTTGAAGGTTTCAGACACCTTGTCTGAGACATGTCGGTCATTGTGGTAATCCCCTCGAACGTTAAGACATAAAACCCCTGAGCTGAGGACCACAAATTCCGGGGACGGTAGCTGGCCTGGAAGAGACACCACATTGGTAACATTTGCTGCAAAAGATATTTGGTGTCGAAGCCGTATACGTAATCCCAATGGCCATGGCGAACATATTTCGTGGGCCTACTAATCTGTAGTACACGAGATGCGGTCTCCAGGCCCAGGACTGGAAGCTCAGAAAGGATTGTCTGATGTCCGATTCTCGCTATCCCTCACGCAACCATGTAGGTACACCGTGGGCCTTCCCGAGAGTGAATTTCTCGACGGGTGAAAGAAAAAGTAGGCTCAGGTTATCGATGACCATCGCGGCAACCTACGGAGAGGGCAATAGAGATCAGCAACAGTCTTCCTGAAGTGCATGATAATGTATACCTTGGGCATATCCCAAAGTCTCGACAACTTCAATACTCCAATCCACTTCACCTGTCATATCTGCAGCAGTCACTCGCCATGATCGCGCTGGACGGGGGGGAGGAAAGGAAGGTCACGGAACGGATGCACGCATCGAGTCCGAGGGCTTCCGAGGGTCGGTTTCGGCCGGAAGTTTTGATGGAGATCCCGGGCTTTTTGGTCCGCCCCTGTCTTCGCCTTTGCACCCTTCCACCACTGCAATACACTTCCACAACAGAAGTGAATGCAGGACGACGACGACCCCACTATTGTGGACTCACATTCACTGATTCACCTCTACAGTCGTCGACGTTTCTGCCCGCGCCAGGACTGTGACCGCGTTGAGGTTCAACGGTCACGACCACCATCATCGAGCTCTTGTGCTCAAGGTTCCCAGAAACGAGTCATGAAGCTCGAGCTCGCCTTCTTTAAGCTTCTCCTCACGCTACCCAAGTCAGGGACGCCTGTTCAGGATATACGAGTCAGCGCGACACGATTCTCAGTCGACCTCACTGCTCAGATGGGTTGGAACAACAAACCCACTCCCTGTTGTACAACGGGTGCCACATGAAGCAAGAGCCACCAGCAGCACCCTGAAAGATTATGATCACGACGCTCCAACTGCCCGAGAGTCGCCTTTCCCCTAACATCGGGAGCCCTTTCCCCAACTCCAGTACATCTCGCCGATGTTGCCGTCAGCCAGCGTTCGTTCTCCTGACGAGGTCGTCGTCTGGTGTGAGCTTTGAAAGGCTGGATTCGTGCGACCAGGTCCGCCATGGGTTCCGTCGGTGACACGGCACTCGCATGACCACCCTTTTCGCGCTCGAAGACCCGTCCCCGGACCCCGCCCGCCCAACGCCCTCATCCCGTTCCGCTCCTCCTTCATCACGCAGCAGAACGCCTCACACGAGGTCGACACCAACCACTCGATGCCCTCCAAGGTCATCAATCTCACCTGAAAAGACCCCTCCAACAACGAGCGCAAGAGTACCGCCGTGTGTTCCCAAAATACGTGTTCCGGCCGCAGCAGACGAAAGGTGCGAAGGGCGGTGGTAATGGTTCGGGGGAAACGGAAAGAGAGAGAGGTGGTGCATTCCCCACGCTGGCCACGCTCCTCGTCGTCGCTCCGTCGACAAACTAGATAAGGACTGCACACGCAACGGTTCCACGACCTGACTTTCCTCCGCCCCTATGGCGACTGCTCCAGATAAGAATGCGGACTTCCGAGTCAGCGGCAGCGTCAACTGGAAGCGTAGGGGCGAAGCGAGGGCATTTCTATCACCAGCTTGTTATGTTCAAAGTGAGTTCAACATCGTTACTGCTTCAGCTTCATTCGCCATAGAATTAATGTGAAGAAGTTTGCGTAGATTGAAGGTGTGTTTTACACACAGTTCTCGTACATTATTGAGGTCGAAGTTCCTTTCAAATCCATAGGAAGAGTCCTACACATGAATCGGGGCGATAACCAACCGTGGTTTAATATGACTCTTTCCCACAAGGTACCCCATGATGATCCTGACCGAACCATTTCGCGGATGACATTATTCAACATCAAGTGGAGAATATATCGTCTAAATAGCGTGGCTAGGTTGCTATGGCTAAAGGAGCCCTTTCCTCGGGCCCTGGTGTCTCAGAATTGACTGCCCTCGACTCGATGGCTATCGCATTGGCTTTCTGCGCTTCGTCCAGCTCATCCTTGAACAGCTCCAGGATCCTTTCACGAACAGCGGCGGATTTGGCGTCCATGTACGACTCGGTCGGGGCCCTTCTTAAAGTGTTGATGTACACCCCCCAACCATCCGAAGTTTTGAGCAATGGGCCTCCGTATCCGCGGCTACAGTTGGCACATTTGTTGCTGGGCTCAGCCACGGCGGATAGGACTCCCTTCTGGCGTATACAGTGTCCACAGTATAGTTCCCCATCGAACCAAAGCGTTGAACGCGCAACACTGGGGTGCCTTGAGACCTCGCCTCTAGCTGTCAAGAGGCGAAACATGGTTTCCCATCCGAGCATCTTCATTTCCTCCAGCGATGCTTGAGTGATATCGGTGACAAGGGAGCAATATCCCTCCTCTATCCAGGTCGGTACGCTGTAGCGTGTTCCAAGCTTCACTTTCTCCACAGCAGACATCTCCTTTTTGCTCATCCACAAAATCGCATGATTGGCTATCTGTGGGTTGAAATTAGTTTCGAGTCAGTAAACAACGGACGCTCAATATGATACGAGCGATGAGCTTCTTACGCGGGGCATATCCCAGAGCCTCGCCAGTTTCAAGACACCGGTCCACTGCTCCATCGAAAACCTCTCTTCTTCTGCACCATCAAATTCCCTGGGGAAGCCGTACAACTCGAATGAATATGTTGAAGACAGTATCATTGAGGAAGACGCTCTCACATCGGGTACATCACTTCAACCAAGCACTCAAACTCGTCATTTGTGCATCCAACGAGCTTGATGGGATTTTCGTCTGTTACACCCTCCCTTGAATTAACTCCATTGACGTTTGGACCTTGTGGGAGGGAGAACATGTCTGGGAAGACGGATTGCGACCATTTCTCAAAACCATATCGACAGACCCGGTGCACTATTCCTTCCACCTAGAGTGTAGGTCGAGCACAGTGCTAGTGAGTCACGACGACGATGAAGGAAGATGGGAGGGGCGCTCTCACCTCGAAGGCAACCGTATCGTGGTAGAACCGACCTCGCTTGACGGCCGATCTACTATCTGGAGGGGTTGAGCTCTCCGTAGGTCTAAGATTGAGATCGGCCTCCGACATATATTCAATCCAAAGATCTGAGAACTGAGTGGGGGAAGAAGATGGTGATCACGATGAAGGCCTCGCATCGGGACCTCGAAGTGTGACACAATACATGGACATGTGGCGTGTCCCGAAGGACCATTTTGAGCGTCCGAACAGCTTATGTGGTGAGTATATACCCTGGGCATGCAACTTAAATCTTGGGGTTCAGCCCAGTGGACTTAGGCAACGATCATTTAGTCTCTGTAGAAGAGCCAAAGGCCAGCGTAACATATACGGACGGGGTGTAGAGAGTCCATTACGCACCGTGAATGCTCCTATCGATAAGGGTTCATTTAATAGTGGTGCCTGCCTCGAGGCGCGCTTCGTGTATTCTCGAATCTCGTGACTTCAATGCATACGATATTCACCGTGAAGGGATCATAGAGGCATTCACCAAGTTTAGACCTGCGCTCAAGTTTCTGCGCGCAAGCGCCTGATGGGCGCTTATCGGCTGAGAAGAAACCAAAAGATCCGCTGGGAATGGCAAGAATCTAGAATGAATAGTCCCTGGAGGACGAAAGTGGATCAAAAGTGGATAGTTTTTGTGAAGTTATTTGGCGAGGAAAGGGAGTTTAAAGAAGTAACGCGTGCGGACGCTTTATTTACTCTATCGACTCGCGCTACGATGGGAAGACCTCGAGGTGCTTAGAACTTGATTAATAAAAGTGTTGAAGCTAATTTGTGGTTACTCGCGATGAAGGACTGGAAATTCAGAGATAGCTACGTTTTCTGGGTGTCCATTCAACATCGTCCGCGTGCCTCACGATGTGATTGCGGAAGGGTGCTCGACTATTTTTTGTCCGTGTCCTCAATCCTTCCACCCTTCACCTCAGGGCCAGGATCGTTCCGCCTCCGGGCCTCTTCCAACTCTTCCTTGAAGACCTCGGACACCTGTGCAGCAATCGTGGTGGGCACGAAGGAAGGGTCCGAAGGCAAGCCTTGAAAAGCAGTGACATAAAAGCCGTATCCCGAGGTGGATGGGTTTTGATTGCAGTATGTGCAATCGCGCGGAAGGTATGCAGTGAACACTGCTGGCGTACGGCGACCATGGCCGCTGCGGAAGCAAAAATTGCAGAAAATATCCGACTTGTTTGCAGTGAAAGAACGCGTCGCGGCTGCAAGGGTAGCCTCGCGGTAATTTTCGTCCCTAGCCCATATAATGCGGAAGGCAGTATCTGAACCGAGGTCCTGCATCTCAGCAAAAGAGGGTTTGGAGGTGCCAGAAACCAAGGCCGCATATCCTTCTTCCAGCCATGTCGGTACACCGTACGCCTTGCCGAGGTTGATTTTCTCGACATTTGTGAGCTCGAGCGCACTCATCTTCTCGATGGCAATTGCAGCAACCTGTGATATAGAACAACGTTAGAGGCACAACCCGAGTCGGTCCACCATCTGAGACCAGCGGTTGAAGCAACTGAATGAAATACCTCACGCATTTCCCACAGCCTTGAAAGCTTCAAAACCCCAGTCCAGCGCTCCTTCGTGAGCGTCGAGTGACGCAAGTCTTCCCTAAAATCATGATGGATGAGTATACAGTGAGCAAAAACAGAAGCATGATCGCATTGCCTGCGATACTCCACGCACTGTGGATACAGAACCTCTAAGAGACTCTCAAATTCGTCATTCGTACACCCGGAAAGTCTGATAGGATTTTCATCCGAGTCCCCCTCTTTCTCCCCAGGACCCTGTGGAACCTTAAACATATCCAGGAAGAACTGCGACCACCGGATAAGTAGATCCCTCGAGATGCGATGAAGAACGCCCTCAATCTATTCAGTCTTTGAGTATCTCATCAAGTTCCCCGTGAGACAGGTCAAACTCACTTCGAACGTAACAAGCTGGTGATAGAATTTCCCTCGCTTCGCCCCTACACTTCCAGCTGACGCTGCCGCTGACTCGGAAGAGTCCGCATTCATATCTGCAGCAGTCGCCATACTCGCTTTGGACGGGCGGAGGAAAGGAAGGTCGTGGGACCGTTGCGTGTGCAGCCCTTTATCTAGCTTATCGATCCGCACCGATATAGGAAGGCCTCGAGGCGCGGAGGAGCAGGTCTTGTGATGTGTGTGCAGTGACGAAGGCGTCTTTTTTTTTTTTTTTTTTTTTTTTTTTTTTTTTTTTTTTTGGTGGAGCTGACGGTGAAGAGGCGCCCGACAAAAGTGGGCCCTCCTCACCAGCTAGGTTCGCGGCACTAGTCCGCAGTGCTTATAGGTTGTCCAGAAGGGGGAAATGCGCATACGCACACTCACCGGAGTGAGTAGTGTGGGACTGCGACAGAGTTACCAGCCGGGGAGATGTGTACGAGTAGGTATTAGCCAATCGGCCTACCTATTCCTCCCCGGCGGGCGCCTAACTCTGCCGACACCCACTAAAACCCCCATGTTTGTCGCCCAGTCGGGTGGTAGGGCACTTGAGGAAGCCTCATCAAGTATTGGGTACCATGTACGCTCAATAAGCTTTCTATTAAGTGCCTTTTTGCCATATGACCGGCGGTTCGTCAAGATACGGTCGTTCCGTAATCTCGCGTTAACTGTCTTGAGCAGTTTGTTCCGTACTTCGTCTGGGGGAAGGATCTTCGCTGGGTCACTGCCCTTTCCGATCCTCCAGTCACATCTGTTGAGCCAGATGGCGTGTCTTTGGGCGCTTATTGACCTCCCTCCATAGTAACCCCTCAGGACTCCCAGACTCCCAAAGCTCGCCAGCGTCACACCCCCACTCTGAGCGCACATAAAGCTCGTGTATATGTATGGTATGCAGGTATCTAATATACAAAGGGGTAAACGCGAGGATAGATAACTCGATGAAGACATGTCGTAGAAATACAACCCTAGGAGAGAGAGCGCAAGCAAGAAAAGGAAACCGTCGAAGCAAAGACAGATCCTAAACGTTAAACCGTAAAACGTGGATTCGGAATGGGGATATGCAAGAGGATAGATGTGTGGGGGATAGTAGGTAGGTATGAAAGAAGTGGTACTAAAACGTGGGTTATGTATCGAGATATAGCAGTCAGATCAGAGCGGGGGCAGCATCAACTCTATCACGCAGAAACGGCGCGCGAACGAAAGAAGGGAAAATCCAAACCACTCGCAGAAAAAATGGCAAAGGCACAGGCAACCAGCCCACCCCTCACTCCTTCTTCGGGTGCTTCTTCTTCTTCTTCTTGCCCTCCCCATCATCCCCACCGTCATCCTGGCAAACACTCGGCACAGCATACCCATTCGTCCTCACTCCCCCACCCCACGGCGTCTGCCCCTCAATCCTCGCATCACTCCCCAGCCCCCTCTCCGCAAACCCATTCCACAGCGTACAAAAGTTCTCGCCCTCCGTCAACACCTGGTCCGCCGCGATAATCGCATCCCTTGCCTGGAAGAACGTAGGCCTGCACGGCTGCAGCTTCATCCCATTAATCACAAGTTGCACACTCAACGAATTCCCATGCTTCGGGACCAGCGGCTTCTCCCCCCCACTCCCCCCACTGCTCTCCCTGTAAAAGTCCCCACGCGGCACCGACCCATCCGCATTCGGCGCGGGCGGGAACAACTCCTCGCTATACCCATGCTTCTCAATCAACCTCTGCGACACAACCCACAACATCTCCGCCCACACCTCCCCAATCGCATGCACGCCCCAATACCCGGGCTTGTCCAGCGTCTTGTACACACTCGGGTTCACAGTCGCGTTCGTCGAGTACACGTAGTTGCGGATGCCCTGCTCGCGGTTCGCAGCCCAACTGCCCATCGCGTAGTCCGAGTACTCCTTGTTCGCGCGGATCGTCGTCGCCATAAAGTCGCCCCAGCCCTCGCCCATCCCGCCGCTCTCGCCCCATCCAAGACAACCGGAGTTGAGCGGGCCACCAGTAAGACGCGTGCTCAGCCCGTGCGTGAGCTCGTGGATGACGATGCCCGCCTCGAGGTCGCCATCCCTAAACGGAACAGCCGTGTTCCACAGGTACATGCGCATGCGCCCATTCTGCCCGTCGGGCGGCGTCATGAAGTTCGCATTGTTATACCCAGACCCGTCCTGCGCGTTCGCAATGACACCGTCGTTCTCGCGCCCGCCGCGCCCGAAGTTGTACTGCTGGAAGTTACCGGCCTCCTCGTCGAAGCCGTAGCGGTAGTACAGATCGTGAACGAGGTTCGTGGTGTAGAAGAGCTGCGCGACGGTGGTGTTGATGTACTTCTTCGCCTCGGCGAGCGCGTCGGTGCGGTCGGTCTCCTTGGGGTCGTAGGGGAAGTCGAAGGCTTTGCTCTTGCCAGCGTCGGGGCGGTAGTTGTCGATGTACGCGTTCTGACCCTCCCAGTTCTCCTGTGCGAAGACCTAAAAGCATCCGAGTTAGATGATGCGACTAATAAGTGTAAGAATGACGACATACGTTGTTACCCCAGGTGGTGGTCGTGTTCCTCCAGAAAGAGGACGACTTCATGCGGACGTTGCGCAACGAGGGATCGTTGGCAGTGGGGATGGCATGCCAACCAACAGGCGACGCAAGGCTGTCAAAGTTCTCCTTCACGATCGAGCGCTCACCGACCGAGGGGTCGTTGATGCCCCAGCCAAAGACGTTGTACGTGGCAGCATTGGGCTCCTCCGGGGTAGGAATAGGCGCATCGGAAGCCCAGTCGACGACGTGGACGATCTTGTGAGGAGCCTGGGCCGTGACCGCAGCCTCATACCAGTTGTCCTGCATCTCAACTTCGAACCTCCAGACGAGCTGCAGGTCGGTGGCGTCACCAGCCTGGTTGGGCACCTGGGTGTAGACGAGCTTGGCCTTGACGGGGCTGATGGCGTCGGGGACGTTCTCAGCGGTGTACTCGAGAAGGCTTCCCTGGCTGCCAGAGTCAAGGTGGTTCACAGGGGTGACGGACATCTTGTTCTTGAACTCCTCGAAGGCGTTCTCAATCTCCTTCGACAGCTCTGCATTAGGGGTTGCAGTGTGCATGAAGTGGAGAAGAGCAGGGCGGAAGTCGCCAAGATCATTGGAGGCGAAGGAAGGCGGGTCAAAGGCCGAGGCGCAGTTGTCGTCGATGACCTGGACGACATCCTGGGGAATGGGCTCATGGGTGCCCATGACGTACTGGTCGGCATACGACTGCCTGTTAGCACGGAGGTGCTCGCGGGCAGAGGTGCAAGCCTCCGTCCGGGGGTCCCGGAACAAGTTGGAGCCCTCCTCGAAAGCAGCTTGCGGGCTGGGCGCTGTCCCTTTGAAGAACTAAACGGACCCAAATTAGTCTCGTCACCACACCCAAAAGCGTATTCCGCAACATACCGAGTTGCCGTAAGAGATAACCATGCCATTCTTGATGTTGATGTTCATGTCACCGTCCGCGACTTCGAGGTTGTTGACGAGCTGGCGGACGTAGACGTGCGTGACGCCCGTGTTCTTGTCGGTGTACGAGTCCTCGCGGATCTTGTACGACATGTTGGGCGCGGTCTGGCCGAGGACGTCCTCAATGAAGACCTTGGCGACGTCCATGGGGTCGACCGACGGGTCCATGGGGGTGAAGCCGTTGGTGCGAATCTGGTACGGCGTCGAGTGGTACTCGGCATGGGGGTGCGCGGGGCCGAAGCCGAGCGTCTTCCTGGCCCTCACCGGGGCCTCATCGTAGTTGGAGGGAGTGTGCTGCCTGTGGCCGTAGATGTGGCCAGCGAGACTGCCGACGACCAGCAGTGTCGAGAAGAAGTGACGCATAACGACGGGGACTGAGCAGCAGCGCCTGGGCCTCAAACGAATGAACTCAGGCTAGTATAAAGGGGTGGATATAAGGTCTTGGGGGACCTGTGGGGAACGGTGTGGGGTGGAGGGATGGAATGGAATGGAGATGGTGGTGGTTTAAGAACAACCGCCAGTTGCTGTTACGCAGATAAGGGGCCGAAGTAGACCATTCCGGTCACACAGCCAGGTGTTGGGCCGTGTTTGCTCCGGAGGTACATGACTCAGCCGTCGCGCCCCTGCACCGCGTCAGCGAAACGTCAGGATCCCCACCCAATTACGCACCGAAAATCGTCCCATTTTCAGGAATATCCGCAGCGGCCCTGCCCTGCATGCCCCCCAGAATTTTGATTTCCTTTGAGGCTGCCCACGACGTTCAGGCGTGGCCGAGTGGTGGAGTCGACGGATGCCCACGACCGGCCTTGCATCACGCCGCACCGCAGCCCAGCAGGCCAGAGTCGCCTGACTCCCGCCTCAGCAGCTGAGAGCAGTCCAAATGAATCGAGTTACGCTCGTGTGATCATCTTCGAATGGTCCCGACAAGCTTCCGATAGCGAGCAATGGAACGGCGTTGGACTCGATAAGGGCATGCGATGATGGTGATAAGAGGAAGAAAGCCGCGACGCATCCTTCGCGGGGTTCCGTTTGCATATCCCTCACCGGAAGAGGGAACGGCGAGGAACATTTACAGGCGAGACGCCACTATCGGTTTAATGGTCTAGTTGGTTATGACATCTGTCTAACACACAGAAGGTCTCCAGTTCAAGTCTGGGTTGAACCTGTATTTTTACGCTTTTTTTGTTATACTTTCTCGGGGCATTGTGCACGGATTCATCATTCCACCGTCCACCGAAGAACGACTGTAGAGCTCTGCACGAGAGGGCCCTCTGAATGGTTTGGCTACAGAAGAATCAAGCAGATAATCTTTACCTTTATCTCCACCTTCTGGGATCCCCCTAAGCGATTAGCAGCTATGCCTGTGTCACCCCTATCCACAATCTACAGTACCACCGATTCACGCTAGTCGGGGACGACATGTATCGTCCAACTACGAGTCCCCACTGGGACTAAACCAGCCTTGTTGAGAAAGAATCGCCGTGGACGCACTAGCGACTATTGCTCACACAAAAGGACACCAAACTACTCTAGCTAAAAAACAAACGGAGAAATACAAATATCCATCCCCTCCCTCACCAACTTCTCCACCCTATCCACATCCTCCTCCTCCATCCTCAACATCCCCCTCGACGCCACCCTCGCCCCCTCCAACCGCACCCCACCCCCAAACTCCCTCCACCTCCCCTCCAACACATCCAACACCACCCTCATCTCACACCCCACCGGCCCCTCATACCCAAACCTCCTCAACCCCGGCAGCATACAAGAGTGACCCCTCCCACCCCCAACCACCCTCCTCAAAAAACCCTCCGACAACCCCTCCTCCTCCTCCACCTCCGGCCCAACATGTCCCCACGGGTGCGCAACTTCCCTCACACATATCGACAACTCCACCAGCCCCGGCAGCGCCTCCAAACACCTCACCAAATCCTCCTCCCCAAACACACTCCTCGACACCGCGAGCTTCGTCAACACGCACGCCGAGCGCGACACAAGCGAAATAACAGGCAAGAGCGGCACACTCTCCGTGCCCACATAATGCAGCCCGAGCTCCTTCAGGGACGGCAACGACACCGCATCCAAAAGCGCCGTCGCAGCGCCCTTCACCAAGGTCACATCCAGTATCTCCAACCCCGCATGCACAAGCTGCTGCCCCATCCCCGTCCCCGTCCCCCCATGCCCCTCCGGAAAATACACATTCTCCAAAACACACCTCTCCAACCCCGGACACATCCTCAACACCCCCACCCCCTCCACAACAGTCAAAAACTGCGCCCTAAACACTCTCAACCCCTTCCACGGCAACCGTATCGACGAAAAATCATACCCCACCAAGTCCACGTCTTCCAAAACCGGAACCCTGTCCCCCTCGAACATCAGCGACGGCGGCTCGCTAAACGTGGAGATCGCGCCCTTGGGCGGGCGGAAGACCACCCTCTTCAGCTGGGCGAAGATAGCTCCAGGAGCAGTGACTCGGAGGAGGTCGTGGCAGTGTGGGGGGAGGACGTCGCATTCTATCGAGCCCCAGTAAGGTGCGCGCGAGACGAGGACTTCGAGGAGACTCCGGAAGGACGCGAGCGTAGCCTCGTCCGAATCCTCCCAGGGTAAGATGTGGATATGCAACGGGAGCGTGCCCGCGCGGAGGAGCCACGCCTCCAGAAGACGTAGCTGCGCCGGGGCGTGCAGGCGGCTTACACGCAGCACGAGCTTACTCCATAGCAAAGGGGTGCCCCACGCCAGGGCGCGCCATCGCGCGCAGATGGCTCCTAAGAAGAGAGGGCCGGGTGTGGTGGGTGAGAGGCAGTGGGTGAAGACGAGGAGCAGGATCTCGGGCGGGAGACGCGAGATGGGCGCGAGGGAGTTTATGCGGCGCCGAAGGCCTGAGCGGTGTGTTGCGAGGCTTTGCATGAGGGTTTCGACGTGCTCGATCTCGGCTTTGAGTTCGTCTACCTGCATGAAACTCTGTGTAAGTCATAGTGGCGTGTGGGTGGTGGGGTGACGTACGGTTTGGGGTCCCTCGACCCGTGTTCGCTGTCCGCATTCCTCGCATATGGCCATCCCGAGTAATGGTGGGTGGGGTCACGGTGGGGCAAGAAGTGGAATATTTGGATTGGATGGTGGGCACCGCACTCTGGCCTTATAACGGCTGGGGAAGCGAGGATCCGGGGTGTGTGCCTTTTACCTCAGCCCCGAGTACTGGGCATAAGTTCCTCCAAGTCCCTGGGCACGGCCTGGCTGCGTGTGCATGTCACGGCGACGGTAATCAGTCGGTACATGGTGGGTTTGAGTGGCTGATTCGAGAGCTTTCTGGGCGTAGGACAGGCACACGAGTACCTTGGGACGGATATGTGGGGGTTGAAAAGCTTGTTTTAGTTGGTAGTTTACCTGATTTGCCTGGCCTCGAGGCTGCATCACCACGATGACGGCGAAGGGCTTGAATCAGGGAGGGGCTTTCGATGTCGTTCCGGGTTGGTTCCGACTTCCAGCGAACCAGGTCCATAGATGCAACTTTCTGAGACATCTTACAAGGGTTAAGATTCTGTGGGGAAGATGCTAGAATCAATTGTGAAAGGATGAGGGCACAAGTCAAGAACGAGTTGAAGGATGAACGAGAGGTGCCATGTGCCCCTCGTGGGAAGGTCTACGGTATTTCCCGAATGCCGACCAAACCTCGTGTGCCGAAGAACTCGGGCGCTTAGGCTCCGAGCTCATTGCTCCCTCACCCCTTGCCTCGACACTGAGTGAGCCGTTTAGGTGGACCGATGGGCTTCCCTTTATGTCTAAGTAAGATCTGATATATCGTGGCAGCATGCTAGAGACCCAGCTCCGAGTTCAGCGCTCATTCTGTCATGGACTTGGAGTATCATGGCAAGGTCATATCGTACAAGCGCAGTTCTGAGCATAGAGACTCTGGAGGTGGCCCTCCGCAGAGTACTAAATGCGAGCCTTCTACGAACAATTGACCATGTCTGTGGCTTGAATGAACAGCCCCATGTCGTTGTTGGCGCTCTCCGCTGTTGGCATCCCCCAGATAGCTTTCCTCAGTAACAAAAGGAAGCCACTCAGCACTGCTAAGCCTTAGTAGGAGGAATCCATCCGTATTAGGGATCCACTGGGCTACAGGAGTCCAGTCGCTCGTTTCGTCTGGTTTTCATCTTGTAGATAGATACCTACCTAGCTCTCGTTTATATCCATGTTCATTGTACTTGTGCGTTTCATTAATTGCATTAAGATCGTTGTCTTTCCTCCCTCAATAGAGTTAGGCTCCTCGAGTAACTTGGACCCCCTGTTTCATAACTAGCACTTAGGGGACGCGACGCAAACAATTGAGGATTTGGATCGTTGTCTTTGATTCGTGAATCGTGTCTATCGATAAGTTATACATAATAGTTAACGTAGCTATGCATGAGGTCCCTCTCAAAGGGATGGCGTTACAAATACAAATGCGTGATAAGTAGGAAGGTCCGAAACGATGCGTGAAGTGCGTGCGGGTCAATGCAAGATGGGAAGAGCGATAGATGGAGCAATAGCAATGAATGAAGGAGAGTGGTGTTGCGACGCGAAGAGTGGACGCCGTCGATGATCGAAAGTCGAAGGTGCTTTAAGTTTTGGTAGATGAATGGTCGAATGGTAGTTGGTTAGTTGGTTGATGGGGGAGGAAGTGTGTGCGTGTTGGTGTTTTTGTTTATGCTTTGCGCACGAGGAGGGCCCAGGCACCCACTGCTGCGAGGCCGGCGAGGACGAGGGTGATGAGGAGTGCGTAGAGACACCTCTTCGCCCACTTGATCTCGACGGTGCGCATCTGCTCGATGATCTGCTGACGCTCGGCCTCGGTCTTCTCCGGCATCCAGACGGGGGACGCCTCGGAGGTGGGTGGCTCGCGGAGGGGCGAGAGGAGGATGAAGGCGCCGAAGATCCAGAACGGTGGGAACACTAAAGGAATAACCATAAGTAAACCATGTACTTTGGTGATGGGTGGGAGGGGGTACTCACAGAAACCGAACTTGAAGAGGTACATTGCGAGGGTGATGGGCTCGGCGTATGCGGAGTAGGCGGGAAGGGAGGTGTCCTCCGCCTCGTAAGCGGGGAGCGCCTCGACGTCACGGTCGAGCGCGAGGCTCTGGGTGCGGTCGTGCCGGCTCTCGTGCGTCGCGGAGGACGCGAAGCGGTATCCGAAGAACTCGTCGACGGGGTCGTACTGGTGCACCAGGCCCTCGGTCGCAGACGCGGTGCGAGAGGGGGTGGCGGCAGCTGGGGCAGGCGCCGCAAGGACGGTCATTGAAGAGGTCGAGGCGGTGGTAGAGGCCATTGCTTGATGTGGTGGTGGTATGGAAGGAAAACTTGGTGGCCGAGGAGGATGAGGACTGCTTCGGAGGTGGGGAGCTGAGCGGTTGTGGGGGACAATTGACCCGCTCATGCCTGGCTTTATAGGCTCGGGAATCCGAGCGGATTGAAGCCAATCCAGCGGAATTGGTGTTGCCAGGGAGCGATTGGAATTCGCCGTTTTAGGCAGTGGGCCCACATGCGCAAACAGATGCAAGCAGAACTACTTTGGCCTCGTTCCGAGGTTATGAGAGGTGGTAATGGACTGAGACGGTGCAAGAGGTACTCAGTGGTTCCAATCTACCAATTGTTAAGGAAATATAAAGCTGAAATTAGGTCTGGAGAGCAAAAGGCGCTTCTTGCCCACAAAAGGCACTTTCGCGAATTCCCATAAACGGCAAATTCTCGGTCTCTTTTCCCGCCCAAATTGGCTTCAATCCGCTTCGTACAACGTGTTCTCAGCCAATCCAACCGCCCAAAGATTGCCTAAAAAGGGCCCCGAAGCGGACACCAATCAAGCTCACTTCTCAGAAGCCGACGTAAGTTACGGAAGGACCAATCCATGACAGGTTCTTTCAATCGGCAAAGGATTGCTGAAGCAAAGGGACCGAGAGCTTGAGTATGTAGGTGTTCTTTGTGCAGTCGAAGGCCCTTTGTAAGGGTAAAAGAACTGCTGTGTAGGCTGTATACTCTAGCTCAGGATGAGTGTCCGCTCTTGTACTCTCGGACCTGGACCAGCCGTCCCCTAATTTGAATTTCACCGGGCTTCCACCAGCAAAGGCAGTGGCAAATGACATCGAGGTAAAGGCAGTTACTGGAGACACTAGTAGGTCTACTATGAGCAATAAATATGGCAGAGTAAATGGGAAATGAACGACTGAGTATCGAATGTTGTGAATGTGTCCTCAATAACTTCTTTCCAGGTGAAGCCTCGAAACCGGAAGTTCAGGAGGCAAGGATTTGGGAAGAAGCCTGAGGTAGACTGCGGATATATGTCCTCTGACCCCGCCATACACTCGGGTGTGGTTCAGCTTAGGGGGCGTTTTGACGCCCTCTAACAACCCTCTAAGCGCCGAGGTCTTCGGCACAGTTCCCGGCAAATTCCGTAAAAACTCCCACGAGCGCTGCCAAGAGCCCCCGAAGCCTGCCTCAATCCTTTCCTCCACTAGCTGGCAGCCACTCTCGTGGCCCCTGCTCTTAGCTCTCGACATTCCCCTGTAAAAGCATTTGCGCTAATCCTCTTGGATATACCTCGCGCTCATGTTCGGGCCGAAGCCGGAGCGAACGATGCTGCCAACCCATTCAGGCTGTCTGGGGCGACTGTAATGGGTCGTTCAGTGCACAGCTGGACGAGCTGTGGACCAGTAGGCTCTACTAGTCCCCTAATACGAATAGAATTCTCCTACTTAGGCTCGGCAGTACTGAGTGGCTTCCTTTTGTTACTGCGGGAGGCTATCCGGTGGATGCTAACAGGACTAACAAAGACATGGGGCTGTTCATTGCTACTCGTACGGTCGTGGTCAATCGTTCATATATGTTCATAAAAGGTTGGAATTTAGTACTCTGCGGAGGGCCGCAGAACTCAAGGCTCTGCGCTCAGAACAACTGCAAGTACAATATGATCTTGCCATGATACTCCGAGCGCCAGTCCATGGCAGAATGAGCACTGGGCTAGGACCTGGTGTGTGTGTGTGCTGGTACCATGCTGCCACGATATATCAGAGCTTAATTAGACATAAAGGTAAGCCCATCGGTCCACCTAAACGGCTCACGCGGCATCTAGGCAAGCATTTTGGGGTGAGGGAGCTTAAGCGCTGTGAAACAGGGGTTGTTCAAAGTAGCTCAAGGAGCCTAACAGTAACTCGATTGAGGAACGACAACGATCTGAATGCAATTATGAAGCGCAGAAGTACAACGAACATGGATATAAACGAGAGCTAGGTATCTATCTACAACAGATGAAAACCGGACGAAACGAGCGACTGAGCGAATGCAAGTGTAATACTATGGCGGACAGAATGCGGATGCAGATACACAGATAACATGGCAAGTGTTCCCTTTCAAGACGCGGACAAGGCCCCGGAGCCCAAGAGGCAGCAGGCTAGATGTCAGACACCACCACCGTCTTCGTGATAATAGGCAAATTATGCCCATGGCTACTCGTCTTCCCCTTCTCGTGCACCCACCCCGATGCGGTGTCCGAATCATGTAGTGACTGGTGAGTAAATGGGCGACCGGCACCTCCGTAAGCCCATCGAATACCAGCTTGAACAGAAACGATATAGTAAAACTCACCGGATGACTGAAGTGCTGGTCGAGACTGATATTCTCCGGCCGATGGTCAGTCGCCCGGTTCCGACTGTGCGCTGAAGTGAGGGTCGTAATCACAGTCCCCGAATGCTTCTCTCTCAGCTGCGCCCGTCCATTCAACATCGCAACTGCCCGATAACACACATCAGCATAGTACCATACCATACCACACCCAACACGACCTTCATAAACAGGCAAACTCACAAAACGTATTCGCATACAACCTCGTCACATTCATATGCAGCGCCAACCACCCCAAATTCCCGGGCGCCCCAAAGAACGCCACAAGCACCGCGACCTGTATAGTCGTAACCAACACCCCTCTCTGCACCACAAACACCATCACCCTCCCCAGCAAGCTATTCGTGCGCTCAATCCCGCCTTTTTGGTTCGTGAGGAACATGCACATCGCCGCCGTGGCGATGATGTCGGTGAGGGCGTTGAAGCCCTTGGCGAGCGCGAAGAAGACGGTGAAGGCGCGGTTGCGGAAGGCGAGCACGCCGTGGTCGAAGATGTACATTGTTGTGACGCAGCCGATGCCGCTTATGAGCGCGAGGGTGGCGAAGAGGGCCTTCAAGTTGGGGAGGATGGGTTGGTTATGGTTAGGATATGAGGGGAGGTGGGGCGTACGATAAGCCATATGACGACCCAGCTGCCCTTTCCAGACCGCTTGACGATCAGGAGCTGGTGGACAAAGTATGCTTGTGACCTACACGGGCAATTTTAAATGGATTTTAGCTTGCCGGGGTCAGCTTTCCTTGCAGTGTGGAACGCACATGAATGTGATCAAAGCCGCTATGAGGCATTCTGCTGAGAATTGCCTGTCAAAGGGTAAGCGCCGGTGAGCGTCGGTGGAAAGGGAGGAAAGATGTAACCTACGGAGTGACAGCCTTGAAACGCTCGAAGGACCCAAATTCCGGGATCTACAAACGCGCCTAACGTATGAGCGGAATCGGTACCGACGGGGGACCCGACCAAGACATACCAGGTAGTAGTATACCGAGTAGGCTATGAGAATCGAAGAGGCTATATCGAATAACCTATAGAGGTGTCAGCACGACGACCTGACCCTCATCGAACTCGGGCCATCGACGTACAGCATGAGACCAGCCTAACGCGACAAGAGCGTTAGAAGGCTGGCACTTGATTTGATGACGAGGACGAAGAGCGCTTACCGTTAGCCGAATGAGCGGCCTATCGCCCTTGGCGGGGAAGTAGACATAGGCCTGCACGACTGTCATACCACCTAGGCTATTTGGATATGGTGAGCCTCTCTCTCTCCATGGGACCAGAGACACGAGTTCCTAGATCGCCTTACAAAATGGAGAGAACGAAACCTAGTTAAGCGCCAGAGCCATGTGTTAGGTACTCGGCACATAAAGCAACCCAAGAACGCTTACCCCAAAACAAAGGGGCAAAGATCGTCTGTTCATGTTCCACCATCTTTCGCGCAGGCTACAGCAGCAGTGAAAGTAAGGAAGGCTGAATTCCCAACTTGGAGGGGAAGGAAACGCAAAGGTCAGTGTGAAGTCAAAAAGCAAAAATCCGACGCAGGAAAGAAGGCAGAAAGAAAAAAACGCCACTGTTCTCCCGCGTCAAGAACTCCAAAGCCCGCTTTTATACAAAAACGCGTCCGTCTGCGAAGCTTCGAGCCGGAGTGTGTATTCGGCTCAGGATCTTCCTCGCCGGGCGTGGCAAGTCGAATCAGATAGAGATCCATTGCCACTCTCTGACGTTTGTCACTCCCACCTCCAACAGGAGCTGTGGGCGCGTCCGACCGAGCCCCGGGGACTTACAGCTGCTGAGTAGCTACTTATGCTAATCGCGGCTTCTTCGAGAAAAGATAGAGTGCTTCGCGAGTGAAGAACCTGATGAGATGGCTACCTTCCACGCCCAAAGGTGAGATCAACTCAATGGTTTGCACCAGCGCAGAAGTATTTAGATTTAGATACGTACCGCTCGAGCGACTCCACCTTTCTCAGAATCGTGCAGCCTGACGAGTGCCAGAAATCGCCTTGGGAGAGATAGACTGAATGTTGACTGAATGGTGGTAGGTCGGTAACATTGATGACGTGCGCGCCATTTCGCCGCCCTGGCTCGCCATTGACCTCGTCACGTTCGGCGGCGGGGATTTCCAAGCACCCACTGGTAGAAATTGTGCGATTTGGATGCGCCTTGCACCACTTGGCGCTTTTTCCGCTTCTAGAAAGGGGGCCATGTACGTGTTCGACGGAACTTGCGACTATGCTAGAAGCATGGATATGTTTGAGAGCTGTACGTTGCCAGTTAGTTTGTTCTGCGACAGCACGGAGGCAAACATACCTTAGACTGTGGGTGTCGAAGACGCTTGAAGGTTCTTGCGGGGCAGATCGCCCACGAGTTGGTTCGAATATTGAGAGTACTTGAAGTGAGGCGACTCAGGAGCCCGAGGTGCCTGAAAGATACCTGTCAGGTATGAATGACGACATTGCCGATAGAAATCGCCCAGGTACACATAGCGCTCAGGGTCTACATAGTATGTACTGAGCTGCAACACAACCTTCCTTACTTAGTCTCTTGTGGAGTGTTAATACCAGAATACAACAGATTACAAGCATCGGTAGCCATCGTATGACTTGTCCCACCAGAAGGCTCGTGTTGGTGTCGAAGTCTGTTCGAGTGGGTATGTTTGCCTTGTTCGAAGTCTACGTGTATGTCTCCAGTAATCCGAAGAACACAACATCACCCTGCCTAGTAACCAGCCTCTACTACTGTAGGCACCACCCCAGAACTAGTCTCGTGAACCATCCTCTATGAGAGAAGAAAATCGTTCTCTCTGATCCAGAACTTGCTTTGAACGGACACTCAAGGCCAGCCGAGTCAAACGTCAAGCCCACTGGAAGGCCCATAATCAGTGATAGCACAGCAGTTGAGCTCTTTCGGTGGTGTCAGCGGATCCCTGGGGCGTATAAAGCGCGAAGGATTCTTCGTGCGACAGCGTCGATAAAATAATTGAGATCCTCGAGGTACTATGCTTCTGCGGTTCTGCAGCTCCTCGAGGGAATGTTTGCGAGAATCGGAGCTTGTTGCAGGTTCTGTGTACCTGCCAGTGACGGCGGGAGCTTTGAGGAAGAGATGGAAGGGTATTAGTCGAAGCCGTTCATCGCAGTGGTGGTGAACGGTTCGACGGTCAGAGTGACCAGTCCCACGGGAGTGGTTCAGATCGGCGAAAGCCGGAGAAGTTTGGTGCGTTGGCTATTCTGAGCATCTCGGATCCCAATGCCCAGGTATACAAGTAGGTGTAAAGCCAGTTTGATGTTCGTTGAGGGCTGACCCGTCAGGGTGAAATCCAGGAGAAAGACATGTCCAGCTCATGCCTAGTAGGCGCTTGCAGTGCTGGGGGCCCCTAACCGAACCTTCACCCAGTCCTAGGCTTAACCCCTGCTCCTCTGGATAAAGCCTTAATTAGCGCTCAAGGGAGCCCGGAGGGCTATGTCGCGGTCATGGAGGTCGGTGTAGAGCTTGAGAGAGTCAAAGTTGGTGGCTCGAGGTGGGCACGTCCGGCTATTCCCAGCCCGGGCCAGCCGACGCCCGAGGCTGTCGGTAATTCAGCGGACCTTCAAATCATAGATCGCCGACACAGCCTCACATACTGAGCGCCTATTTGGGAGCAATGCAAGCGCTGGGCGGTCCATAGCGTGGCGGGACCACCATAATCGGTACAACTCAAATCCCTGTCGGGTGCCCGTTGAACAGGACGCGACGCAGCGCGCAGCGTATCGCGTCATTGCGTAGCCAAGGCCCAAACAATGGCGTCACATTTATTCATAGAAACTTCTGACGAAGATTATCTGAATTCAGGCCTTCACGGTCTCTCGACCTTCGGTTTTCGGGAGCTTTGCAAATCTGCTTGTCTTGCTTGTGGAAATTCTGCTGAGGTGATCGACCTCCGAACTTGGTCCAAGCTCAGTCAGCACACTTACTCATCCTGAATCTTGGGCCTGGAACTTACATTAATAATCCATCTATAGGATGCTACCGTGAAGCCCAGGTATACATTGTTAAAGGATCGTGTATATAAAGGACAGGCCGTATGGTTTTGAGAGACAAGGAGTAACACATTTTCAACGACCCCGTCACCCCTCAAACAGAACACATGTCTACCACCAAGATCTTGATCACTGGAGCCACAGGTATGCAAAATACCAGATATACGTCGTCAGTACATTGACCAATCTGCGGTATAGGCTACATTGGAGGTTCTGTATTGGGCCGCCTGCTGGTCCACCCCGAGTCCAAGTCATTCGAGATTGTTGCGCTTGTGAGAAGCGCCGAGAAAGCGGCCAAGATCAGCACCCTGGGGGTCAAGACGGTCCTTGGCGATTACGATAATCTTGCCCTCTTAACAGAGCTGGCTTCCAATGCCGACGTCGTCTTCGAAATCGTTGACTGTGACCGTCTCCCGCCGAACGAAGCTCTGATCCAAGGAGCGAAGCAAAGATTCGAAGCAACCGGCAAGGCGCCTATTTTGATTCATACCGTACGTGAATGCGCACAAATCCTAACTTCTATGCATTTACAAACCATGTTTGTTGTTTCTAGTCAGGATCAGGTCCGTTTTCACAGAGTGTTTCTACCATCCACTCACCGATTCTGATGCATGTCTGTGTAGCTTTTATCATGGACGACGCACACGGACTGCACGGCAACCACAAGGTGTACAGCGATTTACAGTCAGACGAAATCGAAGCACTTCCCGATACAGCCTTGCACAGGAACGTTGACCTGGCCTACCTGAAGGCTGATAAGGAGGGCTTCGCTAAAGCCTACATTGTCACCCCAGGTTCGTAGCTAAAAAGCACACAAGTGCGGGAAAGGCACTGAAATTACTTTTTTCCGCCATAGGCTGTGTCTGGGGGCTCGCGAAAGGGCCCCTCGTCGACCTTGGCGTGCAGCACACCCAGTCCATGTTGATCCCTTATCTTCTGAAAGCGGCAATTGCTAGGAAGCAGGCTGGGTATATTGGACTTGGAAAGAACATCTGGCCTCTTGTGAGCAACGCTGATAGTAAGCATAGCAGGTTTCATGGCTCACACACATTTTCCGAGTCGTTGCTCACTGTGTCTCTCCTTAGCCGCTGACCTCTATATAATTGTTTTCAATGCAATCAGAAAGAACCCTGATACGGTCGGCCGTGGCCGCGATGGATTCTACTTTGCAGAGAATGGCGAGTTTACCATGTATGAGGCAGCCCAGGCCGCAGGGAAGGCACTCAAGGAGCTTGGGATCCTTGATTCCGAAGAGGCCACGCCTTTCAGCGAGGAAGAGGCTCTCAAGTACCTTGGCGTAAGTCGTACTCGTCTCTGAAGCTCACGAAATACTTACTGAATATTCGATTCAACGCATAGCCTTACTGGTTTGTCTTCGGAACAAACAGCCTGTCAAGGGGTGAACGCTCTCGCGCTGTTGGGTGGAAGCCTGTGGATGGGAAGGATGGCTTCCTTGCCAGCATCAAAGCCGACCTTGTTGAGATTCTTAAAGCGTCTCCCCAGAAGTAGTTACCCTGATGCAATATTTGTCTCCGAGCAAGCTATGATGTTTCAACAGGGTGTTCGAAGGCGTGAGGGGCCGCTTATTACAACGTACATAGTATTTTCTCCATGCACCGAATGCCGATTTTCAACCAATGTTCATACTATTCCTTCAACCATGATCGACCACACGGCTAGCATCCCTGCTTTAGGCCCCACACCAATAGCTCCTGGATACTCCACCGGTTAGTATACGATCCTTCAACTGTCAAGTTTGCAGAATGAGTGGCCTGAGGCCCTGAGTACGAGGATGGAACAGGAAGAGCAACCCGAAGGACCGACGCGCACTCGGCGTTACACGTGGCATAGCGGACTTTCAAAATCGCACCCACGGCCACGGGAAAGATGCTTCGGCGCTTATTCCGAGGACGCAGGCATAAGCGCCGGAACTTTGCTCTGTAACAAAGCTACACATGAGACGTGATGGACGCCCCAGATAACCAGAGTGACAGTTTACCGAGAGACATCAGTGGGAGTTGAGTAACTCTCAAGGTTCCCATTGCGCGACGCGCGTCGTTTTCCTGATTCGCAATCCCAAATGGAGCCTGCGGATGGCTCCCTTGCTGTTAACTACACAATGGCAGGCGTGAATCTTTGACTCAGCTGCGTAAGATGATCAATCACACGTTCGGGGACGGATTTCATGCGAAAACAATCCTCGAAAGACCGTGGTTAGGGGCATCCGGATAGTAGCCGAGCGCCTTGAAGATGGTACACTGGTATCCCTACTCCATCCGTTTAACCGTAAGGTTTCCGTTCATCCAGCGCGATCAAATGAGTCTATACCTAACCGAAAGCTATTGATCGCTACAATAGCGTCAAACTTAGTAACTTACATAGGCGGAAGCGGGAGTGAGCGAGCGCCTGGGTATAAAGAGTCGGGACGAACGACCGTTGTCAAACAGCACCCTTCTACACCTCAGCATCTATTCCAACCTTCCAAACTCTCAAATAATTTCTAATGTCTGTCACCACGAAGATCTTCCTTACCGGAGCTACTGGTGCGTTTGTAACCCTACGTCCAGAATCATATTTCTTACCCTCACCATGTACAACCCATCTAGGCTATATCGGAGGCTCGGTTGTTGCTGGCCTTCTGGCTCACCCTGAGGCCAAATCGTTTGAGCTCATTGCCCTTGTTCGCGATGCGGGAAAAGCCGACAAATTTACCTCTTTGGGAGTCAAGACCATCGTTGGAAGCTACAGCGACCTCGAGCTCCTTACCAAGGTATCCGCCGAGGTCGACATAGTTATTGCCATGGTAAGTCACATACTCTTTTTGCTGATCATGTGTAATTTGCATGCTGAGAAGACAACGCAGGCCGTCTCCGATAGTCTCGGGCCTACCGAGGCTATTTTGCAAGGTTTAAAGAAGAAATACGAGGCGACAAGCAAAGCGCCAATAATCATTCATACTGTAAGCGCATCGCTCTTTCTCCCCCATAGTTAAGCTAAAGATATTAATCCACACCTCCGAAAATATAGTCCGGAGCTGGTATGCCGTGTCTCTAACCATGGCACTAGTCCGAAAGCTAACCCAGTGCGCGACATAGGCATTGTCTCTGACCTGACCGCGGCAGGAGGAATCGGCACCAATAAGGTCTATAGCGACCTCGCCTCAGACGATCTCGCGACACTCCCTGGAAAAGCCGTCCCCATGACTTCTGAGCTTGCATTGATCAAGGCTGACGAAGAAGGATACGTTAAATCATACTTCATTGCGCCAAGTATGTCTCCATGATTCTGTTGACAGACCTCGTATATCTGCAGTACTGATATCTATATTAGGCACTATCTATGGTCTGGCTACTGGGCCACTGGTTGATCTCGGTGTCCAGCACAGACACTCAGTGCAGTTCCCTCCTACTCTGAGAACATTCATTGCCAGGAAGAGGGCTGGAACCATTGGTTCCGGCAAGAACGTCTGGCCTGCTGCGAGCTACGAAGACAGTGAGTAACCTCAGCTCTCACGCATCTTTTTGGTAAATAACATGCGAACCACCACTTCCAACCCCCGCAGACCTCGACTTGTACATGCGCCTCTTCGACGCCGTCCGTAAGA
This sequence comes from Ephemerocybe angulata, assembly GCA_013368325.1. Lineage (NCBI taxonomy): Eukaryota > Fungi > Basidiomycota > Agaricomycetes > Agaricales > Psathyrellaceae > Ephemerocybe > Ephemerocybe angulata. The sequence continues at coordinate 368,634 of JAACJK010000171.1, forward strand.
CCCCCGGAAAGATCGGACACGGCAAGAACGGATTTTTCTTTGTCGAAAGCTGCGAGTATAACGCATATGAGGTAGCTGAGGCAGCTGGAAAGGCTCTGAAGGAGCTCGGTGTCGTCGATATTGCAGAGCCCGATAACCTCACGGACGAGGAGAAGACCAAGTACTTCGGCGTGAGTGATCCAAATATTGGTCTAGATGAATCTTATTTGACATATCTATTATGGCAGCCTATGTGGGTCTTCATCGCGTCGACTGCCAGGGTACAGGCAGACCGTGGCCGCTCGGAACTTGGGTGGAAGCCGGTCCACGGCAGGGCGGAGCTGTTCGCTAGTATCAAGCCCGAGATCGTCGAGTTGCTCAAGGCCTAATGCTTGGGCATCAGTATATAGGTCCTTGGTACACATTGGGCTAGTAATATTCACACTCTACAGCACTGAAAATGGACTCCCTACATGTACACCGGTCATCAGACGTATCTACTTATACATATTGGTTCTCCAAATGCGATAAACGTTATGTCGCCACACATTGATGGCATGAGAACATGATCCATCAGTTCTTCACAAACTTCCCAACCTGGTGCCACAGCAAATGCTCCTCAGGTTCATCAACCTGGCCCCAAAGCTCCTTTTCCTTCCATGGGCTGCTCATCACCCCATTATCGTCCTCCACCTCCAAGTCCGCACAATAAATGTCGGTAGGACAATCCAGCCTGCATCCATCCATAACGTAGACCCAAAGCGGGGTGCAGAAACGCTGCCACCAGGCCACATCGCTTCGGTGGCTCAGCACATGCTCATAGAGCAGGAAAATCCCTCCGGGTGCTAATACATCACGAACCAGGTTATGTATGGCCTTTTGTGGGCCTGGGACGCTGCAGAGCGTAAGGACGGATACGATTGTGTCGACCGGTTTGGAATCGAGGGCTGCGAGAATTTTCGATGTCTCCTCGGCGCCACAAGGCAAAAGGACGAATGAGCCGTCGGACTCGTGGTACCCAGCGTCAAAGGCTGCCTTTCGCAGGAGCGGATGCATATTCACATTCGGCTCGAGTGCGATGTACCGAGTGACCTTGGCGTGGTCGAGATATAGGGTGGTATGGCCGTGTCCTACAACATAGAAAACATAGTACAGTTAGAGGTAGGCATAGTATATCGACAAATTTTCTTACCTGCTCCCAAGTCAAGGACAGACCCATATGCGTTGGGTGTGATCAAGTGTTCTTTGGTAGAACGACCAGCTTCATCAATGCCATCACCGAACCCACCAGCCCACAGCTTCGCCATGAAAATCCGCGAGATTTCAGCGGGCGAGAGTAGAAGGCTGGGTCGGGCAATAACCTCCTTGAGGGTAGGGAAGAAGCCCATTTTAATACAAAACCAGTTGTGCATGAGGATGCCGAAGACGACTGTGGTTGCTTTCATGGTGGGAAAATGCTTCTGAAGAAACCCTACGATGCTTCAGATATATACTCTTGGGCGCCGAGTGGAGGTATACTCACCTGTCAATTAACTGGGGAGGAGATATGTAATTGGGATGGGTTATGGCAACTGGGAAATAGAGGTCAAAAGGAAGGATGGTAAGGGTGCGACGCTGATGCAAGGCTTATGTACCCTGCCCAATTCGGAAATCGGCAGTCTGCGGCACGCCACTTCGTGCAATCCCCCCTTGTGTCGAAGCCTCTCGAAGGCCCCCGTTTCCTGGAAAAGAACTAAAATATGGGTCCCAATGAGGATGAATAGATGCAGCAAACAAGGAAGATACCAGATTTCCTTTTCTCCAGTCTTAACAGCAATTTGAAGGGCATTCTCAGCCTCTCTGCTTTCCACCCTGGGACTCGAAACCGAAACCTGGGGATCACTATCTCCGCCATTATTGCCCACGTTACAATGATAAGGATAGTGAGTCATTGCTTCGCGAAGTGCTCGTCCGCTGAGTGTGATCACAGCGCTAAAAGTGGAAGCCTGAACGAGGACAATACATTAATCCTTTACAAACTTCCCAACCTGATGCCAGAACAAATGCTCTTCAGGCTCATCAACCTTATTCCAAAGCTCCTGCTCCCTCCACGGGCTACGCAGCCCGCCGCCATTATCTTCCTCCACCTTCAAATCAGCGCAGTAAATATCAGTGGGACGATCCAGCCTGCACCCGTCGAAGGCGTGTACCCAAATGGGGGTCCAGAACCGCTGCCACCAGGCCACATCGCTTCGATGGCTCAACACATGCTCGTAGAACAGAAAGAGTCCTCCTGGTTTCAAAACATCACGAACGAGGTTACGTATCGTTTTCTCTGGATCTGGCACTGAACAGAGAGTGAGGATGGAGACGACCGTGTCCACCTGTACGGAGTCCAGAGCTGCGAGGATTTTCGTGGTCTCTTCGGCGCCGCATGAGAGAAGTATAAACGAGCCGTCGGACTCATGGTATCCAGCCTCCGAGGCAGCTTCTCGGATGAAGGAATGCATGTTCGTGTTTGGCTCCAGTGCGATGTACCGAGAGACTTTGGTGTGGTCGAGATACCGGACGGTATGACCATGCCCTAGAACCCAGTGCTGGTAAGAAGTCGGTACCAGAATCTGAAGGGTATATTTCATATACCTGCGCCAAGGTCCAGTACGGCCCCGAATGCGTTTGGTGTGATCAGGTGCTCTTTGGTCGAACGACCACCTTCATCTACTCCGTCCCCGAACCCTCCTGCCCAAACCTTGGCCATGAAGATCCGCGAGATTTCACTAGGAGTGAAGAAGAGGCTCGGACGAGCTACAAGCTCTTTAAGGGTAGGGAGGAGGGCTATCTTTATAGAAGCCCAGATATCGGTCAAGAGACCGACGGCAGCAGTTGCCTTCATGCCCGCCGAAAGGTTATCCTTTGAATAAAGGCACAGAGTGTTAGATTTATTCTCGGATCTCTATCAGGGGCTCACTTACCTGTCGGTTACTTGGGTGATATACAGAAACTGGGATTTGGCGACAGCTGGGACCTACAGGGCAAAACGAAGGAAGCCCGAGGCACGCTGATGCATTTCAAGTATCGCGCCGAACCGGCAATCTGCGGCTGAACTGTCTCACGGTTTTATACCAGCGGTTCATTTCTCATCAGTCGGGCTCATCGTTCTAAATACCTTGCTCGTCGTTGAGCAACGACGTCCAAGAAGGTACAACTCATCTTCCACCTTACAGAACGGACCAGTGCTGAATATCGTGTCTCTAGAAACGGCTCTGAGGCCGTGCTACTGTGCCAGAGGATCATCATCAGCCATACCATTGAGGCAGAGAACCGTACGTTGTTGTCCCCACTACCCAACAGACCATAGGAACTAATTGTAGCCAGCTCTGTGCACATATCAGCTACAAGAATGACGGTGACGAAGAACCGGAATGGGGTATTCACTACTCTTGGGCAGGCGTTCATGGCAGGCGTTGCGCGGATGGATAGGTCGCTGTCACCTGCCGTCACCCTGAACAAGCTGAAGGCCCACAAATACGTCCTTTCCGACCTGCAATATGTCGGTGTAGCGCTACTCTCCTCCTACTGGTTCATCATCATGGAGAGCCCACCATTCCCCTTCAAACTCTTCATCCCGATACTCTGGATTGTCCTGTTGATTGTCCCCGTCACCTCCCAGTTCTTCTTCCCCGCAACCCCCATCTTCATCTACCTCCTCAGCTTCTACTCGTCTCGGTTCGTGTCGGCAGAGGTCCGCCCGGTAGTGTCAGTGTCGCTCCTTCCGACCCTCGAATCAGTGCTGTACGGAGCCAACATCTCGGACATCCTCACCAGGTTCACCCACCCCATCCTCGACGTGATCGCCTGGATTCCCTACGGTGTCGGCCACTTCACCATCCCCTTCGTCGTCGGCGCCTTTGTCTGGCTCTTCCGTGACGTACGTATCCTGAAGCTCTGGGCGAGCGTATTCGGCTACATGAACCTCACCGGCGTCCTCATCCAAATCCTCTTCCCCTGCGCACCACCCTGGTATGAGGTCATCTACGGCCTCACACCCGCCAACTACGGTATGAAAGGCTCCCCAGGTGGTCTCGCACGGATCGACGCCCTCCTCCATACCAGCATGTACTCGGCCGCCTTCGGCAACTCGCCCATGGTGTTCGGCGCCTTCCCCTCCCTCCACGCCGGCAGTGCGACCATGGAGGCCCTCTTCATAGCGCACTTCTTCCCCCAGATGTCCAAGTTCGTCTGGGTGTACGCGGGCATCCTGTACTGGGCGACGATGTACCTGACGCACCACTACCTCATCGACGTCGTCTGCGGTGCCTGCATGTCCACGATGTTCTTCTACCTCTGGCTCCCGGATGACCTCAAGAGCACCGCCGCAGCCACAACGCCGCCGCCGAACCTGTCGTCGTTTGCCACGGGGTACCAGCGCAGTAAGTACGAGGTGTACGATCTGGAGGATCCTCGGAGGGCTGCGCCGCCTAGCGCTGGCGCGATGCTCGATGCTGCGGACTTTGACGTCGAGTCGGATGATGAAGAAGTTGATATCACATACCGGTCGCCCGTTCCAGGGACTGCGTCGTTCCTCCAACAGCAACAGCAGCAAAAGGCGGGCGGCCCAAAAGGCCACCGTCATACTGCCAGCATTGCGAGTTTGATCCGCGGCGACGAACGGGGGCCAGAGGACGGATGGAGTCCTGTTAGGGGGTCATTTAAAGGATCCCGGGTTTGAGCAACATAGCGCTCGGCACACTCATTTAGGCTTGAGATATCCGCTTCATCTCTATTTGCACAACATACCCCGTACTTGTAGTAAATCATCTGTAATCGCATATAATAGTTACACCAAGTCTATTCAGGCGATCTCCGTGAGCTTGCTCCCAGCGGCCTTTTCGATGCCAGCGACCATGGCCTCGGCCTTCTTCTCCCTCGCATCGCGGTTCCTGGCGGCTGGGTCCCCGTCGACCATGAACTCGCCGACGAACTCTGCGATCTTCCGCTCGCCCACCTCGGCCATGGCCCGAATGCCCCAGCGCCACTCGTACATCTGGTTCGAGTTTTCGTCGTCCCGCGTCGCCTGAGTTGCACGGACGCGTTTGTTTCCAGCGCCCTTTCCGGTCTCGCCAACGGCCCTTCGCTCGAGGTAGTGCTGTTTCTGGAGCTGGAAAAGGTAGTTGTCGATAGTCAAGCTCCGCGTGGTTGAGGCCGTGGAGAAGTGCACCGGCGAACGGTTCGCCGGGAGGTGCAGTTGCCTCAGGTACGCACGAAGTTCGTCTGGGCTAGTCAGGATACTGTCATGGAGAGTGAGCATGCAACGTACTATCGGGAAGAACGCGTCCATTCGCGAGGATGAGCGCCAGAACGACGTAGAGGATGCCTATAGGGCCCACTTGCTCGGTATGGCTCCATGAAATGATGCTGCCGAAGGAACGCGGGGGACGTTCGCCCTCGTCATCATCGCCATTGTCATCCGACTCGTCATCCGAGGGAAAGTCGGCCGCCTCTTCCTCCAGGATGTTCTCGTCAGTCTGCGCTGCGAGATCAATCAGCGTGGGGTGCAGTGTGGATCGAAGGATGTAGCTCTTTGAGCCTGTTGCGGCAGCTGAACGAAAGTGGTCAGCGAAATGCAGATCAAGTCGAGTGCGCCAATTACATTTTTTCTTCATTCCTGTGGCCTTGCGGGCTTGAGTCAGATGGTCCTCTGCTGCACCTTGGGTAGGTTCGTTGGCATTCTCTTGGTCAAGGCCTGCGCGGGAGGGCAGCTCGACGAGTTCCAGCGCGAACGTGTCGCGTAGGATCCCTTGCGCTGCGGCAAAAACGCGGGTGAAAAGCCTGGTGTGCGGTGCGAGCACTGCGTATCAGTCAGTAATGGTATATATGCAATTCCATAGCCTCTGACCTTTCTTTGTGATATCGTCGCGACGCAATGGCAGTCGCCTATGCTCCATGAAAAGGGCGATTCGAACCAAATCGTGCGCTCGTCGAGTCACTTCCTGCAAAAGCCATTACTCGACGTCCCAAATGAAGAGCTTCATCTCGGTACCTCGTCGCCGTCGACGTTCATACTTCCGGTTGGTGCATCATCGTCGTCTTCATCGTCCTCCTCTTCCTCCTCTTCGACTGGTTGTCGCTGTGACCTCCCGCCACGCTGTGCACCCTTTTGGGTCCTCGCTGGCTGCGACTGTGATGGCTGACTCGCTCGCTGGGATCGTGCTCCTGCTCTTGGCGGCATCGTATACAGAGGTCAAAAGGTCGTTCTCGTCGTCGTTTGGACCGTGCTCGATGAAAGCGCGACAAATGAGCGTGACAGAAGTTCACGTGCATACACACGTGCTTTGTGTGACGAAGCGCGACAGTGACAGTCAGGTGACCGCTAAATTACCTAAGATTTGCCTTCCCTTGCCTCCGAGTTCCGTTCCGCGTGCATATTTGAATAGGTCGGCTCAGCTTTAAACGCGGCTAGTAATAGGTCGGCTCACTCAGCCTCACGGTAGGGGTTTGCCTCGTAGACTCAGAGCGGCACTGTTCACGACTCTAGGCTCATGGTTGGCGCAGGTTTCGCAGACTGCAGGCAATTGCCGTCGCCGATTTGATGCACGTTGTGACATCGGGTCACCGCTGTGTCACCATCGCCAAGTCGCTTCTCGCGCTTCTCTCACCCCTTTCTATTCATAAAAAAGTGGGGTACACACCTCCAACCATATAATTACATCCTTGGAATATAAGTTTAGGCTCAGAAAGCACAGAGAGGCACGAAGAAAGCCATTTGCAAGGCAGGGGTGTCACGCTGAGGGTGGCTGTGTCATCAAATATTGGCAGCTACATACGGCAACTGTGACTCTGAGCCGACGTAGTAATGACGTCTCTTGACTTTTCACCAACAACCAGCCCCACGGGCGCTTCTGAAGATTGCTGCATACTCGTACCGTCGTATCCATTAATTTTGAGCGTACCCCGTAATTCCCCAGCGGGGAGTAGTGGGGAGTTCTCAGCCGCCTCTACCCTCTCCCGGCGGAATGCAGCCGACGACGATCTTCGTCGATCTTCGCCGGAACCACCAATCCGCTGCCTCGATTACGCGAGCATCCGCGATGTACCACACGGTTCTCCCCCATGAAGTCTTCTCTCAGCAACGGTAGCTTCGTAAAGTGTAAAGCCGGGACCGAAATCGGCAGAAAGTTTCAAAATAACGGCCCCAGAATGACATCACGCATGTTAGTCCGGGGCATTATATCTTCAGCCCCGCAGGATTCGAATGAGAAATCTTCCCCATCCCCGACCTCCCTAATTTCCCCCCTACCTCCCATCCTGCTCGTGGCTTTGTGATTGGCGTTCCTTATTTCAAAGATGCCTCTTTTTTACATGTGTGTTTCCCTGACTGTCTGCAGTTTTTCTGTCGAATTTAGAGCTGATTTTCGCCGCAGGCAAGGCATGCCCATTGGTTTTGTCGCCCTTATGCTAGCCCTAGTGGCTAGTATAGGTGGATTCATTTTCGGATACGACACCGGACAAATCAGCGATATTCTTCTCATGGACGATTTCCGACTGCGCTTCGCGACGTGTACAAATTATGCAGTGGCCTCGACGTGCGAGTTCACGGTCGTGCGGTCGGGATTGATTGTCTCTCTGCTATCGATTGGTACCCTTGCTGGAGCACTCGCAGGCGCTGTGTGAGTTTCAGAGCAACCCCTTTCACGAGTTTCAGTCCTCATTTTCATGCAGTGTCGCAGATAAACTCGGACGAAAGCTCGCTATGGTTGTGGAATGCCTGATGTTCATGATCGGCGTCACCATCCAGCTCACGTCGTTCCACGTCTGGCAACAATTTGCAGTTGGTCGTTTCGTCTCTGGTCTCGGAGTTGGTGCTCTTAGCGCTGTCGTACCGATGGTAAGTACCTAGAAGTTTCCTGGTTGTTCTTGCCAACTTATATCTTTTTTTCCAGTACCAAGCCGAGACTGCTCCAACGCAGCTTCGTGGGACGTTGACGGCCACCTACCAGCTCTTCATCACTATGGGTATTCTTGTTGCTTGTGAGTACCGTCTATCTTCTCGGCTGAACTGCAGCTCATGGATAATTAGACTGCATTGGTATTGGAACTCGCTCGCTCAGCGGCGCAACGTCTTGGAAGCTCCTCGTTGGTATCGGAATGATTTTCCCTGGTATGCTGATCGCCGGCATTAGCATGATGCCAGAATCTCCTAGGTATCTACGTGTTGTCCTCGCGTTCCGAGACGGATTTCTGATTATCGTTATAGATGGCTTTGCGCCCACGGCAAGAGCGACAAAGCTGCAGTTGCCATTGCTCGTATCTATGGTATTCCACAAAAGGAGGCCTCATCCAATCGATACGTTAACGCTGAAGTCGACGAGATCATCCATCAGCTCGAAGCCGAGAAGCGATTTAAGGCGGGATGGATCGACTGTTTCAAGCCTCAGAACAAGACCTTGTACCGAACTATTCTCGGAATGTCGCTCCAATCCCTTCAGCAGCTCACCGGTGCCAACTATTTCTTCTACTACGGTGCAACCGTCTTTCAGTCGGTCGGAATCAACGATTCGTTCGTTACTCAAATTATTTTGGGCGGTGTCAACTTTGGATGCACGTTTGGAGGGTTGTATGTTATGGAGAGAGTACGCCCTTATTCTCCTTGCTCTCGGACTTCTGGTTCTGATGCTTGTATTGCAGTTCGGTCGCCGCTGGCCCCTTATCCTTGGCGGTCTATGGCAATCTATTTGGCTATTCGTCTTCGCCGCAGCTGGTACTGCTAAAGATCCTACGACAAGCAAGGAGACAGGAACACGTATGTTTTGCGCGACTTCGGTGTTGGTCTTGGTTCTAACTTTTCGTAGTCATGATCGTCAGCGCTTGTCTGTTCATCCTCGGTTATGCTATGACTTGGGGACCTGGTGTCTGGATTCTCATCGGTGAGACATTCCCGACGAGAACACGCGCTAAGCAGGGTGCTCTCTCCACTTCAGCGAACTGGTGCGTACTTTCCAATGTTCAAGGTTTGCAAGGTCACTGACGATGTTTTGACAGGATATGGAATTTCTTGCTTGCATTCTTCACTCCTTTCATTACCAAAGCCATCCAGTTCCGATATGGATTTGTCTTCGCTGCCTGCAATCTCCTCGGAGCATGCGTTGTTTTCTTCTTCCTTTATGAATCCTCAGACCTCTCCCTCGAGAGTGTTGATGACGTGCGTCCTCCTTATTCCTTCTTATATGGGGTGGATCCTGACTGACGCACCTTCAGATGTACAACGACCCCAAATGCAAACCTTGGACGTCTCGGAGATGGGCGCCTGCTGGCTACTCTTCAAGATACGACCTCGTCGAGCAGACTAAAGCTGCTCAAGCACGCAAGCCGTTCGCCGACACCGAAGAGAAGCGCATTGAACATGCCGGGAGTGACTTGAAAGTCGGTAGTTCTCTGAAGAAGGAAGATGAACCCGTTCACATCGACAACGTGCAGCCTGCGCCGCTTGGAACCGAACCGAACCCTAACATTACGACTGTTGGGACGAAGGCGACGGGCCCGAGCGACCTCCCAGCCGATGCGGACGTCGACCGGTCGAATGTGTTTGTGGGCAGGGGTGGGGGCCCTGATGCGCCGGGGTATAACGTGGGGCTGACGAAGAGTGGGCCACCAGGAGGCATGGATCGCGCCTACCGTAATGGTCATGGGAATGCTTCCTAGATGTAGGGATGAAGTTACGCATCATATATACTTATCTACCGGGTTCTTGCTTAATGTATTCACGACATCTACTACTGTATTCCTAAGGATCACACATCTAATTCCCTCATACCTCCTCACTAGTCACTAGCACTGCTTCTCCAACGTTTCATACTTCAAAGATCCTCAGAGTTATGGAGGTGCTGTTCATGAGCGGGACATCGTTGGATTTGATGAGGGAATTTCGGCCCAATCAACATTATTGACGGCGCTCTCAGGCTTGGTCTCGCCTTTCACCTCGTTCTAAAGCTGGTCCCAAACTGATCCCCTCCCAAAGCACACAAAATGCAGCTCTCCCTAGAGCCCAGGACCACTATCCCCGAGGGAGCCATATTCGACTGGGCGACGACACCTTTGTCAGAGTATTACGACGGCTGCTACCTTAAAGTCCTGGACGACGTGTTCACTGACGAGGAGTGCGCCGCCCTCATCGCCCTCGCGGAGTCAGACAAGGAATGGAGCCCAGCTTTCGTCAACTTTGGGTTGGGCCCCAACGATAAGTTCATCGACACTGAGTACCGCAACAGCGAGAGGATACTCAGGTTTGACCACGAAGCAGCGGAGCAGATTTACAAACGACTGCTGCCGTACGTCCCGGAGCTCGTCGAGGTTCGAGCGGGGGATAAGTGGGAGAGCGTAGTTGGGACTCCTGCGAAGAAGAAGGGTGTTTGGAAGCTTGTTGGGTAGGTCATTCTTGCTGCGTGTCCTCTCCGCGTAGCCCCCAGCGGGCGCTAAACCAGGCTGGCATGATCACTCATTGACGGGATGCTTTTGGAAATCAGAGTCAACGAGCGGTTGAGCTTCCTCCGCTATGGACCCGGTCAGTTCTTTCGGGAGCACGTCGACACGCAGCTCGACCTTCCAGATGGGCGCAAGTCGCGTGTCACGATCCAGATCTACCTCGGGGAGGATGGGGTCGAAGGAGGGGCTACTAGGATTCGAGACATGTCGGGCGCGCGATACTTCGACGTGGAGCCGAAGAAAGGCAGAGTTTTGATCTTTCAGCAGAAGGATATTTGGCATAGTGGGCAGGATGTGGTTGAGGGATCCAAGTACGCTGTTCGGAGCGACTTTATGTTTGTTCAGTCGAAATGACATGTGGAACTTCACTGATAGAGAGGAACCCGCCTCTAAGCTCCCATTCTTCAAAGCTATACAACCTCGCGGAACCGGGACTGCTGTGCGCGCCTTGGCTCTGGCTGCAGATGACTTGGTTTGATTAGATGCTGTATACTGCTGTATTGGGATACGTGGAACTTCTTGGAGATCGAGCTTTATTAACACCCTTCCCTTCGTACTACCAGCTCGTTATCACCCTTGCGCAGCGCTCGTCTCGGATACCCGTTTCTTCCACATTTGTACCCAAGCCAAGGCATCCTTGATCAGCCCCTAATGAAGCTAACGCTCGATCCCAAGCCCGATCAAGCGCCGGCGCCTGTTTTCGACTGGTCCACCACACCCGCTCGCCTTGCTCAAGATTACGATGGATTCTACGTCAAGGTCATCGACGATGTTTTCTCACCGGAGGAGTGCGCTGCATTAATCGCACTCGCAGAATCGGACGCAAAGTGGGCTCAAGCTGCTGTGCATTACGGCTTAGCCGCGCACCAGCAATATGTCGACACGGAATATCGCAACAGCGAGCGGATCTTGAGGTTCGATCACGATGCGTCTGAGAAGATATACCAGCGATTGTTGCCCCATGTGCAAGAGCTAGTCGAGCTTAAGAAGGGCGATCCTTGGGCAAGTGTCGTCGCACCTTCTGGGCGCATCGAGGGAACATGGCGACTTATTGGGTCAGTACCACCTATTTCTGATCTATATAAGCCTAACATTATAAAAATTTCTCCAGGATAAACGAACGTCTCAGCTACCTCCGCTACGGTATTGGGAACTACTTCCGAGACCATTGCGATGGTCAGCTCGAGCTCCCAGACGGACGTAAATCGCGTGTGACTGTCCAGATCTACCTGGGGGACGACGGCGTCGAAGGAGGTGCTACGAGAATAACTAGCCTTGGGTCTGCCAAGAGCAGGGCCTATCACGACGTAGAGCCCAAGAAAGGGAGGGTGCTTATCTTCCAACAGAGGGGGCTCTGGCATAGTGGTGAAGATGTGACAAAGGGTACGAAATACACCCTTCGTAGCGACTTCATGTTCCGTCAAGATCTGTCTGAAGACGAATGAATGTTCAACTGTAAGCTAGTGGTTATAGTCAAGAAAGGGAACTTGGATCAATCAACTATATTTTGTTCTACCTTGCCTGGGCGCTAGCTCCCCTTTCTGGTTGGGTTCGCTGGCGCAGCTTGAGCAAGACTCAGAGAGAGCTCTTTAAAAGGGACCACAGAAAGCTACCATAATCTCTCACATTACATACCGTTTCATAAGATGTTTATGTCTATGTGTAGGGTACATACAGGCACTTGGACACGTAAACGGAGACTGCGGTACGATATTCCGAGTCCGAGAGCGAAAGAACCTTGACCCAACCAAGTCCCAACTGTTTAAATTATGCAAGGCTACGCAACCACTTCGGCATTTGGGGCCGCTTTCAAGTGTCGACAACATTCGAGTCGGTGCAGTTCAAGGGCCTTACCTCGGGTGAGCATGCTGCAACGGGCACTTTATGCTGAACGGTTCTATACTTGCCCTTGTCCCTGGTTGTTCAAACTTTAATTGCGTGTGCTACGGCCAGACTACGGTCCTGAGAGGAATGGATACTCAAAAGGTCAAATTCCGAGTAAGATGGGCGCTGGAATGAACTCTATGCAATTCTGTGCCTTAGCTGGCTTTAACTTGCATCGACACCAAACTATCAAAAGGTATTTCGAGAACAACATTGTCGTTGCTATTCTTACAATCCGGCGTTATTGGAGTCATGAGAGCACCGCAGACAAAGTGTACCGCCCGCCTATATTTATTCCGTATAGCGGTTCAGCGCCGCTCGAGAAAGATTCAGGCCATAACCGAAGTCCCATAATAAGAAAAGGTTCAGTTTCTGGAGCCTGTGGGTTACTGCCGGATACCTACGTTCGCTTCTGAGATGGCAACAATGAGCGTCACGGGCCTTGTGATGTCAGTGTCCATCGGAGGGAAGCTGGTCGCCTGCTCCAGAGGTGGTGCAGCAAGTGGTGGAACTCCAAGCTCATAAGACTTCAATGATGACGAGGGCTATATCTATGCTTGGAGGGCTCGGTACAAGGGCGGCGTTGATGTCGCCTAAATCCGGTGGCCACGGGCGCTTAATCACAATCAAAGCGCTATTGCCTAGATCCTCCGCTTGCTTACCCGCTCTTTCTTACGAGCAAGTATAGTTGGAGTTATACTAGGCTCCTTAGCATGCGGCTAACTGCTGCGCGGTGGTGTAGCTTCGATACCTGACGCCGTGGGGGCAGGCGAACAATGTCATCTAGGAGACTCAGCAGCCCCGACTCCGCCGGAGCGGTGTGCGTATCACTTCCGCTCAGGCAGTGAGGAATGCAGGTCTATTGAGTAGATGAATCTATATATGGGCAGGACGTCCCGTCCCTGACTCTTGACAATGGGAAGTATCCTCATACCCTGGACCTTCTACATAGCCCCGGGGGTCTGAAAAGGCGGCCATTCTTGGCCTTTCTGCCGGAAGGTGATGTTTCATGATCAGCGCAGGTTGCATGGTGCAATGCATACTCCGTGATTGGGTGATTGAATAAAGAGGACAAGAAAAGTATACCAAGGTCTTTTGAGATGTTTCTGGGCGCTACATTTAATAAAACAGTAAGTGGACTGTAAACTCCACGGGTAAGAATCAACGCTCGGGGGTCGGCGCCAACCTTGTCGGTAAAAGACAGCCGGGAGATCATACACTCGTAAAAGTCTAGGCTCAAAATGCCATACCAGAGCGACTTCTCCAAGAAGGCCCAACAGATGGGTCGTTAGAAGGCGGTTACGTTGGCGCGGACTCCAAACCGGACGGCTTTTCCTGCCTCTAACATCGACGTTAGCAAACGCGCCTAGAAGTAGATAGATGGTTACGTTCGGGCACAGCAGTAGAGAATGAAACGGAACATCACCCCAGAGACCTTTATCAATGTTTATGTGACTATTATGAAGAGTTGGCGCTGAGTGTATTGCCTGGTCGACCGATTTAGCAACTTTGCGGGAGGGTGAGCAGTATAAAGGCCAGCTCGAATGGGCCATCTAAATTCACCATCGCTTTTGAACCCCCCAAAAGCACTCTTTTACACCCACCTTGCTTTACACCTGCCATGTCGGACCAGCAACCTTTGCCTCCCACTCCAGCACCCGCCCTGGATCTGAAGAACATCCAAGGAGATATTCTGTAAGTATCTCACAAACTCCAAGAGTGTATTCAGATACTTACCATTGGCCACCACCAGCTCGGGCTTGCCTAAGAAGACAGAGACATTCTACTTCTTCGAGATCACCGATGTCACTGGGTTCCGCACGAACCTGCGCGACTTCGTGCCCGTCATCAAGACTGTCGCCCAGACGTTGAAGGACCGTGAGGCCATTGACAAGCACAAGAAGGAGTCCGGCCACGGCGGACACAAGCCCCCTACCATCCCTCTAGTCGGAGTCAACATCGCGTTCTCCCATCTTGGCTTCGCGAAGGTATAGTGAATTCCTCTTATAATCACCGTAACATTTGTCTAACATGCATGCAGTTGGGTATTGACGATACCAAGCTGGTCGATACCGCCTTTTTGTCAGGGCAGCGTCAAGACGCTCAGACCCTCGGCGACAAAGGCACCCTCGACGGCGACAAGTTTGTCCCAGACTGGGACGCTCCCTTCAAGCAAGACATCCACGGCGTTTTCGTTGTCGCTGGGGACAGCCATGTCACAGTCGACAGGAAGGTTCAACTGATTGAACAGCGCTTCAAGGTCGGAACCCCGACGGCGTCTATTAGCAAGATTGTCAGCATCGTCGGTGATGTCCGTCCTGGAGATCAAGACGGTCACGAGCAGTAAGTGTTTCAAGCTAGGGTTTAGTCGAGTTGAATATTTACCATTCCATCTGCATCGTAGCTTCGGATACCTTGACGGGGTTTCCAACCCGGCCATTATTGGCTTCGACAAGAACCCGCCCCCTGGACCTGCTCCCGTTCGCCCCGGTGTCCTCCTGCTCGGGCAGGATGGTGATGAGGACAAGGACGGCAGAGATCCTTGGATGGCCGACGGCAGCTTCCTTGTATTCCGCCAACTCTTCCAGAACGTCCCCGAGTTCGATGAATTCGTCAACACGAATCGTCTCCAGTTGCCCGGCCTCAGCGCTAAGGAAGGAGCTGACCTCTTCGGAGCGAGGCTGGTTGGTCGCTGGAAGAGCGGTAAGTCACGCCCTCCAACGAGTTGGCTTCAATAACTAAGATTTTTGCAGGCGCACCTATTGACTTAACGCCCTTCTTCGACGACCCTGAGCTGGCTGACGATCCTTTGAGGTATGCTTCCACACGAGGGTATGCAAGTATGGGCGCTCACCTGAGACCAGGAACAACAACTTCCACTTTACTGCTGAGCGGGACTTTCAAAAGCTCTGCCCCTTCGCAGCCCACATCAGAAAGACCCTTCCCCGTGCGGATTTGGAGGACCTCGGATTCTCGATTGAGAACAGGAGGATTGCGCGTCGTGGAATCCAGTTCGGTCCTGAGCTCACTCGTGCTGAGAAGCAACAGAAGAAGACCCTTCTCGGCC
The DNA here is from genome assembly GCA_013368325.1 of Ephemerocybe angulata. Lineage (NCBI taxonomy): Eukaryota > Fungi > Basidiomycota > Agaricomycetes > Agaricales > Psathyrellaceae > Ephemerocybe > Ephemerocybe angulata. Next base: position 384,022 of record JAACJK010000171.1, read on the forward strand.
GTGGCTTGCTTTTCGTCTCATACCAGAGCAGCATCGTCAATGGGTTCCAGTTCATCCAACAGAGTAAGGAACATAGAATCCCCGTCACTGAAAGAGAACGCTGACAATGTTCAAAAGGTTGGGCGAACAACGCGAACTTCCCCTTCGGTGAACAGACCCCGGAGACACCAGGGTGAGCTGTTACAAATATCCTTTCGGTGCGATACCGTCCTGACGTATCAACAGACTGGATCCCATTATTGGCCAGAGTGGTGATGCTCCCCGTGGGCTGATGAGCGGTGTTAACCCGAACACCCCTGCAACTACCGTCGACTTGAAAGACGTTTGGGTCATCCCTCGCGGAGGAGAGTACTTCTTCTCGCCGTCTATCAAGGCTCTGAGGGAAACCATTGCGCTTTAATCCTGTAGCTTTGTGGTCCGAATGTATGTGTACCTTGATACTCGACAGACATTTCTTTCTGTAGTTTGTGCCCCTTGAAGCTTGAATGTTGTAAAGTAGCAGGGTTCGAGTAATCCAATGTCATTTCTACAAGTACAAGCAGCTGAGTCAAGGCCTGAAGAATTCTCAACTCACAGCGAATGACGAAACAAAGTAAAGGAAGGTTGCTGGATGATCAGTATCTGTACCGAGTGGAATAATCTGGAAAAGCAGTCAACCGCCGAGTTACAGTGGAGGTAAGATTCAAAATACCTTTCGGAGAGACTACGAGACCGCGACCCTTGGATGCGCCTCTGTAGACAGTCTCAATGATATCGATCATCTATGAGGTGTCAGCTACAAGAAATTAGAAGAACTGGACGAACCCCACCTCCTGCTTGTTATCCATAGCCCAGTTGCTGAAGTAGAATGTCAGATACATCCTTAGACTGATAAAGGAAAGAGACATACATCTTGTTGTTGTTACCAGTACCCAGATCGATCATGATATGCTTGTTTCTACGGGATGGGTTTGTTTAGTTGTGAAGAGAGCTTTGAACCATGCTGCCTACCGGTAGAAGAACATGACAGTGCAAGGGTCGTACAACTCATACATCTGGAAAAGGGGTTAGAACAATAATCTGCTCCAATTTTTCTGACATACCTTGTTGAAATCCGGTACGTCGGTGATATCTACCAAGTACACCACCGCGAAGTTCTGAACCTTCTCCGAAATTCCATACAACGTCTCGTCCATCGTCATGCATTGGGGATCCCAATCGTGTCCAAAACGAATGACCACGACCCTGTCTTCTTCAGATTTGATAGCCTCATCGACGTGCCAACCCGATGGTAAATGAGGAAGAAAGTAGGACATGGCGGTAGTGGTAGAAGTTCAAGGATGCAACCAATCTTGGTGAGTGACAAAGGCTGTGTCGTCCCGGACCACGAACCGGCGAGGGTCCTTGGGCGTATGCACTTTCCTGTGGTACGAAAAGCCTTTTAAGCTCCAATTGAATCCATAGAGGACCTAACCTAGCACTCAGCGAATTAAACCTAGGCCCTAGCGAAGGGAGATTTGGTGTACATATTGGAATACGGTGACGGCGTGCGGGCCGTGCATTACAGCCGCCGGATCTATACCTATATCTGTACGTAGGACCGTCATAGAAAGGCAGATTCTCCATGCTGTCTCGGGCTTTCATGCCCAATGGCTAACCACAAACCATTGCCCGCCATTCCAACTCACCATGATTCAGAAATGAGTCCAACCACCGCCCTCTTGTCAACAGACTTCCGCAGTCACCGGTCGCGACTTCTCCATGCCGCATTCAGCGAAATCGAGGTTGCAGGAGGTAGGGAGGGGTGGATAGCGGCCTTTGAAGACGTCTTGGACCAGCTCAGCGCGTGTCTGAGTCAGGGAAACTGGCTGAGAAGTGCCAAGCGGAGGCGAGACGCGAAACGGGCGATGAAGGAGCAGGAGGAACGGAGAGACGATGGACAGGATGTTCAGGCCAAACTGTCTGAGAACGCTCCCATAGCGTTCCCAAAGGATCCTGAAACACTCGAACATATACGAAGACTCGCTTCGGCCCCATCCCCAGCCAGCTCCGACTCAGATATCGCCCATTTGCTCCTATGTGTTACCCCACACGGCAATGGCAATGGCCCCTTACCTGCAGAAGACAGTGGCTTTGACATCGTCCCTGCGAATATCGGATGTAGCTTCGCCACGGGGAAGTATATCCTCGACAACGAAGGAGGAAACATCTTGTTTGGGGCGCGCGGCGCAGAAGGTGCATTTACCAATGACCCTCATCCTCGAGGCACGCTGCTAACGGAGATATAGGCGCTGGTAGACTGATAGGCGGGACCTTCACCTTCAAAGGCGTGTCCTCTAAAGAGCAACACCAAACACTTTCTAGGATGCTCCGCTTCGCGATTTACACGCAATTATCCATGATTCTGGAGCAGCACTTCCTCAAGGACTCTCACATAGAGCTCAAGATCCCTCGCCCACGACCTATGAAGCCCTCCTTCTCTACGCCGAACAGACAGCCTGTCATGCAAGGACAACCTCCAGCCCAGAAAGAAAAGCCATCTCTCTTCTCTGGTGTCCTTGGCATGTTTTCCAAGAAACGCGATTCGAGGACCCAGCGCAGGACGCACGACCTCGCTCGAGTCAACACCATTGACTTGGGTGCCCTCTCCGAGTCCTTCTCTCCATTAGCCGCGAGCCTTGGCGACCGGTTGCGAAGGATGTCCATAGTTGGAGAGCGACACACTCCACCGCCTCAACCCAAACCTGTGGACGAGTCCGAGCCGCCCATCGAAGCTGCTGTCAAGCGCATCGAAGCTAACAGCTTGTGCCTCTCTACCTCCGCCGGCGTCTCTCTTAGCCCTCCACCGTTAATGAAGTATCTCGCTAAGAAGGAGGAAGAGAACCCAAAACGCCGGCTGAAAGGCGACGAGAAAGTTGGGATGCGAGCGCTACTGGGATGGGAAGGCAGGGACGCTCGTGGTAAAGGGATGATCGGGATGGCAGGGTTTGTGAGGCAGCAGGAGATCTCGGTCCTCGTCTCCTCGCATGTGCCCTCGACGCCTCCTTCGTCAGAACCATCGGGGGATTCGGCCACGCCTCCCCCCTCAACCTCACATCTTCCCTTGCCGACCCTGCGGCTCTGTGGGAAACCTTACTGGAAGACTTATTGCTACTTTTCGTCTGACGACGACAAGTGTCTTGGGGAAGCTTTGATTGGCCTTATCGACGACTGCAATCTCCCTTGTGAGCAGTCGAGCTGCCAATTCCCCCGAGGCCAGCATCAGTTACGCCTCATACACGATGGTGTCCGAATCAATGTCCATATCGACCAAGCCGAGGGGGAGGAAGTTTCTCCGGGAATCCAGTGTTGGGAGTCGTGTGCCGTGTGCGATGCTCATACATCGCGGATAGAATTGTCCGACGGCTCCTGGTGCGTTCATTTCTTACGCGCACGGTGGATGTGCTGACGTCTTTCAAGGCTCCTGTCATTCGCCAAGTTCCTCGAGCTCCTCATATACTCTCCAATCCTTGCCGACATCAGCCCACCTATCTGCGATCACACCTCCAAAGGCAAAGTCTCGACTGAAGCACGCTTTAATATCCGGCGACATTTCTCCACTCAAGCAGGGAGTGTGGTGTTTTCTGCTGTACCTGTCGACGATGTCTTTGAGCTCCGTGCCCCACGTATACAGATACGCTCCGAGCCAGAGGATCTTTCGAGGTCGGCCACCGAGTCATCTGAGCACTCTCAATATGGACATGCCGGAGATGACGTCGACGAGAAGAATGCTCTGCGAGATGAGATTCGGAGGTGGTGGGAGGACGTCCTGGCGCATTTCCGCAAGTTGGTATGTACATAGCACTCGCCGTGACCGAGAAGAAAGGTGATACTGACATCTCTACAGGAAGTGGTACTTGGCGGTGATGAAACCTCCTCCATAATCAGCTCTCCAGAGAAGGAGCTTCCGCGGTTGCCCTCGTCGGAAGAACCGTACGAATCTCTAGACGCTGCCGCGTCAGCATTCTCTCATAGTACCGACATATCCGCTGCTCCCTCAGACCAGGTTACTGCTCGCTCGACGACCAACGATGGGCCGCAGTCGGAGGAGTACAATCCGAGCGGATCAGCATCCATCCCGGAGGACGCTGTTCTCGGATCAGCGGAGGTTTCACAGACTCCGGCGCCTTCCCTCCCGCCGAAAGACTCGGATAAAGCAGCGACAAGAGGTGGTGTTGCATCCCGGGAGGATTCTCTCAAGAGATTGGTAGCGCTGCGGGATTGTCTTCAAGATCGCGTCAATGACCTTCTCGCTCTGCTCGACAAGACGGATATTTCGACCCTCAACGATGTGCGGAGGTCGTTCCTTGGGTTGGCGCAAGGTACTCGCAAACGTATAGCTGCTTGGCAGAAAAAACATCTTCGGCCAAAGCAGTTGATATTGGCGGGTGAATTAGATGTCAGGGAGCCTGAGTGGTGGAGTAAAGGGTGCCATCCCGTCCCTGGATCAAACATCATCGTCCGCGAGCATGACTGGGGAAGCATCATCGCTTTCACATTGAGGTGGGAGCTTCCTCCGTTTCTCGAGTACATGGGCTTGATCAGCTATGCTAATGCTATTCATTGTTAGCTCGAAAGACTACCGCGATGAGTTGGTCAACCTGGCATTCCGGCGTACGACCGCACAAGCAACCCCCGTTGAAACTCCATCATTGGCGGGACCCCAGTCGTCCTTCTTCTCCGTCGCCAGCGGCTACCGATTCTTTTCGTCGCAGACGGACCTGCCAGACCCCGACTCAAATGACGCAGCCTGGAACTCCGTAGAGCCTTTCTCCGCTGTGGCCTCCCGTAAAGAGCACATCCGCGACCCGTCGTCGTTGCTTTCTATCCGTGACGTCTTGCGCAAAGGTTCTGTACCTGCGACAGAGTCTATTGGCACTAGCGGACACCAGACCCCGACCTCCGGTGCCGTATCCACCACCCGGGCCAAGCCTGACATCGGTATCTCAATGCAAAAAGCAGACGGAGAGGTGGGGGTGGAAGAGAGCACCGAGTCGGTAGAAAAGCTGCTACATGACCTGCACTCACCTGTCGATGCGGAGGCGCCGCCTCCTCAATCTGCGTTATCGGATAAGGAGTCTACATCAGGACAGGTTTACGGGCATATTCGGAGACCTGCTCCATCTTCGGTCTTGTCTCTCACTGCAGACTCGACGACCACGATTGGAAAGAGTGGCGGAACGGTTGTTGCGTCCCCTTCAGGGTCAGTAATTGGACCCGATAACAACCCTCCTGTGCCGCCGAAAGATCCGCCAAAGGTGCCACCGAAGAACGAGGATGTGCACGAACCTGCCGGTTCGGAAACGATGGCCAGCACTGCATCGACCTTTGCGACTAACATTGCTTCCAGTCTCATGAGGCTCGTCAGGACACCTGAACCTCCCTCTGCTCCTCCACCACCACCTCCTCGCCGCCACGGTCTGCTCAATACGGATATCGACGCGATCGACGAGCGACCGCACATCAAGTATGACTGGACCATCGGGAAGAGAGTCAAGTTCAGCTGCACGGTCTTCTACGCGAAACAGTTTGACTTGCTTCGGAGGCGGTGTGCAATTGATGATATCTTTGTCAAGAGCTTGTCAAAGAGTACCAATTGGGCGGCCGAGGGGGGGAAGAGCAAGTCGAACTTTTGGAAGACGAGCGATGATAGATTTATCATCAAGACGCTTGTGAACGCGTGGAATGTGGCCGATCTGTGAGTACACCCGCTCTTCCATATGTTGTTGACCTTGCGCTGACCTCCGATTATAGTCAGTTTTTAATAGACCTCGCGCCGGGGTACTTCAGGTACATGGAGTCGACAGCGAACAAGGCGACTGTACTCGCTAAGTTGCTTGGGTTCTACACGATCGAGGTCAGGAATCTGGAAACGGGTGCTGTACAGTCCAAGGTCAACCTCCTTGTCATGGAGAACCTCTTCTATGATCAGAACATCAGCAAGACGTTTGATCTGAAGGGCATCCAAGGTCGCAAAGTTAAGCCCAGTAACACCACAGGAGGGACGACAAAGACGTTCTTTGACGGAGAATGGATAGAAGGTTCGTTGCGCCGTGTTATTTGTGTACGATCTCTGGACTTCTAACTGACGGCCCTTGATTCAGGCCAGCAGAAGACTCTGATGCTCGTAAGGCCTTATTCGAAGCGGATTATCCAAGAAGCTATCAGGAACGACGCTGAGTTTCTAGCCAAGAGTAATATCATGGATTATTCGTGAGTCTTGTATTGCTTTAAATTTCGGTTGATGTTCTCCCCGAATTAAAGCGATCACCTTCAGGCTACTCCTGGGCGTTGACGAGACCAAGAAGGAGATTGCTTGCGGCCTCGTAGATACAATTGGTATGCACCCGCTCGGCATCTTCCTGCCACGGTCGTATCTGATCCAAGTTCACCAGGGAGTTACACCTTTGCAAAGACAATAGAATACAAGGCGAAGCAAGGCCTCCAATCGGGCAACAAAGAGGTGACGGTGATGCCTCCAGCTGACTACCAGGAACGTTTCGTCCGGGCTTTAGAGGGATATTTCGTTGCATGTCCCGGTGCGTTTCACTACCATGCTGTAGGTGGGGCTCGCTAACCCCTTTGCGTCGAATGCAGACAAATGGTCCAAGCCTCTAGATGAATCAAAGATTATAAGCGACCCAGACCTTCTTCCATGCCCCCTGTGACGACATTCAGATTCCCTTCATTCACGAGCACCTTCAGGACGGACCTCCTTGTAACCTATAGCATAATAATGGATGTATCAATATTGTACACTAACATGTCTTCATGAACAGATGTTCAACCGGTTTCAGCGCCTCAAAGTGGCGGGATAGCCTTGCTATCCCCCCTTCCGAACTTGATAAATCTTGTGCATGGAACAGCTGGAACAGCAGGGACTCGGAACAGCCTCCTATCAGCCTCTCTTCGGCTGCAAATTTCTTTTGATTAAATGCTCAATTTGATGACATCTGCTCAATTTGATGACATCTTATCCGTGCTACACCGCCGGGCGGCCAAGCTTCCGCATGATCGTCGTCCCTTTACGGGTGCAATCCTCACTATTTAAGGACGTCGATTCTGCCATCCCTTTTCCCCCTCACAGCCGGTCTGTTCACCAACCCTAGTACGAACCGTCTGGCACGTTCGTCCCCACCTCCTCTTCGTACGAACCCATTTCATCACTATGCGGTTCTCGAAGATCTTTTCCTTCGTCCTCATTGGGGCAGCCAGCCTTGCCTACGCCCAGCCTATACCCTTATCTGAACAGGAGCTAATCTTGCGAAATGATGGCGATGTCAGCGTCTTCGAGGGTCGCGAAATTACCCTTGAAGAAATTGGGGCCAGGGACGCTGCATTTGCGGCTGTTTCTGGCGACTCGCTCGAGGCTCGCGACATATCCGACGAAGAGATATACCGGCTCGCTATGCGTCATCTTCTCAGCAAGCGCGACTTCTCCGACGAGATTGAAGCTCGTGGTATTGTCTCTGTGGCAAAGATGGTCATCGAAGGTGTTGAAAAGATTGTCAAGCTTATTAAAGGCAAGATCAAGGAGGACAAGGCGGTACATATGATCATGGCTTATCTTGGGCTCCCTAACTGATTAGATGGAATGTGTAGCATCGTAAAAAGTTTACGATCGATATCATCGACGCAGCGAAGAAGGCGTTCCCTAAGCGCAACTGGGTCATGTGCCATACAAAACATAAGACCGAGTTCGAAGGCAAGGAGAATGTTGACTGGACCCATACTATCAAGAAGTTCAAGGATTCCTTTGGAAAATCACTTGTGTATGTCACTTTTGCACATCTATCCTGAGGCTCAATGCTGATGTGGGTCTTATTCTTATATAGCTACCATGTCTATTCGTTCAAGCGCGGTAAATTTAGGAATAAGGGTGATGGAGGGTGGCTTAACGTAAGAGCGTTTCCTTTCGCCGCAAAAGACAAGTCGCTCATCTACCATTCTGGAATCTAGTGGGCCTGGAAGGGCAATATGAAGCAATATAAGCAAGGGAAGGACATCGTCATCGAATCCACAGGATAATCGATAACCTCAGAAGCCTCGACACATATGTAACGCGTGTACTTACAGTATGTATGTAGTCCGAGTGCTCTCAATATTCAAATAATTCAAAGTTTCCAGAGAATTATACCACCATCTCGTGGCTTAAGTCTGCTTTAGGCTCCTGCAGGTATTTTACGAGACGCTGTCCTTCACTCTGGCTTACACTCACATCGACCCAGATCACTGAAGTACTAGCTCAGATAAAGGGGCATATATATTGTATGTATTCGACGCGTTATTTGGTTCAAGGCTCCAAACCAAACAGGAGTCAAATGGATTCGCGTCGCGTCGCTTCTTTCAGCTTAACCTTGTTCACAACTACCACCACCAGTTATTCTCATCCATGGCAGATTTTGAAGCATGTATGCGCCTCGTATTGTCTGTCCTAGGTATAAAGCTAAAGTTATCTAGTTAACGAGGATGGGTATCACACCCAGGACACGTTATCGTCCTCGCCGCCGACGTGCCTTTGCTGCCCTTCAGATGGGCCAGAGGTCCCCATTTCAAGCAGCCCAGGCCATAATCCTTCCGACCCATCTCCTGTATACTCGTATGAGTGTGCATATTCTTTGTCGGACACTGATTCGAACACTACGGCACGGCCGCTGCCCAGGCCTTTCGCCCATGACCTCTCGGAGCGACTCCTGTTCGTCGCCTCAGAGAGACATGGCAGTTCCCAAGGCTCCATGTCCAATACTTCGTCTGAAACGAAGGTTATAGGAGCGTGTGCTGTCACTCCTGAACAATCCTATAGAATTCTCAAGCGACCGTCGTCTGGTGATGGTTCATTCGGATTGACCAAGTACCGGAAACTAGTTGTTGGTCTTTTCTTCCGTTTCGCTTTTATTTCTCAAACATTTCCTTGATAGCAGCCTCAGACAGCACCTGCAACGCCTGTTCCTGTGAAAAGGTGGGGCAATGCGGTGCCTTCAATTGCGCCGCCGGATTGCTACGTCCCTCGGTTGCCTCTGGCTCCAGACACGGCAGCAAAGATTCGGCTTGGAAGATATCTGGAACGAGAAGGGAGAGAGCGTGTTCGCGATGGGCTTATCCAGGATCCCAAGTACAACTACACGGACTCTGGCTGGGACGCTGACGGAGAAGGGTCTTCAGACTTCGAAACTCCTAACCTGAACACTTTTCTCGATTGGGAGAGGCTCATCGGCATTCGTGTCGAAATCAGGAATGAAGTGATTGACTGGCTGACGACTGTAAATTTCTTCTATCCAACGTCTAGGCCTTGTACTGACTCTCACACAGGTTCTACCCAGGCATGCTTCCGGTCGCTACACTGAACATAATCTTGATCCTGGATCTGGCGACTACTCTGCGAACTCGTCTTTCTCCTCGACTTCTTCTACGACGAGCTGCGAGGTCTCCAATTTGTACGATCAGCTGGTCTCTTGTCCGAAGACTCGCTTCCATGCTGTATGGATGTTCTTGCGCTATTTCTGGACCGTCGCGGAGGTCTCGGAAATGAGCAGCCTCAAGCACCTGGGCTCGGCTGATAATGATTCTACCGACGAGTTCGACCCTGAGATCTGGGACAAAGTGGTCGCGTGTCTGGCTCTGAGCGTCAAGGTCTGCTTCGCTGGATAAGATACGAGCTTGGGACTTACTCTCTATTCGCAGCTGCATCGAGATTTTCTGGTACCCTTGTATCCTGTCCAGTCTCACGAGTTTATCTCTCTGGCGCCTCACGACATCTCGTATAAGGAACTTGAGGCAAACTTTCTTCGATTTTTTTCGTTCACGAACTTATCTAACATGCTATCCGGTGCTACTCTAAAAGGCGGCTCAACGCGATGTTTTGAAGGCGCTCGACTTCTCTCTAGGCGACAGCCCTCAAGCCATCTTGGACGAACTCTGGATTGCTCTGCCCTCACTCCGTCAGGCTCTCAACTTCGATGGAGGCTGGAACGCTGTACAAAAAGAAGTTTGGTTTAGATTGTTCGACATTATCTATGGTATGGCGTTCTTTGAGGTTCTCGCAGCGTTCATCGCTAACACGCAAGAACCGAAGCTCCTGACGTGCTGCAATACGCTCAATCGCGCTTGGTTGGCGTTGCGTTGATCGATTCGTTGGTCCCATGTCTCGCTTCTCGCTATGAATACGAAGCAGTCTGGCACGTCAAGGCCATTCGTCGTGCCCGGGACCAAAGAGCGGAGATGAATGCCAAGGCAAGGTTCAGGAAGCGAGCAGTTGAGGATGCCGAAGGGATAATTTCCGACATCCAAGCCGTTGTGGGCATTACCGACGTACGTTTCGCAATTCGACCCAGAAGCTTCGGCTGAAACCTGTCTGTTTATAGGAACAGCTGACCGAATGTCGTGCATGGTGGGATGAGGCTGTTTCAGCAGGTGGAGCATAGAAGAGCGTAATGTGCTCATACCTTCCGAGCTGCAATGTTTCTCCCACTTTTTGTGATTCCATAGTTTGACTTCATGGGCGCTTCTTGTCGAGCTCGCCATTTTCAGCCACTCTTCCGCGACACCCTTCCGGACGAAGCAGATTTTCGCGTCATGCGCGTTCAAGTTGGAAGTTAGGATCCGTCCTGGCCTAGCGTTTGTCCGGATGTTGAGCAAGTTGGTACCATATTTGGTGTTGGGCGGGCGCCAATGAAATGGATCATGACGCCAAGGCGGGTACATTTCTCGCTCGGGAGGAGCCTTGGAAATGTCGGGCTCGGTGAGTCAGACATCAGCTGGGGTGGTGCACCGTGCACGAATGTACCCTTCGGAGTCCGGACGGAGCTCGTTTGAACATGGGTCAAGAACGTGGAACCAGTTACTAAAGGAACGTAACAAATCCGGGTTATTGCATGCATCGCAAACAAATGATCCAATCCGTCTGCCAAGCCTAGCAGGTGGCCCTGTAGGTCCCTGCACCGTGTTTTGCGAACGTGGCTTCTAGCACTGGGGTGCGAAATGTAGCTTGGCAATGTTCTCTCCCCCTTCAATCTCCAATAGGTCAGTCTAGACGCCAGATTTTGTACTTCGACTCGTAAACGCTAATTCTAGGGTCTGGTGCCACGAACCAATTGTCGCAGCGCGCGACATGACGCGAACATTTCGAGCTATTTTTGGGGTGGTTCCGTGGACGTCACCTGACCGCCAAGGGCCCGAGTTTCGTTTCGCGAACACTCCTATTTCCCGGAGCTTAGACATTTCGCAGCCCCCAGAACCTTGTAAACATGCTCCGGAACATGCAGATGATCGCATCGTCTCATCATTTGGAGGTTTGTTACCCTGGCCAGCGGAAACCGTTATTTAAAGCATCTCGGTGTCGTGGCAAACAAGCATTCTGAACCCCACACTTTCCCCGCATCCCCACCCTCGCAGTCATGCAGCCCTCCTCCCAAAATATGGCTCAAGCAGCCTACTTCATCCCCCCAGAACTCGTCGAGACCATCATTGCCTTTGTTTCGTACCGCCCAACCTTGAAGGCATGCTCGTTGGCCGGACCCGCCTTCACGCTCCCCGCTCAGCGAGGCCTGTTTGCTGAGGTCTTCCTCTCCCCTCCCAAGTCGCGTAGCCAGAAGAGGTCACCTGCAAACCGATTCTTGAACCTCATCACATCATCCCCACACCTCGCGTCATTCGTACACTCCCTCGTAATTGAATGCGAGGACTCTGTCCAAGGCCAACCATGGCTCTACAGCGACAACGATCTCCAGCACGTTTTCCCTCGCCTCTCGAAGCTCACGAAGATATCAGTGAACGGTCGAATTCAGCCTGACGACGAAGGGATGTCTGGCAAGGCCAACCTGTCTTGGACCTCTCTATCAGCGAGCCTGCGCACGGCGCTCATCTCCCTCATTCGCTCTGGCTCAGTGGTCGACCTCGAGCTGGGAGGTTTCAGCCGCATTCCCGTCTCATCGGTGGTTGACTCATGCTCGCGCCTGAAGAAGCTCTCCCTGCTTCCGCTATACTTAGTCGACGACACCCCACTTCCTGATGCCGAGTCTAGCGAGAACCCTTCCGAGAACCGGGTACACCTCGAGGACATCAAGATCAAGCAGAGTGCCGTTGCTCTGAGGAGGACGGCAGACTGGCTTCTCAGTCCTACATGTCACCTGGACGTCGGCGAGCTCAAGCGGCTGCACTTCGAGGTCTCCACGCTTCATGACCATTGCCAAATTTCGAAGATTGTGAACACCTGCTCCAAGTCACTTGAGCATCTTGAAGTGAACCCTGGTTCGGAAGGTTAGTCTTACTCCGTCCACCCGTTCATTTCCTTACCAACCTTGCTGACTTTCATATAGTAAACTTTGTCCGCCACCTCCTCAGGAGTGTTCCCGTCGAACGCAATGGATCTCCCGCTCTGTCCCTGGAGACTCTCCAAGCCTTGAAGTCGCTTAAAGTCAACACGAAAATCAACATGTTCAAGATGAACAACAACCGATTCAGCGACCCGCTTCCCTGGATTGTTTCCCTCCTTTCAACCATTCCCGAGGAAAACGACCTCACCGAATTGGACCTGAGCTTTGCTCTTCAGCTCACCCAACCTACCTTCGAGAGGGTCGCTTGGCAAGACCTTGTTTCGGCATTGTCCTCGAAGAAGTTTAACAATCTCCAACGAGTCACCCTCGCATTCCCCCCGTCCACTAAGGACTCGGTTTCCCAGGAACGCTTGTTCTGGGTTCAAGACACTCTTAACCGCGATTCTCATCTCTCTCCCCTAATCACCCGTGGCTTGCTGCACGTCGACATCTAAACTACAGCTTATACTCTGCATTGCTTCTCCATCTCTAGACATTCCCGGGACTTTCTCGCATCATTTCGCACTTCGCTCTGCTTCACCTTCGTCTTCTATCATATCGTATTCCTGCCACATTGGGCTTATTGGGGTTTGCTTTGTCTTTACTATTTGGATCTTGTTGCATCGTCATTTGTACCAACAGCGCTTTCGTCCTACAAATCTAATAATGCTTTCGCGGTCTTTTCAGGCCACCCTCTGTTACATAAAATCTGCGTCCGAACTCAGCTGAACTTTAGGCGACGTAAAGGTATTCTTTTCGACTCCTATTGGCTTTCGTGGAGGCCTATCGGGGCGGAGGAAGGTGGTAGCAATTAGGAATAATACCTCAGAGGTACTGAGCGATGCCACGGCGTAATATCATGGGAAGATGAGGGCAAAAACAAGACTTAGAGGTGGGGCTTCGAAGTTGGCGATGCAGGTACCCTCGTCACGAAGCAGCGACTGGGATATCAATTTCCCAGCTATGTTCCTGGAGTGGCAGCTGATCAAAAGGGGTAGGAAACGACGATCCTCTACCCCGCATTTTGAATTGCGCCATTTGGTTAATTAAACACTATTAGCGCCCACAACAACCAGGGGGGAGGGCGGACTGAGCTAAACCACCACAGGGTTTTGTATTTCTGCGACGACAACTATGTAGGAAGGCTCGGGCTGCTCGGGAGACCTATTATCCACCGTCCACTTATTTTCGTCTTGAGAGGAAGCCTGGAAGCTGATGACTGTGCTGTAATAGGCACTCCTCAAGAGTAATCGCCCCCACCGAACATGCTGCGCGAATATGCCCTGTAGTGGAAGGGACTTCGTCCAATCATGTCAGCTGTTCGAAAGGAAGCTATAACGAACCATTATCCACTGCGAAGACGACGAGATTTGGGGCATCCACGAGACTTCCGCTACTGAGTTACTACTTCAGGGTAAAGGCTCCTTCCAACGGTCTCCTTCTAGCAACGATAGAACGGCTCTCAATACATTCGCTCCATCTTCAGATAGATCATATGACGATAAGGAGCGGTCCGCCTCCCCAATGGAAGATTCCAAATGACCTGTTTATCGGAAATGAGGTCGGCTATTCTTGCGGTGTTCCTCCCTATTCGCCCCAGAATCACGTATAAAATGGGTTGCTTGGATCGGAAAAGGAGACTCCAGAGCTTACTTCAAGTTCTTCGCCTCGTTCCAATAGTCTTCGCATAGTCCTAAGCATGGGTCACCCAGAGGAAGTTGATGTCATCGTCGCGGGCGGAGGCCCTGCAGGTTGCGTTGTTGCTGGGCGCTTGGCCTATGCCGACCCCAGCTTGAAGGTCATGCTTATCGAAGGTTAGCTCTCTAAAGACGACGTAGTGACCACGAGAGCATGTCTGACGTTCTGACAAGGTGGAGCGAATAACCGCGACGACCCTTGGGTTTACAGGTAGGCTTCGCACAAATGGCGTCTTCGTGATTGGTGGCTAATACGAGGTACCTTTAGACCTGGAATTTATCCCAGGAACATGCAGCAGAATGGAATGTGAGCCAATCAGAACTCACGGCTTGCAGGGGATACCAGCTAAATTTCTATTAGCAACGATAAAGCCACTTTCTACACCGACACCAAGGAGTCCTCATACCTTCGCGGCAGGAAGAGTATCGTCCCGTAAGTCGTAGTATCGGTTATTACTTCTGCTTTATAGGAGCTGAGATGTTTTCAGGTGCGCGAACATCCTCGGCGGAGGTAGCAGGTATGCTTGTTTTGGCCAGAGAGCCAAGGTTCTCTTTCGCTGACTACGGTACTTTCAGCATCAATTTCCAAATGTACACAAGGGTAAGTTTCCACATACGTCCCAGAGAATCCTGCTGACCGTATCGTAGGCTTCCGCATCTGACTGGGGTATGGCCTCGAATATTTTCCCAGTGAACCGTGATTGACGAATTTCTGTAGATGATTTCAAGACCCCCGGCTGGACAGCTCAGGGTACGTTTCATAATATCTTGAATCTCCTGCTTTACCCACATGGCCTCCAACAGACTTGCTTCCCCTGATGAAGCGACTCGAGAATTACCAGAAGCCCAGCAACAGCCCTGCATTGCACGGGTACGATGGTCCCATTGCAATTAGCAACGGCGGCACCATCAACCCTTTGGCTCAAGACTTCCTGAGGGCATCCGACGCACTCGGAATCCCGTACAGCGGTTCGTACACTTTTCTCAACAACTATTTAGAGTTGCCCTCTCAGCGTTTCCGACCCTGTAGACGATATCCAGGATCTTTCCACGTCCCATGCCTCAGAAATCTGGGCCAAATACATCAACAGGCACACAGGGAGGCGAAGCGACGCTGCTACTGGCACGTATCAGTCTCGGCCCGATGAAAATAAAAAAACTGAAGCATACCCTTTGCAGCATACGTCCATAGCGTCATGGACGTCCAGGACAACCTCTACCTTCGCACCAACTCGCGAGTTAACAGGGTCATCTTCGAGGGCGGTAAGGCTGTCGGAGTCGCCTACGTCCCCAGCAGGAACCGCGCCAGCGGGGGGCAGGTCAAGGAGACCATTGTCAAGGCACGCAAGATGGTCGTGTTGAGCAGTGGCACTCTTGGGAGTCCACAGATCCTCGAGAGGTCTGGTGTCGGCAGTGCCAAGTTGTTGGAGAAGCTCGACCTCAAGGTTGTCAGTGACCTTCCCGGTGTTGGGTAAGGACTGCTTTGAATTTTATACTTGTCGCAGTCCTGATGTCTTCGAATAGGGAGCAATACCAAGATCACTACACAACGCTTTCTCGTGAGTCGTTGCTCTCGAGGATGAAATTTTGCCTTGAACTCACATTCCCGTTACAGTGTATCGCGTCTCCAACGAGAGCGCAACCCTTGACGACTTCCTTCGTGGTGTGAAGGAGGTCCAGAAGGAGGTAAATCTGTGCAACCAATCCTCTCTTGCATGGCGCTTATCTGGTCGAATTATAGCTCTTCGCTGAGTGGGAAGTCAGCCCGGAGAAGGCGAGGCTTTCGTCGAACTCCATCGACGCCGGATTCAAGGTTTGTCTTTCCCTTCTGTGCCTCTTCCCTGCGGCGCTCAGAACCTGACACGTCCCATAGATCCGCCCGACTGAAGCAGAGTTGAAGGAGATGGGCCCCGAATTCAACGAGTTGTGGAACACCTACTTCAAGGACAAGCCCGACAAGCCGGTCATGTTCGGCTCCATCGTCAACGGAGGTACGCATCCTCATCCTTTCCAACACAGCCCTGACCAACCAACTGGCTTGCAGCCTACGCCGACCACACTTTGCTCCCTCCTGGAAAGTACATCACTATGTTCCAGTACCTCGTCAGTTTAACATCCAAGTTTCGAGTGCTTTCCAGTGACTGACCCACTACCGATCTAGGAATACCCAGCGAGCCGTGGCAACATCCACATCAAGTCACCCAATCCATACGTCGAGCCTCACTTCGACTCCGGATTCATGAACAACAAGGCCGACTTCGCTCCTATCCGCTGGAGCTACAAGAAGACTCGCGAGGTTGCTCGCCGAATGGATGGTATGTTCTCCATCCATGCTTTCATATTCCGTCATACTCAAAACGCCACCGCATAAAGCCTATCGAGGTGAACTGACCTCCCATCACCCTCGATTCCACCCTGCCTCCCCGGCAGCCGCCAAGGACATTGACATCGAGACTGCGAAGCAGATCTTGCCCGATGGTTTGACAGTCGGTATTCACATGGGTACTTGGCATAAGTGAGTCCTGCATGTTGCTCCCCCGGTGAAGGAAGCTGACGAACGCAAACATAGGCCGGGAGATCAGTACGACGCGAAGAAGGTTCACGAAGACCTTAAGTATACCGAGGAGGATGACAAGGCCATCGACGACTGGGTCGCCGACCACGTCGAGACCACCTGGCACAGTCTTGGTGAGTACAGATGGAGATCAAGTGGAATCGAAGATTCTTACTTTACTACAGGAACCTGCGCCATGAAGCCAAGGGAGGAGGGTGGTGTGGTTGATGGAAGACTCAACGTCTTTGGCACTTCCAACCTCAAGGTTGTTGATCTGAGCATCTGTCCCGTACGTATATTTCGTATCGAGACTATCAATCCCACTGACGAAACAATTGCCTGCAGGATAACTTGGGCACGAACACCTACTCATCTGCATTGCTTGTTGGAGAGAAAGGATTCGATCTCATCGCCGAGGATTTGGGTCTCAAGGTCAAGCTTCCTCATGCTCCTGTCCCTCATGCGCCTATTTCCACTGGGAAGCCTGCCACTCAGCAAGTTCGTTGAAGGGTTGATGAAGAGTTGCAAATGAAGCCGACTTTCGACCGACCGCTTGGATAGGAGCCACTGAATAAACAGAAACGAATAAGATCTGCTGATATTGAAGAGAGTCATACCTGTTGTATTTTTACGTAGTTTGAGTGCTGAATGAATTCGAGTTGGCCAGCAGGTTGAAGTCAAGGACTCGGATCATCTATTGCATTGGCAGTATATCGATGTTTTACATTTCACCGCATTCTATCAGGGAATCAGTATGAAGTCATTCGTCGAAGGCACCGCCGGCGTACCTGTAATCTTCACAGCCAACTTCGGTCGGTTGTTCGCGCCCGTTGGCACGTTCTCGATTTTCCGCAGCGTAAGCATTCCGTCGATAACCTTCCCGAATACGACGTGTTTTCCGTCGAGGAAATCGCATTTGGCGGTCGTAACGAAGAACTGGCATCCATTCGTTCCAGGGCCGGAGTTAGCCATCGAAAGCAAGCCAGGGCCGGAGTGTTTCTCGATGAAGTTCTCATCCTTTTGAGAGATCAGTCAAGCACCGTGGTTTCTGAGCTGGAGACTCACCGGGAATTTGTCTCCGTATATCGAGAACGACCCTGTTCCGTCGCCTTTTAGAAAGTCGCCACCTGCTTCCTATGTTAGCGTCCAGAGTAGCATTGCCGAATAGTTCTAGTTGCCTTGACACATAAAGTTCTGAACCCTGAAGTCGTCGTGAGCGGTGTTTTTTTGAGACGTTGACGATGAAGGTGGGCCTACACTCTGTTTAAACCGTTAGAACCATCATCCAGTGAGCATTCGGGGTGCGTACCGATGGAAGGTAGCTCCTTTGTAACCCATTGGCCGTGAATTAACTCTATTAGAAGGTCACTTGCGTGCTCAACCTTCAGTTTAGAGGACCATACCTGTGCTCCCCCGTGCATAGCTGCCTAAAGTTTTCGGCAGTTCTACAGTACCCAGTTAGCACAACATTCAAAATCCACGGTATTCGGGGCGCACTTGGGCACGATGTCGCTGAACAGTTCAAACTTGATACGGCCCGCAGGCGTTTCTCCTATCTGGATATCCATAAAGACGATGGGGCGCGCGGTGGGTGTTGTGGTAGAAGCCATGGTGGTCGTCGTGGTTGAAGGAGCGGAGACGCGAACAAGATCATTCGCAGAGGCCGAGCGTGAGAAAGCAAGTTCCGGATTTGGGCCTAGGACGGAAGCGCCCATCGGCATCAGTGAGGACATCCGAAGTTAGCGCCTTGGCCGCTGAGAGATTTAGGCACTCCAAAGTCACTCCATAATCTTACAAGAGAGGAGAAGCCAGGTATCAACATAACTGTACTTGATTCATCCACAAACAATACAGCAATAGTAGTACATCTTAAAATCTCGATTAGAGTCCATGATTGATTTCAATTTAGTTCACTATTATCATGCGTCGAAGTCAGTCGGGGGCCATGCAGAGCAAAGAGACAACACATACTCTTGTAGAACCTCCAGGTCTGGTTCTGTCCATCCCAGCGTCCCCAGAGCTCAACAGGAGTACCGCCGGCAGCATTTCCGTGACCAGAAAGGTCAAGGTTGAAAGGATGCTCGGGGGTCAAGATCCTACAGTCATCGACAAAATGAGGAGAGGCCTCCCAGGTAAAGGAGAGCACGTCACGTACCTCAGGGTGCTGGGGTCCTTGTTGTCGGGCCAGATGTGCCAGTTGAAGCGCATGTTAGTTCCGACGACCTTAAGGCCATCCCTAAGGCTCTGGTGGGGCTCAAGGGCAAGGTATTTGCCATTGCCGACGTTCCTGAAGTGCCAGAACCCGTTCTCCTCGGATGCTTCCCACTATCGCTCGTTGTCAGCATAACATCGATCTGGTCAAATCACTGAGGGTCGCATACGATCTGGTTCTCGCGTCCGTGGAAGTTCCATCCGCAAACTGTGTGTCAAAGAGGCACTCGTCAGCTATCCGACATGGCAGGACGATAAAGGACAGAGACATACCCTTCTCGCCGTTGGTGGCAGATAGGTCAAGGGCGGTTCCGCTCTTAGCGTTGATGATCTTGTAGCGGCCACCGGCTACGATAGAGGTAGTAGATTCAGACATGTTGCGATACTGGTCCTTGCCCAGTGTCCCAAGCCTTTATATACATCCCAACGGGATCCATCTCATCGGGATAATCTCCACATCTACACATACCGCTCGTTATAGGAATAGGTCATTTGGGGTCCCGATGGACGGGGCAAGTGGACCCCACCTGATGCATCGTGCCCTCGCGGCGTTGCTACTTCCAGTCGAAAGGAATTGGTTAGATGAACTGTTCTGAATTGAATGAGGCTGATAGACCGGGAGTTCCACCGCGCTCCATTGTCCAGACACACCTCTGATGCCACACATTCACTCGATGATGTCTATTGCGTCCCCACTCTCCCAATGAACCTGACGCTCGGCCACTTTTTAGACTGTTAATGATATCATGAAGCAACGGGGTCCAAGTCAAGAAAAGTTCCCGGCCTCATGAAGAAAGCTGAAGACAGATGAGATATTTTGGCTGCAGTGGGGCACTTGGCCGCACACAAAGGAGTTTCTCTCTCCAACCATCCTGGATATCTCCTCGCTGATGTATATGCCGCCGCCACCAAGCCGCCACCCTACCCTGCCTTCAACATTCTGGCCTTCAGCTCAGTCCAAGCCAGTCGGCGAAACGTGAAAGCGACCGCCGAGAGAGTCATTAAGCGTCACCAAGCGTCACTAAGCGTCACCTGAGTGAGCAGTCCCTTCCCGGACAATAACGACCGCCATCGATAAGGTCCCAGTCACTGTGAAGGTTCTACAAGCAGAACCATCTTTGTTCGCCGTTCTATCTTTGCCATCTCTGTTAAAGCGGATTAGATTTCGAGAACATCAATAATACTGAAGAAGAACGACAGACGCACATTGGTACAGCTTCGTCGCGCAATTCAACCGGAAACGGCCCAGAGCCCAGAGCGTGAAGCCAAGAAGGGCACAAATGTTGTAATTCGCTGCCCGTCCCTGACCACAGTTCGCCACAGCAGACGGACACGTTCGAGCTCCGTCCCGGGTCAAGGAGGGTGGTAAAAGAGTCAAAGAGAAAACTTGTCCATGATAAACATGTAATGGAAAACATTTAGTCGTCATAGTTGTACATCTCCAAAAGACCCAAACAACAGCAGCCGGGAGCCATATGCCCCAAGCATCCCTAAGTGAAGAGGAAAAGATTTCGGAAGAAAACGAAACCGAAAAAGAACCCAAGGACGAAAGGAAGGACGACTCAACGCGTATCGAACGGGCTGCAAGAAAGCGGTGATTGATCAAGGGAGGATAGATAAAAGGCGCAAAGATAGATCCATGGAAGATAACACGACGATAAATAACAGCGGACAGCGAAAGCGATACGATTGGGAGAAGATGGAGCGACAGACGGGATAGCGACGATGGAGAGGAGATGGCGGATGATTTTGTTCGAAGTACAGTTCAAGGTAAGTAGATAGTAGGAATGAGGTATGGATTAGGTAGGAATGCGTACGGTTTAGACTATACCTTTGATGAGGATATTCTCTAGACGATAGTATTCAGGAACGATAGAAGCATAGGTCATAAATGCGTCAAAGTCCGATTCGGCGACTTTGGCCAACCCGATCTGGGATTCGGCGTCGGAGGTTGGGAGGGGTGTGATGGGCGCGAGAGGTGTGGGTGCGCTCCCGTTGCCAGCGGCGAGAGACGCGACGTCTGGTGTCGTGTATGTTGTAGACGTCGGCCCCGAATTCGTCCCGCTTGCAAGGGTGTCATTGGTAGACCCAGTAGTCGTTCGCATGCGGCCCCCAAGAGTGTTATCCAAGTAGTTTCCATAGGCACCTACTCCAGGTGGCCTAAGAGAGCTCCCGCCATTTCTTTCCAGCTCCAGTTCATCTTCGTCTTCTTCAACAAAGACTGTCGCCCCCAGCCCGGATCGTGGCCCCGGGTGACTGAAGGGGGTGCTGGTGCCTGAATTGGCACCGCTCCCTGGCGCCAGGTTCCCACCAGCAGCGATGCTGCTTGCACCGTTGATGTTAGTACGTAGGGGAGCGTTCCCTGTCGCGACCCAACGCTTTCCGAGCAATCTCTTGATTTCATCTTCGAAGATGTTTAGACCTCCGACACCCGACTCGCGACCCCAAACCCAGCGCGCAACGTAAGCGCCCCCAATTGAGGCGCGACTCGGGTACCCCTGTGCTGGTGCATTGCGATGAGGGGATATCTGGGCGGAGTCCACTTGTGTGGTAGGGACGAACACGGGGGCGTTGAAGATGTCGCCTACCAAATTAGCGACGCTGGGGAAATTCGCGGCAGCCCCGGTGGTAATCATGCGAGCAGGGAGGGGTGTTGCATCGTATGCATCAAAGGGAAGCCCCAGGCTCGACAGAACCGATGACGGTCGCCCAGCGAGCGGGGGACCTTGGCTTACGCCTGCCTTTTTTGCACCAAGGACACCAGTGGCCAGCATCCGTGCCCATTTGATCCGGAAGGACAGGAGCTGGCTCTCAAGAAGGCACCGAGGATTGGCGCGCAGATCCCGGAATTCATTTACTTTGATCCCAGTTTCGAAGCGGTAAATCCCCTTTACACGGGAGTAGGGGTGGCTGTCGCCTTGCAGGTGCCAAAAGCTGAACAGCTTGTCGTCCAGTCTAGATTTTTGTTAGTTGATATTTTCCAAAAATTGAACGCGGCCTTACCCGATCGATCCACCAGGAGGGACGATGGCAACCAGTCGATCAAACGCACTCCAGCTCTTGGTGTACATGTCGCGAACCAATGCGCGAGGGACATCGCCGTTCCTGTAGTACATTAGCCAATGTGTATATGAGAATGAAAGAAGAGCGCACCTGCTAGATAGAACAGCGATGTATCGTCGCTTTTCACCTGCCTCCTGCGCAGGATGGGGGAGTAGATTATAAAGACGTGTAGGAATATAGTGTTGGGCCGGTGCAAGGAAGTTATCCATCGGCCCGAAGGAAAGTACGGCGTCGTTCGAAGAAGGACAAACGGACAGGTATGTCGACAGATAATCAGATGTAAATGGCGAAACAATTGTTTCTACACAACATGTTAGAGCACCCCAATCACATATTTGAAGTGAACATACCAGGATCAAACCCATAGCGCTCCACAAGGTACCTGGAAACGTTCCCCACCCGTCGAGAGCCTCCCGAGACATCGACGTCTCCCAGCCATCCCCGTACCCTCCTGCCATCCTCCCGGCTTCCGGCAATGATTTCCAGAACATCCTCGTCCCAGTATCCTTGACCAGTGGTGTTGTTCGGGTTCCCTGAGTGCACCCACATGCCAGTGGCACAGGCCTCCGCTTCACCCATCCCCATCCATTTTCCAGTTATCAGACTGCCAATGAACGCGCTAGCGAGCTGCACGCGTCCAGTTCGACCCCATACATCTTGCCCCCATGTCTCCCGGATCCTGAGAAGCTGAGCAGAGGCCATCGACGCACTGGCACACATGCCGACACGAGCAGCCATGAGGTCGGGGCCACCAAGCATGTTTTCGATGGCAAGGCCTTGGGTATGGGATGAGGTGTCTTGGGCCGTCGGGGTATTGGGGACCGAGAAGCTATGCGCCGGGAAATGTTGGTGAAACGGCGCATGGGGATCCAGAGAAGATAGAGATGGCACAGTGGTCGATTTCCACCAGACTAAGGCATGCTGGGCAGAGCCCCCAATAGACCTGATTTTCGTGAGGTCGTAATTTCCGTGCAGCCGTTCGAAGAGAGTATCTAAGATCACGTGGAGGCGATAGAGCGTTTCCCCGATTAGTCGACGCTCGAAAGCGAAAATTTGGTTCCGCGAGGCGTACCGAGAGCTTTAATCCACATTTCTACAGGCGTGGTGTACGCTTCTCCAGGGGTGGTAAAGATACCTCCATGAGTTCTGCATTGATGCGTTAGCATCTAACACAAAGAAGCTGATTGGACGGCCGCACTGGTATTCCGAAAGCTCAGAGTCAAAATCGACACATTCAACCCCGACGAGCTCGAGGCTCTCGTCGACAATCGAAGCTCGAAGTTGGTCTGTTGCAAGTTCGATCCCTAGGAAAAGCGCTGGGCCAGATTTCGGTGGGGCAGGCATGATTTGAAGTGATGAAGTGGTATATTAGAGTTGCTTGGTATCTTGGACGTGGTATTGAGTGGCAGAGACTGTTGAAACGATTACGACGGATACGGTGGCCCTTTCCTGTCACGGTGGTCGTAGAATAGATGGATATTCGCCAGGTATTAAGAGGCTGAGTCTGAGTGAGAGCCAAAAGGAAGGTGAGGTGGCAAATGGTCGCGTCCTGCTGGTTCTTGCGAGGTTTAGAGTCAAACTGAGGTGTCGTGCGTCGTTAGTCCTTCCACAATCCTGTTCGTGAATGTTGTACGAGTCGAAGAGGCCGAGACGGTGGAAAAAGATGAGGAAGAGTCGATTTCGATTCTCACCGCGTCTCCAAGCCCGCAGTGCATCATTTCCTCGATTACATCAGCGCCGTCCAAGTATTCTTTTCTCACGAATGCCGCCTGCTTCAGCGAGCTTCAGAGCCAACAAGCGGTGTGGCGGACATCTCAGCATGCTTGGAGGATATAAGAACTAGATCTGCGCTTTTCTGCGCCTGGATATGTATCTCAGGCGCGGTACGGTGTCCTCAGAGGCCCCACCCGATATCCTTTTTGCCAGAAATTCGGACGTTGTGACACTTCCGATGGTCGGAAGCATAGGAATTTTATTTCCAGCACATTCAAAAGGAGAAACATTACTACCCTCTTTCTCCGACCGTCACCCTCCGTCACCCCATTTTTGCATCGAGGACTTTAGCGGTGAGTGTGACATGCGTGCACGTTTCGCGCACCGCGATGTAGATGCCATCATAGAACGAGGCGTCGTGGTGGCAGGGATGGACCTACTTAGTCCTACTTCGTGACGCACCTGATTCCTCCTCAACGATGAGACGATCCCATTGACCTGTAAGCTCCAGGGATGAGCTCCTCAAAGCGAGAAAACTACCGCTTAGTCCTTACAAATCCACCTGGCAAATCCCTGAAGAAAGCAACGCGATGCAGGCTAGAATTTCGCCCGTTATCCCAGCGATTGACAGGACCTGGGAGCGCACCATCTCTGGAGCTGGGCATACACAAGGTAGGTGCACCACGCTTTCCTGCTGGTCGTCGCGAATGCCGAGCAGAGTGCCTCGCGGTGAGTCCACCCGCGCCCACAAATTGTTCGGATATTTCCGATACGGGCGCTCGATCGATCAGCGATGCGCCTCGGCATGGGCGGCAGCGACGGAGACAAGCGCCCGGCACCCGCTTTCGAGAAATCGATAACGGGATGCGCACTTGGTGCACATCAGGCCTCAGGTCACTCCCTCATTCCACTTGCACCAGAGCCTCAGGACAAGAATCCTCATTGCTCTTACGTGTGACTGTGCAACAGGCTCAATCTTACGTATTGAGGTATGGAGGAAAGGGTATACTGGCTTCTGGATTTCACTTCTTAATTTAAACCTTCGTATGCCTCTACAATCTTGCGAGAAGGCATCGTTGACAGTTTCCTGGCTCGTCTGTGCTTAGAGCGGGCGATGTCACGGATAATGCACCTCGACGTCCGGTAAAGCGAATAACCCTTGGAGGATAACAGCCTCCCTGAGGCAAAGTCAGGCGAGCCCTGGCTGTGGCAAGATCGGCTGGGATGCTGCTACCCATTGCCGTATAGACCTAGGCGGGCACTACCTCTTTGTTAACCCGCGGTTCGTAGATATTTAACGTAAGAGGTAGCTCAACCTTGGCCGTTAAACCAACGCTCACCCCTCCGTACTTCGCCCGGAAGTTTCCTGAACGTCCGTAGCACAATTTCCGCCTTGGATTCTCCCGAGAAGTCCGTCCTCATAGAAGGCTGATTGCATCCCCAAGCACGCTCCTCGGGCATTCGTCCCCTGTGCCCTTCGGTCGACCTTATAATTGGGAAGTGCGACGAGACTTTCAATCCCCTCGCTTCCTTTCGTCCCTCACCGCTGCCCCCCGACTCATTCAACAAGCAACAATGGCAGAGAAAATTCAGACCGGTCTTACGTTCATGATCAGAAATGTCAGGTCTGGGACAGTGATAGACGTGTCTCCAGCGGACAAGCGCACTAGTGAGTCGCATCTCTCCAAGCCTCGGAGTACCCTACTAACTTCAAGTTACCTCCCCGCAGTCGTTGGCTTTCCCCAGAATAACGGTCCTAGTCAAAAGGTAAAGCCACAACCCTCACCGCGTTTCGTTCAATCTTATATTTGGCGCTGCAGTGGACCGCCAACTGGACTGGTGGGGGCTGGACCCTCCGTTCCGGAAATGTCTACCTGGCGCTTGCAGTCGTCCCGGCAGACGGCGCACGCTTAGTTGCCTCAGCCGCCCCATTCGAATGGCACATCTGGCACGACCAGGTGTTTCCGGGAACCTACAGGTATGCAGCTGTTGTCCTGCTTCAACATCCGTTCCTCATTGAATATATCCATCCCTAGGATCTTTGCACCTCGCACATTCTACAACCTTGACCTATGGAACTACGGAGACCAGACTCCTGGAACCCTCGTGACGCTGTGGCATCAGTGGAACGGTGCTCACCAGCTCTGGGACTTCGTTCAAGGCAAGTCCTCGGAGTCATACATAGTCAATAGCGTCCCTAACTGCGGAAGCCCATAGTTTGATCTTGCCTTGATGTCTACGCATGTATCCAGACTGTTTTCCAGGGACTTCTACCTTCGGTTAAGCCGCTTCCGACTCAACTGCTATATCCTGTAGATCCACAACGATTAGCGACTCAAACGTTTTACTTTCTATCGTGTGCAAGTTCCACCTTCTATGGGTAGTATTTCCCGGGTCCGACGGTAAGGATTCAGCGTGATGTGGTGAGACTCGCAACTGTATGTGTTAAGCGCTAAGCCCGTTCATTGAGCTCGCCCGCAGTCGCCAGCCTGGATTCAGCGGCGCTCTACTGCCGTTACCATTAAAGACGCGGGAGTTTCCTTATCCCACCTGCGAGACACCTGATTTCTCTGAGCGCTGCGCCGGACGGACACAAGGATCGACCGACAACTCATGATGTGGCGATGCTAGCCACATCTTCGACGAATTAGGCGCCGGACCCATTTCTGATCGGAGTCGCGAGCGCTTCTGCGGCAGAAACTCATACAGAGCAGAGCACGTGAACTAGCAATGTCACATTGAACAAAGACCAAAGATGAAGCATAATCTGCAATCTCCTTCCCTATCACATATACATAATCATATTACAGCTTGTATGCGACAATGTCGTAGTTTAGTCTAAATACACAGGCTTTCAAGACACATAACCAGTCATTCTAATGATACAATGCTTCCAAAAACGCCCACCTTTCTCTATCCTAATCAAGGGTTCTTCCAGAAAGTAGTAGAGCTGACGACATGATAACTGCTTCTAAGAGAGCATACTGCAACGCGACCGGGGAAATGTTAAGAACCACCATACCGGAGCCGAGGTCATCACGGCCGACAATGGCCAGGATTTCCGGTGGATTGAACGACGCGTCGTAAAAGTACATTTGCTGCTCTCCGGGATTGCGAACCCACTGGTACGATCTGCCGCGGATGACCATGGCCACGGTGGTAGACGAACGAATCTGGATGATTGTGGAGACGAGTTGCCGAGGGAATGTATTCGTCAATTGCGCGAACGGATGCAACGACCACTCGACGAGGGCGACGCCTGCGCCGGCTCCGTTTGCGATGGAAGTCGTAGAAATAGGGGCCTGGCTACCCGAGTGCGAGTTCGTAGTGATATAGAAGCAAGGTCGCGCCCGACCATCGAGCACGACGCTATTGAGGACATTGACAGGAGTGCCCGGGAGCGGCGGGGGCGAAGGTTGCACAAAGCGGTACGTCACGAAGGATGGCCGGGGTCCCGAGAATTGGTTTACGGACATCCCTTGGGAGTTCTGGAGCTCCCCGACTGGCATGTTCGAATACAACCTACTCTCCGGGTGATCATTGATCGACGCCGGATTATGTGGGTTCGCCCACCCGCCCATCGCAAATGGATTCGTGCCGTAAGACATTTGTGTACTTGATAGTGTTTGAGTGGGCGCTTGATACGGAACTTGGGATGCGTTGAGAGGAATGAACTCTGTGAAACCCGACAGCTTAAATACCAGATTTTTCTTTCACCCGATCGGTTCACTCACGTATCGAGTGAGCGATCCGCCCATGCACGCCCACCAAGGAGTATACCTGCATCATTCTGACACACATTTCTCCAAGGGAAGAGACGTGGTGCACTGTAACTGTAAAGTTCAGATGGCAATGCTTTCAGGCGGTCGCGACTCAATAGCGCTCCCATTAGGCGCTCACTCCGTCGTTCATTGTCCCATGCTTGATCCGTGTCCTATTTTGGCAGAGGCGAATGCTGTAACTGGAAGCAATGTGAAGGGTGATCATGGCGCTCATGTCTCCGAACAAACCGATAGGCGAACCACTGGGCATTTGCACTCAGTTTCTACACCGTGGCGTCGTACGCCTAGAAAACACCAGGAAAGCCTTTCTTTACAAGCAAACGGACGGGTACTGCCTTCGTATAACGATACCAAAGGACCTCGATTTTGTGTATATCAGGAGACCTGGGATATTTTTTCATCATTGGCAAGCCCTGATATCGGTACTGAGTTTACTCCAGGAGTTTTCCAGGAGATCGATCCACAGAGCACAGGAAGGCATCCCTAGGCCTCTCTCCATCGGTTTAATGGTCTAGTTGGTTATGACATCTGTCTAACACACAGAAGGTCTCCAGTTCAAGTCTGGGTTGAACCTGTTTTTTTTCTTCGCTTTAACAAATCTTTTGTTTACAGAAACCTACCAAGGCTACATGTGAGTCTTAACTCTACCCTGTACAGCGTGTAGTATTATGTATGTAGGCACGGTTGGAATGGAGGTCACTCCCGAGACGCCACTGCGCAGCGCACACCGAGTTTCATGGTTCACGAGTTCGATTCTCGGGTGCCAGTCATTCAGAGCGACTGGAAGTTTCCTAGAAACCCAGAACCTCCCACCGATGATGTAACTATTATAGAGTATGATTCGGGACCACAGCAGTCACGGTCGATTCCGAGGCCTCTCAGGCCCACTATTCGAAGCGCCCAACGGGTTCCCCAAGGTGGTAAGCTTAAGATGGACCAATAAAATTATTTACAGCGTCTCTACGAGCCCAACACTCAGTAGAGACAACATCGAAGAGACATTTACGTCCCTCAAAAACAGCATATGCAAGCCGATCTCAAATATGAGTCCCTTCACGTTTTTTCCCCCAGTCATCTTGAGTCATCGGATGTGATTTTGGGATGTGAGCTGAACATCCGAGGCGAGCTGAAGGGGGTTCCTTGCATGATGAAATTTCGTTCCAACATAAGGTTATTTAACCTACAGTGCAGAAACCTGGCAGAGGGGCACAAGGCTGAGAAGGTAGGTAGGCTTACAGATAATGTAACAGCATCGCCTCGAAGTTTGTCCCGGTCCTCCACCAATCCGGTCACTTTTCCAGTGTATACTAGGGCATAACCGGTGCAGAAACAGAGGATGAACGAACCAACATTGAACATGAAGCTTTCGGCTGCGACTAGAGTCTGTAGACACCATTTACGGGAAATCTACGGTATTACCTGAAACGCGCTAAGTGGAACTAAACGCATTGAAAGCGACGACCGACCAACCACGGGACAGTCCGGTGACAGTCAGCCGACCTACTCTCTGATGGATATCTACAAGTTGAACATTGAGGATCTGCATACTATGATGCGGGGGTATATGCGCTGCATTGGGTATCAGTCCATCAATACTTGTACACCTCAAAGAAGGATATCGAGCCAAGATGATAGAGGAGAACAGATAGGATGGAAGGAGCGGTATGTAGAAGAACAACAACAAGATTGGAGCATAGTAGGAAACTTGAAGCAGGCGTAGTCATAAAGTCTATCGTATCTAGCAGTATGCAGTGTGCTTGTTATAGCAAATTCGGAGGGCCGGAGCACGGTCCTCTGTGGTAACTTGTCGTAGGCATAACCTGTGTCATGAATATAAAAAATGTGTGTGTGTCAAGTGAGGGGCTGTGAGTCTGTCCAACTTCCGAGATATCTCTCAGTCAGGGGCAGGGGCCAAACGTCCCCTACAACCCAAACACAACACCCACTAAGTCCCTCCACCCGCGCTTGACCACCAACCCAACATGCACCTCCTCCACCACCTCAAACGGAGCAACCGGCTCCTCACTCTGACTCCCAACTGCGACAACGTGCACTCGGGATGCATATTCCCTCTGTACACTTTCCAGGTATTTGACGTCCACAGCACTCAGAGGGTTAAGATCAAGCGACAGGAGATCGCGGGGCGTTACCGTCATCGTCATTGCTTTTATCTTCTTCTTCCCCCCACTGGCAGTCCGTATGATGGCTGCTGGCGGAGAGACGGACCGTCTGGACGAGACACCGCCTCCCCCACCGGCGGCTGTTGACGTCAACTCAATCGCGGAAGTCTGTGCCCTCGTATGCCCGCCCTCTTCCGCCGTCCCGCCTTCGCCTTCACCATCACCCTCGCTTTCCTCTGCACGCTCCATAAACCCTGACCCATTCCCAATATCTCCCAGCACCCTCCTCCTAAGCACCCCGACCACCGTATCCGCATATCCATCCAGCACCGTCAGAATCCCCTCTGTCTTCGTGACTGCATCCGCAAGGTTGAGATTCGAAGGGAACACAGCATGTAGGGCCGCGGTGTGCAACAGAATATCGAGGCCTTCCCGTGTATCGGGCGTAGGAGGAGCAACGAGCGTAAAGTCGTGGTCGTGGTAATGGTCCCCGGCATCCTGGTTAGGCTGAGGTTCAGCCTCGTTCGAGACCCCCACAGCAGCAGCAGCATCGATATGACTGGTTTCTCCGTGAGTATGAGTGTGCCCAAAATCACCTGCTTGCTCAACACCCTCCTCCAGTAAAGCAGCATATTTCTCCCGCTTCCTAGCTTCCCCAGCAGCGCTTGCACTGACGCTTCTGGTATGTGCATGACCGTGGCCGTCCCTGCGTACAGCAGGCATAGTCACCGCCCTGTATTCGCCTCTCCCAGCTCCTGCACCAGAGGGATGGAGCGGTGTCGAGACGGATCGCTTCAATATCGAACCTCCAGCACCTCCAGCCCCACCAGAACTCGCTGGGTACTCCCCATATCCTTCTCCGTCGGCGGAAAGTCCAAGTCCAAGGTTCCGAGTCCGGAGGGTACCCATCCAAGCACCGGCACAGACGAGACAGACGTCTTCGTACAATTGCCAGGCATCAGCGAGCCAGGCTCCGGCGCCGGTAGCTGCTGCACCCGGCTTTTCGCCGAAGGCAGCTCCAGGAGTAGGGCTGGTATCGTTGTCGCCTTCGGTCGTGGTGTGGAGGGAGGTACCACCCGCGCTTGCTGACGGGGCCAGCCCGACTGCAGCTCCGCAGGATTTACATTGGGCTTTACTGGTGGTTATCACCGAGCTTAGGCTTAAGCCCTCTGTACCCTCTCCCGACTCAGTCGCATTGGCGCTGCGACTCTTGTCCTTCCCGTTACTGTAGGTCGAACTCGAATTCGGGGGTGCTCGCAACACCTTATCTAACTCTCCCCATAATCGTGCGTCGCTCCAAGCCCATCGTGACAGGACACGTTTGTAATGGACAGGCTTCTTGTTTTCCTTCGGCCCCTTCTTTTTCTTCCCTTTCGACTTGGACTTCCCAGCAGGCAGCGTGGGGGCTTGGATGGGGATGGGAAGCGGGCTCTTCGGTACGGAAACATACATGGTCGGCCTAATTCGGCCCCCAATCGTGGGAGCGGAATTGGCGCCAAACATCCAAGAAGCGGTGGTGGGCCCAGGAGTCGTGGTAGAAGAACCTGGCGAACTCTTCGATGTAGTGAAGGCGACGGTGGAGCTGGAGGACACGCCCACAGACGTCAGGTCTATGAGGAGGTCGTAGTACGCTGGTTTCTCGAGGAAGAGAGCGTCGGTTGTGCATGCTATCCAGCCACGGCCCCCAGACCCTTCCTCGTCATCTGCATCCGTGTCGTTCTCGTCGGTGAACTTGGAACCCAACAGGTCGTGGAGGGTGACCATGCCGAGGACACGGGTCGCTTCGCCTGGGACGTGTTTGGGGGGTATGAGGGTTATTTTGGCTTCTTCGTCCGCGTCGTCCTTGTAGCCCTGTTGAATCAGCTGCTCGCCCTCTTGTATGCTTCTGACCATGTCTACTGCGGCGTAACAAAGCACACACGCATACTCTACGGGAGGTTTGGTATAAATAAGGATCCGTTTCCGAGTAAGCAGATGTCGGTACAGCGTAAGCGACGCGGGGCCAAGGAGGGTGAGCAAGGAGGGGAGAGCGAGTGTGGGGGATATGTCGGTGAGTGTGGCGGGAGTGGAATGGACAGCACAGGAGGTGCCTCGATCACCAGAGCACATCCAAGACCGGACTTCGTCGTAGATTTCGTCCTTCCAATTCGTCCAGCTTTCTTGGGTACCCAGGGCGCGAGCTTTCCGTGACTCGAAGTACTCTCGTGCTGGTTCGAACCAGTCTCCACCTTCTGGGGCCCCGAGATCCACTAGTTTGCCCTCCGTGAGGCTTGGCTCGCTTCCAGGCCGACTGTAGCACCGTTCTGCGACCTCCCTGAGGGCAGGGAGGTGTCTCCAAGACCGTGCACGGGGACCGTATTCGCCGGGGCCAGCCACTAGGACACCCAGCGAGCCTAGAAGAAAGCCACGGTACAGAGGGTGGGTTGTGCGGCGCCGCCGGAAGAGGGCAATGGCATGGTACGTTTGGGGCTTTACGGCGCTCTTGGACTTTCCGGTCGTCGTAAAGTACCTGTTTTCCTGTCAGTCTTTCCAATGTAGTCTCCAGGGAGCGACTTACACAACATCCTCGTCCAATTGATGCAGTCCACTTGGAAGCGCGCTGAACTCCAGTCCTAGGTTGTCCACGTCGAGGTCTATTTACGTTGAGAAAGTTTAGGTAGACCCTCCAGGAGCTTGGGAACTGCGCACCATTGTCCACTGAAAAGTACCAGTCAAGAACATTGCCCCTGGTCGGGTGAAATGATGTATGAAAAATGGCAACTGATCCTGTATTAATTCAGGGATATATGAAGCAGTTACTTGAACACGCACCAACGTCCTGGGGCGGATTTGAAGGCATGGCCCCTGTCAACTCGATTGTCGTCGCCGCCGTGATTGTCGGTGGTTAGTGGTGTCGTTCGGGTCGTCCAGTCGTTATTTCATGGACTTCCTGATAGTTTCCGTCGTGAGGTTTTGCGACGCAGAAGCAGAAGGGGTTAAAAAGGAGTGAATGGAAGATGAAGGTAGAGAACAAGTTGGGAATCAGAAATTACAATACCGTTACTACAACCGGCCATTAGCTAATCAGTGAACTTCAGAATCAAAGTTCAAGAGATATCTGACTTCCTTCTAACCATCACAATCGACTGAAGCAATGGCGCAGCCTGGCCAACAAACCATTAACATCGGGGACCTAGATATCGCTCAGCTAGGCGACGTGAAGAAGCAGTTGGAAGAGGCTAGTCTCAAACCGCACCGCTCCAAGAGAATGTACTAATCAATTCTGCTTGACTGGCCGATCTTGTCGTGTTTCGACGTGGATTTCTCGAACACATAACGTTCCGTCATTACAGGAACTCACCCATCTTACGAACTCGTTTGCGCAGCTAAAGCAGGCCCAGAATAAGTTCAAACAGTGCATCGAGAACGTGAAGGAACTAGGCCAGAAGGAGAACAAGGGTACGTCTTTGGCCATTCCACTACCTTACCACGATTGACTTTCTGCATCTGGATTACTAGACAAGGCCCTTCTCGTACCGCTAACCAACTCGCTGTACCTCCCAGGAAAGCTTGTTAACCCAGAACATGTCATCGTCGATGTCGGTACGGGATACTATGTGAAGAAGGTCCGTCCATACCCACACATCGCCCTTCGGAATCTTCTCTGAGATCGAACCCACAGACACAAGCCCAAGCAGTGAAATACTACTCCCAGAAGGCCACATATATCCAGAGCAACCTTGAGAAACTCGAAGAAACCATCTCACGGAAGCGGGAGAATGTTAGCGTTGTCGTCCAGATCCTCCAGCAGAAGGTTTCGGCGCAGATCAACACAGGTGGCCCCGGTGCGGCAGGTCCTGCCAGGCCAGGACAACCGAAAGTCAAGGGATGAGTAGAGGGATAGGGACGGGTGACATTACTATTATCGCAGATACATTCCATTGAAATCGGTTCCTTGGAGAGCTGAGTGCTTAGTCCAAACGCCTTTAACGGGCTTGCCACTTCCGAGTTACGAGGATGGTATTCAGATCTGACCAGTACACTTTCCCTATCTGCGTGCAATCTGGCAGCCTCGGGCGCCTATCCATCATCGGTTTAATGGTCTAGTTGGTTATGACATCTGTCTAACACACAGAAGGTCTCCAGTTCAAGTCTGGGTTGAACCTGTTTTTCCCCCCAGAATCCACCAAGTCCAATCTCCATATCTCTGTTATGTTTTTACTTCTCACTTCAAAGTTCAAAGTTCAGCACTTGTTCAGCACCATGGCCCGCCACTTCATAAGCTCTCTTCGTTCGCTACACCATTTTCAGGTTCTCAGGGCTGGGGCCTGCGGCCCCCTGCCTTATCAGGGTAACCACATACCTAAATTGGTTTTGTGCAATCTTCTCCGCGTACCAGAGCGCATTACGAACCTCTTTCACTTCCGACTATCGGGCACTATATCGGTGGGACTCGATAAGGTTCTATCTTCCAGGATCTCGTGCGATGTACTCCGGGACCACTCATCTAGAAAGGTACTATGATATATGTGTGCCGCTTGGCAATTGGAAGTATCACCAAGGACATCCTGGAGGCAAAGAGAAGCATAGGGCTTTGTTAAGCCCATAAGTAAATGTGAGTGAGCATAGGGTCGGAATAGGTTCGAATCGCAGGTCCCAGGACAATTGGGCAAAAATTGGTTCAGCCCAGATTCGAACTGGAGACCTTCTGTGTGCCCGAACAGCTCTTTCAAGCCGACGTTGTGAGACAGAAATCATAACCAACTAGACCACTAAACCGATGTTAGACGCTCGTGGGCGTGGCCCGACAGCGGGCGGGATCGATTCCTGTCTCCGGAGTAGCATACTCCCCTGGTACATGTACGTTCAAAAGCCTGTGAAGTCAAGCACAAGCTGGTACTATATCGCTCCCACCACCAAATCACCCTCACGGTATAGGAGTGGACGTTGTTATTGCGCTGTCTTTTTGGAATCCACTAATCTTCACCTGGGCGTCTAAATAACCGCGCGGGCGGATACGCCCACCTAGATGGCATGACATACTTGGTGAACGTTCGGTATGCTCTTTACGAAGACGAACCCCAACTACTAGACCAGATGGCTACGAAACTAAACTGAATATCTACCTGTCCAAACGGCTCAGTGAGAGTCGTGCTCTCAGCCCGAACATCATGAGGGGAGCATCGGCGGCCCCTAGGAGTCGGACGTCACCCCTCACTTCGCAATCTGCTGCAAAACGAAAATTAGAAAACAAACTGAAGAGACACATGAGATTGCTACTACTTATCGGCTACTACAATACAAGAAAACAAGAGGTTGTGAACACACACGAGCGTCGCGTCTAATCCGCCATCAATGTCCGTGGACGCCGTGTAGTCAGTACAGGTAAGTGCAAGAGGTAATATATAGGGTAAACGACGTGGATCGATCGGTAATGATACAGAAAACTGTGGGATAGATGAACAAAGCGTGAGCGTAGGACAGGCGTGAAGAGTGCAGAGATGTTTTGAAGGCTGGATGACCTTCAGGATTATGTAGATATGGTATAGGGAGAGAGATGAGGTGGGTGATTAATAAATAGATGATACGATTGATAGATGAACCAAATGAGACGTGACTGTGGAATGAAAACTTGAACAAATCGATGGTAGTGCTTGAGAATGGCTTCGAGGGGAAGCAATGGTGTTGTACATTGGCCCAAAATGGCGCGCACGAGGCGACAGGCTGATTGGGAAGTGAACGTGAACGAGTTAGATCAATAGCGGCCATACGGGTTCCCGTTGGCCATGCTCGAGGTCGGGCGATGAGACGCCTGGACCTGGAGCAACTGCGACTGCGATAGCGAAGGCTGCCGGTGTCGATTCTGGGAGTCATAAAGTTGCGACTGCTGCTCCAGCTGACTTTGCTGTTGGTGAGGCGAATATCGGTACATGTCCTCGCCGGTCAGCATGGGCGGGATGAAGGGACCTTCGTCGTCCTTCGGACTCGGTCTAGAAGAGGAGCCCGAGGCTTGGCGAACGGGTGCAACACTTGCTCCTTGGTAGCTGTATTGCGAAGGGGGAGGGGCAGCGTGTGGCACCGAGGGTGCTTGTAGCGGCATAGTCAAATTCATAGCGCCTGGAACCTGTCCAGGTACTATCATGCCAGGGTATGTGGATAGATGCTGGGTATGTGGGATATCTTGAGGGCGAGAGATCGGGGACAGAGTCAAGGGCGGGGGTGGTGGCTTCCGTTCTGATACTGGTTCAGTATGAGGAGCGTATTGCGGGTACGACGAGAACGATGGAGGGGAATAGGATTGTGCCTGTCCACCCGTAGAAGGTCCGGCGCCGTATTGTTGGTAGGGGTTGTAGGAGTACAACGGGGGAGGTTGGGGATTGGGGTCGTTGGGCTGGCCATATTGATTGGACTGACCAGTCCAGGACTTCCGACGAGGGTCAGAGTTTCCCTTTCCATCATCACTGGACTCCGAGTCGCTATCATCACTCGAGTCGTCACCGTCCGAGTCGCTCACTCCCCCACTGTTGGCTTCTTGTGTAGGAGAATAGCGGTAATCCCATGCCCACTTGCTGGTCCTGCTCCTTTCCCTCTCCCGTTTGCGCTCCTTCTCTTTCTCCTTCTTCTTCTTGTCCTTACTACTCTTCTTCTTCTTCTTCTCAAGACCTCTCCTCCAAGATCGTGCTTCCTCCAGGGCGGGATCAACCTGGTGCATTGAGCGATACGGCGCGGGGAGTAGTTCACCCAAAGCAGAATCTAGATCTCGTAAACTTAGCAGGCCGGTGACCTCTTTATCAGTAGGCGGGCGCAGCCAAGGTGAAGTGGCCCTGGACATGTGTGCCGGGGAATTATACGAAGGGGAGTGATACGCGGGTGAATGATAGGGAGGAGGAGGAGATTTGTACGAGAGTGGAATGAAGGGAGGCTCAGATGGGGCTGACGCGCTCTTGCTGCGAGATTTCGCCTTCTTGCGCGCTTTCCGTGCAGCTGCGTCGTCGGCAGGACGCACTACACTATAGTCATAGGGGTCGTGGATCGGCGGAGGAACGAATCCCCCCTGAGCAGGTGGAGAGTCGTGGTTCCCACTGTTCGATCTACTGGGCTTTCCCGAATTCCAACCTCGCGATCCACCCTGTCCCCAACTCGTCCTCCATCCCTCTCGATCACCCTCCTCAGCAAGCAGGTCGCCACCTCCCATTGCAGCGAGCGGTGTCACATGCCCCGTCATAGGGGTGGGCATCACATTTACAGACGTGAAGGCCATGTCGGCGGCACTCTGTAGACTGCTGGCGGGGTTGGCTGTCTCATTCTTGTTCCACTCATCCAACTTCTGTACAGCGTGTAGGATGCGGGAGTTGAGGGTGGAGAGACGACTCTGGTCGTACGCGGAGTACCCCATTGGCCAGCAGCTCTGGAAGAGCCAAGTTCGGATCATGTCAGGGCTCCACACGGTGTGTGAGAGCCTCGTACCGTTT
Organism: Ephemerocybe angulata; assembly: GCA_013368325.1. Lineage (NCBI taxonomy): Eukaryota > Fungi > Basidiomycota > Agaricomycetes > Agaricales > Psathyrellaceae > Ephemerocybe > Ephemerocybe angulata. The sequence continues at coordinate 420,942 of JAACJK010000171.1, forward strand.
CTGAAAGAGAACAATTGAAGTTAGAATGCAGTCCAGAAGGCGCACTTTGAGAATATTCCATCCAGAACTGCATAGGATTAGCGTCCACATAGAGTGTGGTGTGGCATTATTGCCGATCAATGAGAGCACCTATCGAAGCAGTCTCGTAGGCGGTCTGTAGGCGACCCATCAAGTGGAAGCCAATGGTTGACCTATTTCGGGGAGAAGGCTACGCCTCGCATCGCAGTCTGACTAGGACTGACACTGGCTCGGGGCAACCCGGGCTCAGACCTATCATTTGGAGCACTGGATTCGCAGAAAAATCTGACTTGGAAACAGCGGACGGCAACCACGATGCAACGCGAATAGTCAGAGTGACTCACCTCAGCAACAGGCAAATGTCAGACGCGTCCTGGGGCGAGTACCGGACGAGTTTCAAAGCTACCGCCCAGAACGGCGTGACGCTGATCAAGGTCAACATCCCGTTCGCAGAGCGGAAGATCGTGTGCAACTCGATGTTGTTCGGGTTTACCGATGCTGCGTAGATGGGGTCGTAGGTCATCCCGTTCGGACTGTGTGGAATTCGGGGAGGTCAGCATCGTATATCCCCGGCGCAGTTAAATTACGGTCACGCACGCGGTGGCCATTGGTAATGCGATGTCCGCATCGCTATTCATCCAGTCTGCTCCGAGGTTGAAGTGTTGTGCGGTGGCAAGAATGCAATGCTTGAGTTTCTCTGCAGCGTTCTGAACGCCGAGCTGAGCCATCTCGATGAGAAATGAACGATGAATGTAGTCCACATCCCGCGTGCTCTTCCGATGGGGGAGGGTGGGGAGGTAGTGTTGCTGCTCTTTCGACAGCTGGTAAACGCCCGGATGTAGAAGCATGCAAGCGCCCCCATGCACCACGAGTCTCAATGGGCGGTTGAATTGCGCCGCGAGGAGCTGGGAAAAGTGGTTCAGCAGGGTGATCAATCGGTCGCGATCCAGGTCGACATCGTTCCGGGGTCGTGGCTGGAATGGGGAGGCATGGTAGAGATTCGGCGTGGCAGCATGGGTATGGGGAGCCTGGGCCTGGGGTTGGGGCGATGGGTTCATGATTTGTTGAATGTGATGAGGAAAGCTTGGGCCCGACCATGGATGGCCAGCTTGAGCGCCCATCGTGAGGGTGGCCATTGAACTGTGCCGCGTACTAGTCTATGGTGGGGGTATTGGTTCAACCCGTCCTGAGTAGGGGGGGAATATCGAAAGGAATGGTTGGAGTCAATATGACGAAGTCCTTGGGATATTAAAGGCCGTAGAGTGGACCCGATGCCACACTGACAAAGCAAAGCAGTCCTGAAAGCAGGTTGGGGGAAACCAGAGAGTAGAGTGGTGTCCCTTGTTTTGAATTTACCGTCAAAGCAATGTGGGTGTCGTCGACAGGCAATAATTGCAGTCAGTAGCACGGTTGACCTGCAAGGACAACAGTCGTTAAGATTGGGTTGATAACGACGAATAAGCGTTGTGCTCACCTTGTTGCAACAGCGTGCAGTTAGAACCTGTGGTTCGACAGTATATATGGCCCTGTTAGGATGACCAGCTCACATGAGCTACGAACAAAAGGCAAACGGCGAAGCGCAGATGATGAACTCATACCGATACCGTTAACACAGCCGCCTTCAGAATTCGGAAACTCGGCGTCGGACCCAATATCGGAGTGACTCAAGCAAAGGAGGGGTAAAATGGCCGACAAGGCAGCCGTGTTTGTGGACTACGGTAGGCGTATGTATAGTACAATGAAGTAGAAGGGAAAATGCAAGATTGTGGGATAAGGAGAACCGGGTTTGCCGCCAGCCCGATGGATGTCAGATATGTAAGCAGGTCAGGCTTCTAATGCGAATATGAATCTAATCTTCGAACAGTCGCTCATGGAAACATGTCCTCGTCTTTCTCAACCTTGATACCGAAGAGAGACCATATCGCACCAGCATGCAAATCTGGAACGCCATCGTCCTTGGTACCGACGTTACCCTCGACCTGATAGACGCCCTTCGTCTAAATTGCCATCAGAAAGACGAATATGCAAATCGAAACGAAATACTCACCAAACCCAAAGATACCTTGATCGCGGGCTCGCCAGGGGTATATTCCTCTAACTTCTCCCCAGGCTTTGTCACTAATTTGACAATGTTGTTTGCTGCGACGATGCCTTGGTAGTAGGCAGTGTGTCCAGCCGGGATAGCGCCGAAAGCATCGGCGACATCGCCTACAGCAAAGATGTTCGAGTACGTGTAGGGCGCATTCACAGCCTTCGACGACGACGCTGTTTCCGAGACAGAGACGGAAGCCTCGAGGTCTGCCGCAAGAGACTCGACGGGAGGCGCGGTAGTCACCTGCATCGTGCGTTGAACGTACGCCAACCCATTCGTGGGGTTGATCGTGGCAGGGTCCATAGCCTCCAGCATCTGCGTATTCGGCTTCTGCCCAGTGCACAAAAGCTATTACGGCGCGCGATATGATATTAGGCGCCTGCACAGGTTTGTAACGGATCAAAGACTCACCAACAGGTCTGCTGCGAGTTCACGGCCCTTCTCGGTACGGACAATGCGTTGCCCTTGGGCGTTTACCACCTTCTGATTCTCGTCGGTGGTGCTCAGGTCCAGCCTCTCTCCCAAAATAAGCTCGATGTCTTGCAATTCCATCGTCTTCCGAATCTCATCGTGCATGGCCTGGTCGAATCGGGGCAAAAGCTGCTTTCGTGAATGAAGCAAGGTGACCTTCTTCTCGGGATGCACTGCCTTGATATCAGTGGCGAATTCTGTCGGGGACCTTTAATAGATCGTTCGAACAATAGGAATCTCTGGAACCTACGGATTCCCAACGCTCCACCGCCGACAACAAGTACAGTAGGGGACGCCTCGATGACCTTCTGGCGCTCCTGGAGCCATGCCATGCCCTCGCTCTTCAAACCGTTGTACGTCCACACCTTCTCGTTTCCGGGCTTAAGGGTGTCACGAGGATCCTTACCCCAAAGGTCTAACGGAGCGGGAAGGTGGGCCCCAAGGGCATAGATCGCGTAGTCGAAGGCGATGTCTGTGCAAGGAATGCCGAGCTCCGGGAAGGCTTCGGAAATGGTGATGTGGTTTGGCCGGATAGCTTTGACTGTTGTCTTCAGGACGATATGGTTGGACTTTTTGTTTTCGCCATCGAGGAAGACATTGGTGTAGGGAATGACTATAGCGCCCGTCAGTTCTCGGCTCTTTCGTACGAACCCGGGAAGGAAAACTTACATGACTTGTATTCGTGCCCAGGAAGGACAGCGAATCGGGGCATCACGTAGACATCTTTAATGTGTCTTAGCCTCGTGTACACTGATAGACGCCCAAGGTCCGCTGAGCGGCGCTCCGCCATGACTTACGGTTTGAGTGGCTAGGATATATAGATCAGCTGTGACCCGGAGAAGGGGAATCATAGCTAGCAGCTACTCACGAGTTTCGGTCAATCACGATCAGTCTCCAGTCATCTGGAAGACCAGCGGCGAGCACCTGAGTAGCCTTTGTACCTGGAATACAATCAGTTAAAGTATTACTGTCCCAATGCAACGGTCGCTAAATATGGCGACGCGTGTTGCGAGTACGCACCACCATATGCTACTCCCAAAACAACCACAGTCTTGGTCTGGCCTGAAGGTGAATTCCCGCCGCCCATATTTAATGCTAGATATATCAGAAAGGGTTATGGGGGCGGTGTGGTGGTATGGAGGGGAGATTGGGTGGTTGCCTAACGAATCTTTATCAGATAAGGGATATCTTTGAGTGACTTCCCGTGACTGATGGCATCTCGGTTGCAATCAGATAAGATCAATAGAAATGGTTTGGATAGAACGCGCTAGAACGCGGCGCGGCGGCGGACGCGACCCGAAGACGGTTCCTCGAGTCGAGGAGGTGAATTTTCTGGTGTTGCCCCAATGTTGCCCTAGAATGATAAGACTGGAGGAAAATCGTCAAAGCGCACCTTGCGGCTTGCCATAAGTAGCCCATACGTAACGGTCGCCATTTTGCTCTTGGTCACCGAGTTTCTCTTGTGATTCTAGGCCTTCGAGCTCTTGGAGCCCAATCACAAGGGACATCGGGACATGGACAGTCAGTCCGCACAAATATTACTAAGCTTACTAAGCCTTCGCTGTCTCAATTCATTGACGCCCCGACAGCTGTCAAGAAGCAAGGAATTCGAAGCCCAGTTCTGAACGTCGCTCCGGCGCTGCCTTGTGCACAATGGAGCTCCTCAATCGTGTGTATGTAGCATACAAAACAAGAATGAAGTACTGCAACATTACAAGTAACAAGGGTATGAGGCAGGCCGGAAGCAACACGAGTGGATTCCAGTGAGGGATTCATATACATTTGAACCTGGAGTGTGTGTGTGCGGAAAAGCACTGCTGTTTAATGTCATTCCGTGAAGCCATCTCAAATACGATGAGAAGACTGTGACATAGTGCTAGATAGAGACAGTGAAATTATGGGGAGGGCATTGCAAGCTTTGCACCGGGGAGGGTAGAGGGAAAGGGCAATGCATTCAGTCGCGTCTCGGTTGAACTTGGATCGCCATTCAATGTAAGTGATGTGCGCATATACTCACAATAAAACACTCTATGCATAAAAGGATGTTCTAAAACATATCTCTGACATACTGTACATCTCCTGTTCCCGACAGAGAGGTAGAGGTCAAGTAGAGGTGTAGAGGCAACTAAGTTCGAGAGATTGTAGGATGCGATCCGAAGCCGGGGAATCGGGGACGCTTCGGACTCTGGAGTGCAAAATGGTGGGAGTTGCAAAAAGTATCCTCACCGCCGAGTCGAACTATCGCTCTGCATGGAGGGCGAGCATAACCGCTACGCTATGAAGGCTTGCAGAAATGGCTTTTTAATGTGTACACTAGCCGTTCTTCACGTCTAGGAAGCAAGGGGGATCTGCGCCGTCGCGATCTGGATCTTTGCCGACGCTTGCCGAGTGGGCGTCTATTCCGCGTGACCCTTAGTCAGCTTAGTAATATTTGTGCGGACTTGGTTTTCGGGACATCGGTGAAGATTTGAAGCTTTGAAGGTCCGCGTATTGGATGATCTACGGCTAGGCTGAACTTCGAAGTTTCAAGCTCACCTAGTAGCGACGCCTACACCTTGCAAGAAAGCGCGCTGCAGCGCAAGGTGCCTTGCATTTGTAAGAGCGGAAACTCTGCGCAAGCCTGCGCACCTCGAGGCTAAGGAAGGCACCAAAGGTACTAAGAGGTACATGGAAGCTGAAAGGAACAATGTCCCGGAGGAGATACGGAGAAAAAGGAGCATGATCTAGCATGATCTACATACTTCTACATAGCATGATTCTGCCTGATTCTGCCTGATTCTGCCGCGATGAAGAAACGTGGGTGGAGAAACGTGGATGAACCGTGGCCGCCACGAGCGGCATCATAGGGCATCATGCAGCATCATGCCACAATTTGAATTGATGACTTCGACAATCTTGCCACGCGACCGAGCGCCTATTTGAACGTCATCGGGGACTTGAAGCTTCAGCGCGATCGAGTCGCAAAGGGAGTCGAAGGTGTCAAGAATGAGTTGCTGAAAGGGTGACCGCGGTGGTATGTACATGCGTTGGTTAGCAGACCAGGCATCTAACAGCGCATCGGGGGCCCGGGGCTGGTCGTACATGATATATAAGTGAGAGAGAGGCCTGGGGAGGTCTTGGTCGTAGAATGTGCGAGAGGCCGTGTGTGGTTTTGTATAGTTCCATGCAGAAACTGGTACGGACAGGTACGCACCAAGTACAGGTACTTCACCTTCCTTGACATTCCGAAGATCTTCCTCGCCCTCATCAGTGCTGGCCTATATTTAAGGAGGAAAGGATGGAAGGACTGGCTGTGACTGTGAACCAGCGCCTAGAAGAAGGAAGAGCCGTATTGAGGATGATAGGATAAATGTACATCGGCAGCCCACGGGCCCAGGAGTATAATACAATGGTAGTAAATGCATGTTGAAGACATGGGGAAAACGAACGATAAGTTAGATATAGGGAACAACAAGATTCAGTATATCCACCCGAAGAGGTCTTTTGAAAAGGGGGATATAAATTTTAGGACGTCCAAAGGGGCTTGAGGGAATATGGGCCGAAGGCCATTATGAAAAAATATCCAGCGATGAAATTAGCGTAGGGGGGCCGGCTCGCACGGAAAGCAAAATATCATACGGGGTTACTGGAATTGTGGCGCGGTGAAGAGTGTGGCATCACTAGATGCTCCGAGAGCAGAAGCGCCTGCGGCGGAAAAGGGGCTGGCAACGCGGCGATAGCTGGTGAGAACTGGGAGGAGGGGTGGGTGAAAGGCAAGTGAATTAAGAAAGTGAATTGAACTATATCATGTCACCGTCTCTCAGGTGCTGTCGTAAGATCGATTCACGGACTCCAACAAGCAATACAGCCATGGCGTTGATATCCTTCCAGAACATTGGGTTTCAGCATGTAGGAGCAGGGATGTAAGGGAGAGAACGCACGATGGCTGATGTCTCATAGCACATGAAGGGCCGCAGCTGAGGCGAGTACTTCTTCTGTTGGAATGCGTGAGGATCGGGGTTGAGGAGAAAAGGTCAAGAAAGCATACATGGAACGTTCTGAACTTCTCTTTGAAGTCTAATACTTGTCAGGGTCTGGCATTCCAGGGACACAGAAGACTAAACTCACATCTCGTTACCGCGACTTCGTCATTTGGAAGGTCGCCGTATGTCGGGACGTATTTCTTGACTTCGACACCAGCTGCCAATGTCGCCCTCAAAACGTCCATCTAGCAGAGCTGTTTAGATTAAGATTCAGCACGGTCCGCGACGACGTGCACACCTTGTTGAAGAAGAGGATAAGGTTCGCCCTCGCTAGAAGTTTGCTGGAACAGATATCGCGCCAAAGCAGCAAGCTATCTTCCTGGATATAGTATTAGCGGGACATTCTGATACATCGGAACGACGCGTGGCTCACCAGACGATTCACTCTGACGGCTTCGTCAAGCGTCTGGTTGAAGGCGAGTGGGGCAAGGAACAAGATAGCATGCACTACGGAGTTGTCAGACAGGTCCTCCTGGCCCACTTCCATGCCTGAAACACCCACCATCGTCAAAGTACGACGTCCATGTTGCCCGTTGGCTTCGACTTCCGCCAACATCGGTGATATAGACGTCGGAATTAGCGTCCACTCCTAGGGGTGTCGGAGTCAGTGTTCCAGAGTCGGGATAGATTTGTCTGAACGTACCTTTTTCGAGGACCAGATGATGTTCCTCAACTCCCACTGTCCTCACCCGAGCACGCACGATATCCGCTGCAGAGGTAAATTCAGATGCGGGGTCCCTGAGAAGACAGAAAGGGTCTCACAGTCGCTTGGTACATAGTCCGGAGTCGCTATTCGTTCTATGTCGTTCATGAAACTAGGGACCCTCGTTAAGTTGAAGAGTACTTTTGAAATAAACACACTCACAATCCAGGCATCTGTTCAAGATATACTTGGCGCTGGGTCAGGGCTTCCCGAACGGCAGGATCCTCCCAGAGATCAATAATCTCCTTCCTCGAGGCATACAGTACGCCTGTAGGATCGTTTTCCTGACTGAGGACGGACTTTGACCTTCTCCTGGAGGCAAAACTGTTGTCGAAGCTATCGGCGCTAGGCATGGGCGCGTGGCAGTACCGTTTCTTGAGTTGGGTCTTCCATTCTGTCCCTCGAACACACACTTCGTGGCACGAATCCTTGCAGTCCGGCGATATTTGCTTCAAGATATTGCTCTCGATGAAGAAAAGAGGGGAAAGGGTGAGACGCAGTCGGCGTAGTCTGCGTGCAGGGCTATCCGTAGGGTCGGAAGGCTCGGAGGACTCAGTAGGGGTAACGAGGCGTTCATCGTGTGAATCCCGCTCGTGGCCTAGAGTCTGAAGGATTATCCGGAGGGACCTGGTGGCAGTATGAGACCTCCTGAGTCGATTTGATCGAAGATAAGGCATACGAGATAATATTGAGTTGGATAATCGTCTTCCACAGCTGTCTCTCACTCTCGAATTGCTTCGGAGAGAACGCTCGTTGGAAGTCTGTGAAACGAGGAGGCCATGCGTTAGACGCGAGCCGCAGTTTAGCCGCCCATAAACGTACTTTTGAGCACAGAACTCTACGGATGAAGGGAGGTCTGTCAGTTAACGACTCTTCACGGCTTAAGAATCTTCCTCACCTTCCCCGACTCAGATTGGCCTGCATTCCGTCGATCAGCGATGGCGGGGTTGGGAGCAAGGCGGTCGGTACACACCCAATAGCAGAATCTTGACACCCTTCCTCCTCTTCTCCAAGGCCTTTCTCGTTTCGTGGAGATTGGAGTCTATTTGCTTCGAAATCTTCTGCGCTTCTTGCAACTGTCGTATCCGCCGTTGCGCTTCCTCCTCTGTCTCGTTCGGGTGCGCGCCAGTCCACTGCTTCGTCAAGAACGGGTTAGGCGACGAGCTGACAAGCTTGCTGGACCCCTTCTCCCTGGTCTTCATCATCTTGAACGGAGGCGGTAAGGGGGAGACGGTGGAAGAAAGGTGGTTGTCAAGAGGGGGAAGCCAAAACCACGGTTATTTCAATGGCGTCGACATACCCTACCTCAGGCTGCCCTGAGTCTAAATGGATTTAAGGGCGTCTGATCTGTCCCGATTCTCCAGACGCAAGTACCGAAAGGCACCGCACGTTACATACCAACGTCGGCAAGGTACAGCCTTTCGGATTCCCATTGGATAAACTTCGTTGATGGGGCTCATCTCATATACCCATCCCACATGGCTCCTTAGGGGCACTTTGACATCTTTTGGTTGCCGTAGGTGAGCAGGAGACTGGAGTTCGGTGTGAAGAGTTACAAGAGAACTGCAGACTCGGAAGTAAGGGCCATGCCGGTAAAGTCGGTGAACAGACTTGTGGACCGGTTTCTAGACTCTGGACTACGTTGGTAACAACTTGGGTTGATGTTGGGGGCGTTGTCCCGAACACTCGGTCGCCTGCATTGAATAGCTGGCGTCAACGTGTCCAGCGTCCAAGCCCGCATCTTCGATTCGGTCTCTGGAACATTAAGCTTTAAGCTAAATTAAACATGAAGCGGCGCCGCGTGCCCATTGTGCAGGCGACTTACCCCCAATGCACTTCCGCGTCGGCCCCGATGGTCCACATTGGCGCCCAGTGGTTCTCTCCTCGCAACCTCAGCTTTGTGGAACCGGAGCCAGAAGAGCGCGATAAAAGACGTGAAAGGGTTATCCTGCACATTATTGCTTGGATCACCGAGATTTAAATTGACGTGTTTGACCCGGGAGCGTCGGGCAGGAGTCGCAGAACAACTTCATGACAACTTCGCGATTTTCGTCCTCTTTTGTCGTGCATTAGATTTGATTCCGTCGGGGTTAGGAACGAAGAAAGGGTAAGCATGTATTTAGACCATTGAAATGTGGGAGAACGGTCAAGCGAGACTCACGGGGCCGCCGTGATATTCCAAATGAATGCGGAACGTTTCTTGAGGTGTAGGATCCGCAAACAACCGCAGGCGCGGCTGTAGGGAAACCTGTCGACCGGGAGGCCTTCACCAATTGCATAACACAACCAATTCATGGGGTCATTCTATTGAATATTTCGAGTCCTGTTGTCGATGAAAATTCGGCTCCCTTAATCATACACATGCTAGCATTGGCAAGTGAGGGCAATGCCTTACCCATGCGACTGCCTTCGATAATAGCCTGAGAGCAATAGAGCAGACACACATGACAAGGCTCTCTCTCTCTCGTCAGTATTTGAAGTCTCGGACCGCCATCGGTACGGGAGGAAGATACGGACTGATATGGGTGGCCATTAGACGGTGACATGTCACAGGTAATTGGTTCACCCGTGGTCCACTCAGAATATGTGAGAAGGTGCTTTGACATGAAACCAACTCACAGAGAAGTGTCTGCAATCCAGCATTGTCGAATAGCGACGCCACAGTGCAAGACCGAATACGCCTCAACCGTGGGTTTAGTAGTAAAGTTCGAAAATGTCTATTGGTGGGCGCGAATTAACAAGGCAAAGAAGGTTACTAAAGTGACGTTATCAATGTCAAGAGTAGACACTGACATTCCTTTAATCTTTCCAGGTACAGGCCAACCTTCCGAAATTCTCTTGAGGGTTAGATTGGGCATTGAAGCATCCGACCATACGAGCAGGTATAAACATTAGAATCTTCGGCGACGCACTATGGACGCACTTCGGATGAGTGTAGCGGATGTGAATCGAAAACGCAGCGCCGGCCGGGTATGAAATTAGTGAGTAAGTAGATATATCCGCAAAGTCCATGAGATAGATACCAGCAAAAATGATAGTTCTAGTTCCCGAAACCCGCCCAATCCACATCGCGAGCTCGTCGTCGGGGCAGCGGCGCGCCCATTGCCCTGATATCTGCAAGATGGCGCATAGTGGGCCTACCGTGAGGACAGTTCCAAGGTTGATCCATCGTTCCCATGTGTCGGACAACCTAGCACGCCGGCAAACGTAAGTTTACCAGGCCTCTGAGAAACGAGGGCGTATTACTTACCGTCAACATCTGCGAGTGGTTCAGTGGCATGCCAACCATGACACTCTTGCGACACGCCCTGGAGGCAAACATGGCCCGAGCTTTGGAGCAGCGTACCATCGTCCCGGACGAAGAGTCGCGTAATAGATGGATGAGTTCTTCAAGATCTATGCGGGTGCTTGGTTCAGCCGCTGCATGAGAGAAACGACACAGTATAGAGCTTGCCTTTCAAATCGAATACGGTATTTTTACTAACTGGCTGTGCGGTCAGTTGCAGCCGGCTTCCCCCATGGCCTTCTCCCGGGGACTCGGAGAGAACATTCACTTCAAATCCGTTATCCTTGAGAACTTGTACGTTCTCACTGGCTACGAGTTCGTCAGCCGCCGTGAGTTCGAGCACACGGGGCCTATAATAGGTTTGTCAATCCCCATCCACCACCTATGTGCACCATTACTCACCTCAACAGCTTCTGGGATTGGAGCTTCGTCGTCAGTTGCAACGTTTCGAAGTTGTATTTCTCATCGGCAGCGTGCTGGTCCACGATGAACAAGTCGTCCATCGACTTCGTTTTCACAAGCCCATGGTTTCGTTTCCTCCGCCGACAGACAATGAACCCTAAATTGAACTGGCCAATGACTTCCATCTCTGCAAAATCAACTTTGTCGATCACGCGAGAGAGGGCATCGACTGCTTTTGCATTATCCTTCGAATTGAGCACACTTGCATCGCTTGGAACCGCTGCAACTGGATCGGCAACCCTGGCGGCATTCAGTTCGAATGTGGATGCGAGACCAACAAGCTTCCCCCATGACTTTCCCACAGCGTCGATGTCGAAGCGCACGGAAAGCTCAGAGCTTCCATCCGAATTGCGGATGATTTCAGGGCGCGACAGAGCCGACTTGCTTAGATCTGAAGACAATGTTAATGTCGAATTGTGGGCCGAGCTAAGCACTGATGCTGGGTCTTCGTCGTCAGATTCCCCTTCCTCTGTATCCACCCTGGAGGCATCGAGAGAAGTATTCCGAGATAGATTGACTTGTCGGTCACCACCATCCTCCTCACCCTCCACCGCAGCGTCCGCCGGATTGGAATTGGGTGAGTCAGCGCTAGACAGCACTTCGACATCCTCACCCAGATTGTCTGAGTTCACACCAGGGTCCTCCTCATCCTCCTCTTCCGTCTCAGATTCCAGCTTCGCAGATGAAGCAATCTGGCTTCCCGGAAGAGCAAATGAATCAAGGCGCAATGTTGTCTGTTCTCGAGAAAGCTGTCTTCGTTTCGCAGGTCGCAGCTCAGAGCGTCTCAAGGCAGAGTGTTCCAGAGGAGGTTGAGCATCAATGTCGACAGCGGCGATATCGTCCTCGTCGTGTGTGATATTTCGTTTCCTAGCGCCCCGTGGTGCGATGGCGCTGTCGGCCTCCACTGAGGAAACAGGTGGCGAGGCGGTGGGTACGAGCTCGACAGGCCTTGAAGCGGAGGGTGTAGTAGAGATGGAAGGTATGGGTTTAGGCTTCGTTATAGCCTGGCGGGCCCATTGAGATAAGGTTGTGTCGATAACCACGTCGTCATCATGTGGCGGCGATTCAACTTCTCTACGCGGTTGTGCAAGGTCGATATGCATCGCGTCTTGGTGGTCATTTGGCGGAGACGATGTGGAGACTTTCAAAGGAGAGCTGGATTCCGCCTCTTCATCAGGTATTGTCTGACGTTCAGAGCGGCGGCGTGCCGTGACGATGGGTGTGAGCAGGGATTGAGTCAGGGCTTGACTCTCCGTCGTTTCGAATGTGGATCTAGAGGGGGAGAAAGTGGATTCCAACGCTTCCTTGAGAGGATGTTAGAATGCTTTGAAAACGTGAAAACGGAAACCATTAACTACCTTCAGCGCCGATATCAGGTTGCCTTCGTTATGGACGAGGATTGTCCTCTTGTCTGGACTAACGTTGATGTCGCACGACGCTGAGTAAAAGCAACAGTTAGATGTGGTCACCCCAGTGTCCGGCACATGGTAAATTGAACTCACCAGTGGGGAGTATAAAGTCCGCGACAATGAGCGGCGCTTGGTTTGCATTGAAGGTTCGATAGACTTCGTTGAATGCCTTTTGAACCTTCGGTAGGTTACATGGTCGACCGTTAACATAGAAGAACTGGCGATCCATATTCGCCCTTCCGCAGCCAACCGCAAATTTTGAAACGAGACCCTTCACTTCTATCTCTGTCGCCTCTGGCAACTCCTGGTGCAGCCTACCCAGGTGAGTTAACCCCTGCCGCCCATAAATATAAACTCGCTGAGAAACTCACTCACAGTTGAAGCCTACGAGCAACAGACTTTTCGACATCTATATGGAATGAGATATTGAGATCAACAACATTATCCAATGCCTTCGATCCCCATAGCGCTGTGAGCGCCGCTCTTCGAGAAGACGTCCCTGGTGTCTGAAGTTGCACTGTCTTCTGCCTGCTCAACGGTCTAAGTACTAAGTCAAATCTCCCGGATGGCGCGACGTACCCTTTCTCGGAGAAATTGGAAGCTGACAGGCGCACGCCCGGCTCAGACGCGCAAGGCACGAGGGCATATGCGTAAAGCAAGCTTAGGGCTTTACTGAATTCGCGTTTCGCGTTCCGTTCGAACTCTTTCCGGCGCACCGGAAGGGGAGAGAAAAGGTTGCTTATACTAACAGTTGTCCCTGTCTATATTCGTTCAATAAATCTCTGGAGCGCAGAAAGGTAGCACTGACCTTCCGTGCCACGACGCTCCGCGACTCAACTTCGCCCGTTTTCCCTAATTCCAAGCATGTCCCTTTGGGCGCCGTGTTCTTGGTCGAAGTGGTCACTGTAACCTTTTCGCACAAAGCGCAAAGTGATGACAGCGCTTCCCCGCGGAATCCAAACGTCTCCACGACGGTCAAGTCTTCGTAGGTCTCAAGTTTTGACGTGTGGTGCTTCAGTCCAATGCTTTCAAAGTCTTCCTCCTGGATACCAGAGCCATTATCAATTACTTCGACGGATTTGAGACCGTGATTCTTGAACCGAATCTCTGTCGATGGTATGAGCCATAGTGAAGCGAAGCGGCAATTCACGTACCAATGTTTGTCGACCCAGCGTCAAGACTATTCTCAACGAGTTCTTTCACAGCTGTTTGAAGGTCGACAACAACCTGACCTGACGTGATGCGATGCACAGAGCTCTTGTCAATGGCCTTAATCTGACTCGAAGACATCGGTATGTCGGAATTTGCTGGGTATCGCGTTTGACAAATTCCTTGCGGTTTCGCGCGCTTGAGTTGTCTGTGAGAGCAAGCAGTTCCGTTTCAATATCTAATAGTGTCTGAAGCTTGGTTAGTGGGTTGATTGGGAGTGAAAATGGAGGTCTAGTGAAGGGTATCATGAGCGTTCATGACAAACTCGACGCGTCCCGCGTCCCGATTGAAAGCGCGTTTTAGAATTTGATGGTCCATCTCTTCTCATACGTTCATCATACAACAGCATCCTATCCTCATACTTGACTCTTTTCTCTGGGAAGACTAAGCCTTTGAATGAGGAATTCTCATCTGCGACACGAATTGTAAGCGAAGTTCGACCTGGCCCTGAAAACACCATGAGTTCACTGGCTTTCCTTGTAACGGAGCTCCAGGTACGGTACTATAACCGGGCGTTAACTCAAACTCACATTTTCTGTAGTCCCTGGCTAGCGAAACACGGAGAAGGCACCCAGAAATCCGCGAGGTCCGAAGCCTGTAATGCTGTTGGATAGGAGCTCATATCACTGTTTAGGCAGCGGAGAAGTCGCTGGCCATCTTGAGGTCTTCTCCAGAGCAAGCTACAGCTAGCCTATCATCTGGTATGTATCGATCTCTCGTATAGCAAATTCACAAATAAACTAGGACCAGATGGACCGCAATCTGAAGACTTGCTCAAGCCAGTATTCATGGGCTGCGCAACGAAGAACGCGAAAGTGGTCGCGATATCACTCGGCTCACTACAGAGACTCATATCTCTCAAAGCCGTTCCACAATCCGCTGTGCCGCTCATTGTAAACACTATGAGCGATGCCATGTCGCAAGGCGTCGATATCCAGCTGCGGATCCTCCAAACCCTCGTATCCCTCATACCCAACTTCCCTGCGATCCATGGAGAGCTGCTTGGCGATGTGAGTTGCAAGACTCTCTGACCTCGACTTTGCTCATCCTTTACAGGCCCTCCTCCTCTGCTTCAAACTACAAGAGTCCCGAATAGCTGTCGTGTCCTCGACTGCGGCTGCCACTCTCCGGCAACTCGTGATGTTCGTCGTTGACAAGATGGTATACGAAGACCAACTTCTCGAATCGGAAGACAAGCCTCCCTTCCCGATGTCCGAGGTTCGGTTACCGGATGGAACGACAAAACGACTCGGACCCTCCTCCACAGACGCATACTATGTATTCGAAGACCTGTGTCTTCTCGCCAACTCCGAGCGCCCACACTTCTTGAAACTCGAATCCCTGCACAAAACGTTTGCCCTGGAACTCGTGGAAAGCGTCCTGACGAACTACCACGACTTGTTCCGCAACGTGAGTTTATCTATCGCTGCCTACATTCTCATGCTGACCGCACACCAGCACAAGGAACTCATACTGCTCCTGCAGCACCACCTGTGCCCATTGCTCCTGAAATCCATGTCAGACCGCCCCGTCTTCCCTCTCATCCTCCGATGTACCCGTGTCATCTTCCTCCTTCTCAAACAATTCTCTGCGGAATTGAGCACCGAGGCAGAGGTGTTCCTGATGCTGCTCATCAGAATCATCACTGAGGACGGCAGCTCTGAAGTCGGCACCAGTGAGGCTCATTACCACCACCACATACAGGGAGCAAGGCCAGGATGGATGCGAGTCATAGCGATGGAGATTATGAGAGGAATCTGCAGCGACGGGGAGCTGATGCGCAACATCTGGGATCGTTACGACTCGCAAGACAATGGCTCAAAAGTGTTCACATCACTGCTAGCCGCATTAAAGAGGCTGCTTACTGAGAAACCCAACTTACTCGGAGTTTGCAGCCAAATGGGCGGTGTCGGCGTTCACTCCGAGGGCTACGGGTTGGACGTTGGAAGTGTAGCGGGCAGGGTGGCGAGTGCGACGGTATCCGGCGTGGCGGGCATGATTGGGGTCGGTGGAAACGGTTTGAGTCTCCAAGGATCCTCCATGAAATTGCAATGGTGCGTAGAGGGCCGTATCATCGTTATTCAACCCCCCTAATATTCCGCAGCATCGATCAACTTGACAAGGCAGACGCGCCTCCTATACCCGAACCTTATATATACCTACTGGCAGTACAGTGTACAGTCTCCCTCTGTGAAGGACTCGCCTCCTTCGCTGGCCCCGTGTACAGCACGATCGTCATCCAGCGTCCCCGCGCGGCAGGTGACGCTCCCATCCGAGCACCACCAGCGCTCGATGTATCCACCCTTCCCCAAGACGACCCGCAGACCAAGCACCTTCGAATTGTTCAAGACATCATCTCCAACGGGTGGCCTGCCCTCCTCGCCGCACTCTCCTTCATCATCGCCACCAACCTCTCCGACGAACTCTTCGTCGAAGTGTTGGCTAGCTACCAAGCGCTAACGAATGTCTCCGGGATGCTTGGACTGGCCACGCCCAGGGACGCCTTCTTCAACAGCCTCGCGAAGTTCGCCGTTCCCACACGCGTCGTCTCGAAGGTCGAGACCTACTCCGAGCCGCCCCAAACTCCAAGATCAGCTACGACCGCTGTCGCAGAAGGTCTCGGGCTCGGAGCCGCGCCACAACAGCCTCCAGGCCTCTCCGAACGAAACATGGCCTGCCTCAAAGTTCTTGTAGGTAGCGCCCTCTTCCTCGCTGGAAGCCTCGGCGAGAGCTGGTACGGAGTCTTGGAGACGCTCCAGAACGCCGACTACGTTTTGACGTTTAAGACTGGAGGGGCGCATGGTGCTGTGAGCATGAAACGCGGTAACAGCCTCTTTGGCTCTGGGCAGCCACCTTCGACAGCCGGTCCAGCCAGTCGTTCGACGTCCATGAACGCGTCGCAGAGTGCGGGACCTGCGTCATCCTCGGGGGCTGGGGCTCAACGGCATCCCCTCCTCTCAGACTTGGAGCCTGAAACGCTCATCCATGCGATTCAGCGCCTCTTTGACTCGTCAAAGAATCTGGAGGATACGGCCTTCAAGGCATTTGTAGAGGCGCTCTGTAAGTTGAGCACCGAAATGGTCGGGATGCAGAGTAGTAATACTGGGCTGTTGGCTATCTCGTCTGAGGAGAGTTTGGACGACTCGGCGCCGAATTCGAATAGCTTGAGGGTCGAGACGACCCATAGGAGGAGGATGAGTGGCATTCATATACCCAAGAACCAGGTAGGTGTTCTCTTCAAGTGCCTTAATAACGCGTCTAATGCCCTTGCTTGTAGAGGTCTGGCGACTTTGGCATTTCGAAGCTGGGAGGTGTTGCTCTCTCCAACATCCACCGACTCATATACCGCTCGCCCGATATTGCCTGGGACTCTATCACGAAGCACCTTCTGGCTATTATCCGACTCCCCTACGCCCCACAAAGTATTCGCGTTCAATCCGCCCACGTCCTCGACGACATCCTCGTCGTCGTCCCGCGCAACCTCAGCCACGCGAACGAACTCCAAGCCCAAGTTCAGCGCCGCGTCCTCGAGGTTCTTTCTCAGCAGATCATCCCTGACGCAAGCAACGGCTACGCCGGCGACACGACGACCGGAGTCGAACTGCGGCGAATGGGTTTGGAGACGCTGCACCAGATTCTGCAGGCCTCTGGACACACATTCGTTGTGGGATGGGAGATCGTCTTCCAGATGCTTGAGAGCGTGTGCAAGCCGTTTGGGGTCCCCTCTGGTTATCCTGTACAGCCACAGCGCTCGAACTCCACTGACTCCGTATCCATGCTGAGCATTAAGAGCCACCAGACCAATTCCTCGCCGAATGTCCGGACGAAACCTTTACCGTTGGGTCTGGGCAACCCGACTGAGAGGAGCTACTCGGCATTGGTGAAGATCGCGTTCCAGTCCTTGACTCTCGTATGCGACTCCGTGTCCCTCCTCTCTCCCGCGCATCTGCGTCTGTGTATTGCGACTCTTGGGCAATTTGGACGGCAAGCAGACACGAACATCGCGCTTACAGCTGCTGCAAGTCTACTGTGGAGCGTCTCCGATGCCATACAAGCGAAGAGGAAGGATGTAGATGAGGAACCTGAGTATAGCGAGCTGTGGCTCTACCTCCTCTTGGAGGTGCTGGGGCTCTGCACAGACTCGAGGCCAGAAGTCCGGGACGGCGCCATCCAAAGCTTGTTCAGAGCCATGCAGCTGTACGGCTCGACACTGAATTCGGATACATGGGACCAATGCATCTGGAAGATCACGTTCCCACTTCTGGATGCAATCACCAGCGAGATTAGGTCGAGGATACCCGCGGCGGACGCACCGTTGGACCCATCGACGGGTTCACCCATTCGCGCGTGGGACGAGTCCAAGATCCTGGCTGTCAACTCCATCGGCTCTATACTCCACGACTTCCTCGTATCCAAGATCATCCTGCTTGACTCATTCGGTGATGCCTGGGACGCTTTCGTTACCCGCATTCAGGACTGCGTGTTGTTGGACAATCGCCCTGTAAGCGCGCCGGCGCTTAGATGCCTCGAGCGAGCGGTCAAGGCATTCGGTGCCGCTGAAGGCGTCTTGAAGCCGCGGGTTTCGGAGGCACTGCAGAGAGTCTGGGAGGCGATCGATGTTATGGGGAGTGTGGTTAGCAAACGCGGCGGGAATGAAGACGAGGGTCCCCATCAGCCGTTTACGCAGGAGAGCCTTGTTGCATATGTCGATGTTGTGCAGACTACGAGGGCGACGAACGGGAAGTTGACTGGCAAGGAGTGGGAACTCGAGAGATTGGCGAGACTGATGGAAATTCTGAAAGGTTTGTTACCAGTATTTCTCATACTATTGAACTGAACTCTCACCCCCATCCAGGAGTAATAACATACCCGAACTCTCCTGATTACCGACCCGACATCGACGCATTGCCCCCTCTCCAGGTTCGTCATTTCCTTTCGCAAACGAACGTCGCTGATCCCCTTTGCAGACTGTCGTTATGCTCACAGTCGAAAGCATCGATCTATCTGTAGCAGGGTCACCTTCGCTGGTCATGAAGGATATGTCGGAATACGCAACACTGGCATTCCTTGCTGCCTTTGACGTCCAACCGCAACCGAACAGCCATACCCCTCAGACACCGCAAAAACGGGTGACCTATATTGCCTTGTCAAAGAAGATCATGCCGATGCTCGTCCAGTTGTTCATGCGGTTCAAGGCCTCTGAAGATATTTATAGCGACGGAACCTTGGAGGCTGTTCTATCTGTGTGTTGCACTTCAACTCTCGTTGGCAAGTTAATACTGACTTTCTCTGGTACAGGCGTACTCTATACCTATCAAGCTGAAGTATGACTGCCCCAGTCCATCCAAGTTTGGGAAGGATGAGCCGTTGTGGAAGACGGCTACGAACAGCTTCCTACAAATTGTCAAGGAATGCACGCCACAGATCAAGGCTTTTGGAGACGCCCTCTCCGACGAACGCGTCGAAGGCCTCTGGTGGCAGATCCTTGACGTCTTCAGAGGAGGTATCCTTGCAGATTGGTGCGCCAGCCCTCTATACTCTTGCCACTTGCTCTACTTACATAGATATATCCCAACAGCTCCCCGGCCGAAAGCTTCCCCCTCGATGTCCAAACCGCGGAAGAGAACTTCGACCTCTCGCTGATCGCCTCCCTCGAAATCGACGTCATCCCACACATCGGCGACAGCCGCGTGCCCGATGCCCTAGTTTCGCGCCTTGGCAAGATCTTGCAGCTGGGCAGCCGGCTGTACGAGTCCGAGGCCAACAAGGGACCCCGGTTTGCTGCCAATGAGGCCTCTTCTCCCAAGGCTGGCGGTCGCAGGTCAAGATCCCGCAGCTCCGACTTGACGAAAGTCGATGTTCATGAAGATTATGGGATTGGGAAGACGGAGATTGGGTCTTTGGTGCCGAGAGAACGGTTCTCGTATTGGTGCTTTGACTTGCTGTTCTTGATCTGCTCCAACACTACCAACGGTACGTTCAACGTCATCCTCTGGCCAATGTGTATTCTTACGCGCGCTCGCGTCGCAGAGAAAGAAGACTCGAGAAAACGGCTCGCCGCTTTGAGTCTGCCTGCGCTCTTGAATCGCTGCAAGGCGACACTTGTCAGCTACATCGCCGATCAATCTCTGCGTGGCGGACTTCCATTCCCAAGGTTCGTCCTCCATGCCTGTCTACGCGCCATAACCCTCCTGACCTTGCTTTAAAGAGCGCGCGAAGAGGAACTCGTTTACGCCCTCCGGAAGCTGTTGGATCTGCGACTATGGCCCGGTTCTCTCTGGGCCGCCTTCTCCGACGAACCTTCAAAGCACTCTTCCTCTCAGCCGCGTACGTACCCTTATTGGTCTAGTCCCCTTAACTGAAAACTGACACGCACCCGCGATCGTGCAGCCGCCGCCGACTTGGGCCTCTCCACACCCTCTGAGCTCATTGCGGACTCTGTGAAACGTTCTGCTGTTGCCCACCTCTTCCATTTCTACACATCCCTCTGCGAAATCGCGTCCACCCCTGGCCGCACCCCGACCGCATGGGTCTCCAAGAGCGCTTCCTCACTCTCCGCTTCCGCTCGGAAGCAAGAGTTTGAAACTGGAAAGCACAAAGGCAAGGGGTTGGGAGAAAGCGTCGCTGATTATGAGGAGGACGTCTCGGAGGTGGACGCGCGGAGGCTTGCGAGAGACTGTCTGAAGGAGATCGGGAAGGAGTTGGGCGTGTAGGACCCCCGCAAACGCCGACACGACATTATTTAGACTAGACCTGGATGACCCTTTTCTTTTCTTGCTCCCTTTGTTGTTATAATAAATACCCCCCTTGATGACGGATGCTCTATCACAGATACAAGTACACTGTGACCCTGATGCTATTACCCTGAAAATGTGCGTGTTGTGGTAGGGCCTAGGCCTGTATACCCAACTAGTCCAGCGGGACTGGGACCGGATTTTCCTTCGCTTTCTCCTTCACCTCTACGCCCGCCGCCGCTTCCGCCTCCGCGTCCGGGGCCGGCTCAAGCGTCGGCGGGGCGTAGATGGACCCATTCATAAACATGGACCACCGATCCAGACACGAGCCTTCATTGAAGTCTAATAGTACGAAGAAACGAACCGATCAGCATTTCCTAGTCACGGATGCCTGGCCGCGAGGGCAGCTCACCAAAGTTGTTCTCTGGGTCACAAGTGCACCTGCCTTTCTTCCAGTTATTTCCAGACTTAGGGCAGTGCGTGAAGGGCGGGTGCTCGTAGCCGATCTCGTCGAAGAAGTGGATTTGGTCCTTGGGCAGGAAGAGCGCTGCTGCGATGCTGTGCACTGGGGCGTCTCCCCATCGCTAGGAACGACAGAAGGGCAGGGAAAGGGAAATTTCAGAATGATCCTTGAGAGATGTGAGGGAGAGTTTTAAGGACGTACCTCGTAGTAGAACCCGCCTTTGACTTCTAGGTATTGGAAGAATGCGGTGTAGGCGGGGCCTCGCCAGAAGTCCATGTCGGCGATTTCGAAGTTGCTCCAGACTGTATTTGACGAATTGCTTAGGTCGAGAAAGCGTGAAGGGAGAGGTGGAAGGACGTACAGTGGCACATATTAAATGTCTCGCCCCCATCGTCGGATACGAAATCGAGCGAGTTATCGTAGGGAACGTACTCCGGATAGAGTGCAGTAAACTCTGAGAGTAACATCCGTCAGATGAAGGGTGAAAGTTGGGTGCTTTGAGGAACGACGTACCCCGCACGGTATCCCAAAGGGTCCTTATCGTCTCGGGGAACTCGATAAGAGATATCGTGAATCCTGGATACACTTGAGAATGGCTTCCAAAATCTAGTCAGGCGGCTCACCATAGGTCTTGTTGTTGTCCTCCATAAACACAAATGGATCTTCGTGGAGGTCACAATGGAATCGAACATCTGGTCTGCGATGGAAGTTGAAATTAGTGTCGTGGTCTAGTGCTCCACTATCAAACGGAAAGCACTCACTCGATTCTCCAATACCATCGATACTTCTGCAGCAGCGGGTGGTGAAAGAAAAACTATACTTAGATCAGCACAACATCCATCCGCAAAATCACTCTCCACCACATACCCCGGAGTTAAAGCGACACATATTCCGGTACCTGCCAAAAGAAATCGAAATCACCAGTCAGACCTTCTCTTCTCTGCCAAAAATTCAGGCGCAGGGAAACAAACGCACGCTACGCTCTCTATTGGTGGAAGAGCCAGTGAGAATTCGAAACAGGGATTGTTTTATGAGGTTTAGGACACACCTCCGTAGATGATACCTTCGCCAACGAGCCAGTCCCTCCACGCTTCCGCTGTTGGCTCGTCAACCCAATCAGGTTGTTGCCAATGCTCCTTCGGGATGACGCCAAACTCGACCTTCGCATCCGTCAACATCGAGATGTGCCTGCAAATCCGAAGTCAGCAAAGGGCCAAACGACCACCACGAAGATGAGTCACTCTTTAAACTTATCGTCAAAAGGCTCGTCGTTGAGGAACACGTATGGGTACTGGTAATGGCGGTTAAACCTGTCCTCCATATCGCGTATACTCTGCACCGTCCCCGCCAGGTCGCTGTTGCGCGCCAGGATGACGAACGTGGCATTCGCCCTGCGTCCTGGAGCCAAGCCGTAGTTGGGTAGCTGAAGATACGGCGTGAAGCCCTGCGATTCTGCTGTTGCGGGTCAGGCATGGTATGTAAGCTGCTGCTCATGCTAGGGCCCCCGAGAACTTGAGTAATGCTGCTCGCTTACCTGCGGCTTGTGGTGTGTGGACGATCTTCCATTCCCTCTCGAACCTGTTGGGGAAGAATATCGATAGATACCCTATGCACAGCTGGATATTGAACAGAGTCAAAAACTTTCCCTGTAGAATCCTCAGTCTGAAGAGGTAAGAGAAGGAGAACGTACGAGCGCGCCGGCAAAGGCGGCTAGGACCTTGAGTCCTCTCGGTAAGGACGAGCTCGTTAGCAGAGCCATAATCATCACTCCGCCCAGTCGAGATCTCAAGTAGGTATGTGGCAACCAAGCAAGCAGGGGGACACGGCGGCCTTCACTTGGCCTTCACGACGGTAGAAGCTATAAAGCACGCTCAAAGATAACACGAAGAAGTGAACTTGGCGAAGAGATTCCGGGGTAGTACCAAGCCCAACAGCATCTCGGTCCCGCACCTCATCTAAACATCCAAAATATCCCTCAATAGAAGGCGCATGAGAATAGGAATCATTCCTCGAGAACACGGGGCCACTCGTCCCCACAGTTGCATTTGCCCCGCAGCACAGCGAATGGCTGAGGAATTGGTAGAGAGTTGCCGGAGATACACCTACAAACGCCTATCTCGCACCATCCCATCTGACACGGGACAAGTTCTCTGTGAGAGTTGAATTTACATTCGAAGTCGTCAAGAGGGAATATGCTCGGAAGAAGTCTAAAGGATTCGGAAGAAGAGCCTGCAGGTGCAGGAGCCTGGAGGTGGCCACACGCAACATGGGAGTTCGAGAAGAAGATGATTTGCCGCGGCTCCGGGGCGGGAGCCGCGATCATTGATGGGTTCCCACGGGAAGACCCGCTCGGCAAACCCCGAAAGCCCCCGCTTTAGCGCCCACGTCGTCACTGGGGCGCCGCTGGAGCATCACCACTTCTTGTTTTCTTTCCACCATGGCGACGGAAGGCCCGTTTCCCAAGTTGGTTGCTTTCGATCTCGAGTGAGCTTATACTGCACCTTCGTATCTCAAACCCACCTGATGACAGTGTGCAGCTATACCCTCTGGGATCTATGGATCGATACCCATGTTGACGGTGCGGATATATGCTGGCGCTTAAGCCAGGAACAAGGACTTATCGTTCTTGCGATACCGCAGGACCTCTACACCGGAATGGTGAAACGGTGAATCAGGTACTGGATAGGTGCGTATCAGTGTGAGCTCGGACAAACGCTTGCTTACTTGTAGGCATGACGCATGTGAACTGCAGGAACAACCAGCCTATCAGGTTCTACAGAGATGTCCCCGATATCCTACATACCATCCGTGCTTGGAGGATAGAGGATAGGGAAGAGGGTGACAACAAAGTCGTTATTGCTGCGTGCTCGCGCACGTCTGCTCCAGCACTGTAGGTCATCGGCTTGTTTGGAGCTTGAGATACCGGCTCATCCAATTGGTTAATGCAATGATATCAGGGCTAGACAATGCCTCAACCTGTTGCTTGTTCCACCTCCGTCACACGTGTCTGGCGAAGGTGTTGAATCAAAGCCAGTGGTAGCAGCCAAGTTCTTTGATGAGATGGAAATATACCCTGGTAAGCCCGCCTGTCAGTCACCAGGCAAAGTGCTGAGTGGACCCCTCACCTGCAGGTTCCAAATTGACCCACTTCAAGAAGATCCACCAGAGAACGGGTATACCTTACGAAGAGATGGTATGTCGTGTGCCATTCGTCTTTGTGTTTATCGATAATCTCACCCTGTTGAAGCTGTTTTTCGATGACGAGAGGAGGAACGGCGAGGTGGAGAAGTTGGGTAAGTGGCATTCAGCATTAACCCTGGGAGTCCTGCTAATTGACGGTGCTATCAGGGGTAACCTTTATACACGTACCAATAGGGCTTAACCGAAAGGTCTTTGATGACGGGGTGAAGCATTGGAGGAAGAAGCGCTCAGAAACAGCTTAGATACCTCAACCTTTGCACGCCTGGTATTCTGATTGAACATTCTGTTTCCACAGATATATATTTAGAAATTCTTAGCAGGCACCAGCCGACTCCGCAGTATGTTTCGCAACTGCTGCGGCCTCGGATACACTGTCTTTGAGTTTGTCACGCGATATTCGGCGCCCTGGTAGGGTTGCCCCTCCATGTCTAGGAAACTGAAACAGTGGGCAAAGGTAGGTGCATTAAGACTCTGGTCGTTCTACAGTTGTTCTTTCTCTACAAACAAAATGATGAAGCAACCTAACCCTGCGTACCAGACCGCTGCCCCTCACCCCGGTGAGTAATCTTCCGCTCCTGACCATAATAAGTAGTGCACGCTGATCAGGGTCCTGCAGAATACTACTACAATGACCGAGGAGAACCACTCGTGGTTGGCGCATACGGGCCCCATCCACCACCGGAAGTGATTTACGTGCAGCCCCAGCCCGTCGTCACCCACCCACCGGTAGATGATACTGCTGGCGCTTGCTGCTGCGCGTGGTATGTTCACGCGTTTATCGTTCGGAGATGTAGAGAGTGCGCCCGCTAATCCATTCCGCAGTCTGACCGGGCTATGTGTCGCGCTCTGGTGCTGGCCCTGGGCAATATGTATCTAGCCGACACTGTGTCTTTGTACCATCTAAGTATAGCTTCGCATGTGCCTGGCCTCCGACCTCGGTCCATCCCTTATGATATTTGGTGAACTCCACATCTTCCTCGGGTCCGCAAGCCCTCTCTGAGAAACATGGCGACCTATGGCGACCCTCGCGCCACCCTACGTTGCCATGGGTAGAACCCTGAAGGCCTGACGGGGCCTGACGGGGCTAAGTGTTTGCGACATGACGTACCAGGTATGGATAATGAGAAGCGCGATCACACCAATCGGGGTTCGGGTGGCGGCGTTGGGGCGATTTGATTCAAGTTTCTTCTCGGCCTGGCCCTGCCCTTCTTTTACACCATCTGCGGCGCCCACAGACCGAGCTATCTGCGAGCTCGAGTGCAAGTTGCATCCGGACGGACGTGTGAGCACAACTCGCACCCCCCGACCAGTGACTGCGGAAACTGACCCGGAAGTTTTCAAGTCCAATTTGAAGGCTCCGGTGGCCTGAACATACTTTTACACGTTTACAGTTTTTTACCCCTCATACATACGACCGACTAATACTCTGCGCTGGCTGGCGACCACGACCACTTTGCTTAATTAACCCTTTCTTCGTACGCAAAAAGTCTCATGAGTTCCCTTTTCCGTGCACCGAGTTGACACCATTTTCTCAAAGGCTTTCTACGACCATGAATCGCATCGGCCGGTACATTCTCGCGGCCCTCGCCATCCTCGTTTCGACCCACTACCTTCTCTCTTTTACACACGAACGCTACGGCCAAGCGACCTCCCTATCCAACCTCACCAACAAATTCGCATCAACACCCGAGACCTCAACGACAACATCAAACCAATCCCCTAGCCTCTCAAATTCCTTGAACGGAACCTTTGCAAATGGCCAGCCCAAGGCAAACGCGACCTTCGTCATCCTCTGCCGCAACTCCGACCTCGAAGCGACAGTAAAAAGCATCCGCGAAATCGAGGACCGCTTCAACAGGCGCTACGGATACCCGTACACCCTCCTCAACGAGGTCGACTTCTCGGAAGAGTTCAAGAACCGCATCCGCGTGCTCACCGCCGCCCCGGTCGAGTTTGGGGTCATCCCCCGCGACCACTGGTACCAGCCCGACAGCATCGACGAGGAGAAGGCCAAGGCCGCGAGGGAGAAGATGCAGAAGGACGGTATCATCTACGGCGGGAGCGTGTCCTACAGGAATATGTGCCGCTTCAACTCGGGATACTTTTTCCGCCACCCGCTTATGCTCAAGTATCGTTGGTATTGGAGGATCGAGCCGGACGTGCACTTCCACTGCGATATCAACCATGACCCCTTTTTGTACATGCAGGAGCATGATAAGACATACGGTGCGTCTGACTTTGCTTTCTGCCTGCCACTGATTACCGATGTTTTACCGTTTTAGGGTTCACTATTAGTATGTACGAATATGAATCGACGATCCCGACGTTGTGGCGCCACGTTAAAGGTCGGTACATTTAGCGTTATGGGCGCCAATTCTAATGCTCCCGGTACTGATTGATTCATCCACTTTAGAGTTCATGAAACTCCATCCCGAACATATCGCGCAGGACAACGCGATGGGATTCTTGTCGTCGGATGACGGGAACAGCTACAACCTCTGCCACTGTACGTCTCCCCCTCCCTCCCTCTTGCGTAATTGCTGCCTCTCATCGTGCGATATATAGTCTGGTCAAATTTCGAAATCGCGGACATGGAGTTCTGGCGGAGCCCAGCCTATATGTCCTTCTTCGAATACCTCGACCAACAAGGTGGATTCTACTACGAGGTACGCTTTCCTCCCTCCCTCCCCTCCCGTCGTTCTACCACCCCCACCACACATCATAAAGTTACACAGTACCTAACGCGTGTGTTAACTAATAGCGATGGGGAGACGCCCCTGTGCACAGCATCGCCGCGGCGATCCTGCTCCCGCGGGAGAAGATCCACTTCTTCGACGAGATCGGGTACGAGCATAACCCGTACACGCACTGCCCGAAGCTCGGAACCAATTGGCAGGATGGAAGGTGCTCCTGCGACCAGGCCAAGAGTTTCGGTACGCCCTATCCTTTTTGCGTCTTTCAACCCACTTGTGGGTGAAGTATATGTGCTGACGCTTCGATATTGTAGACTATGATGGATACTCGTGTATGGCGAAGTGGGACAAGCTGATGGGCTTGCCGAGTAGTTAGTGTGGCGGAACTGGCTTCTCGCACTGCTACGCTCGTTTGGCTGGGGAAGGGTGGTGGTGGTAAATTCGATGATTATCATCATCAGGAGAAGATGGAAGATGGACTCATGGAGGCGAACAGATGTCGACCCAACGGGCGGTCGCAGGCTACTACCCCCTCCCACTCATAGGATCGGCACTTATCATTATTCTAAACCGCTTTGCTTCTTCTTTCATTCGCTCTAGCCTTTCGCGGGGCTCGAGATGCGCTGATACTAAGTACTCACTCCTATAATCATTGTTAAATAGATGCAGATAATTGCTTTGGACCCTACTAGAACTTCGGACTTGATTCCTCCTCCTCCTCCTCCCTCACCATCGTTGCTTCATAGATATACGCTTCATCACCACCACCATTATCATCATCATCATACCGCTCTTTTGTTCGTTGTTTCTCGGCTTAGTATAGTAGAAGAGGAGAAGAAGAAGAAGTTGCCATGTAATACTTGTAGTAAAGATATGCTGCTGTCACGGCTCGCATCGGGTCTTCTCTGTCTGCTCTTCGGTTGGTGCGACTGTCCCTTGGTCTGGCTGACGGATGTGAGCATGCAAAAGGATCGCTTCCCAGGCGTCCAGGCGAGGCTTCGGGCGTCAGCAAGTATGATAGCTCGGCGAATAGGGCACTAAGGCGGCGTTTAGGCGCTCGCTGTCCAAGTCTAGGCTATTTAATGTCAAAGTTCAGATGTGCAGATAAAACTAGTTTGTGGATGGTTAGTCACTCTGCCACTATCCAACGGGCATGAGCGGACAGGATGGTTACTTTCTTTCAATGTAGACAAGATTTCAACAGTGGCAAGTGTTTCAGGCAGGTAGGAGAAGGCTCTCTGTCCCCATCGGGTTTTGGTAGATCAGTGTCTGCTTATATGTAGAGCGTACTCACGACCTCGTCGAGTATTCCCTTTGTAGGATGAATTCAAAGTGTACTGACCATGGGATGGGGTAACGATTGCGCAGATCATGAATGGCATTGCTTATCATCAGGATGGGCGCTAATTGACGGAGGCGTTCGGACCCCGAGCTCAGTTTTAAAGTTGTTCTGGGGCCATTACGGCAGGGCCTCCGAGCGAGGCATATGACCAGGTCTGTATTGTGCATCATTTTCTTGGCACGCCACATACAATCGAAGTCGTATCGGGACTTGACGTTTCAAAGATAGGTGTCGAAAACAGAATGGATGGTTTCTCGACATGATATCGGTCCGACCATGGTGTGACACTGAATACGAACTTCGGTATAAAGGGTGGGCCGAGGTAAGAAGTTCAGGCAACATTCTTCTTCGCTTTGAAGTACCTTCCCCATACTTTCTACCCACTACTCAACATTAAGCGCCCACCATCACGCTCCTTATCACTGCGCGCCCACATCCTCCATCTCAACCCCACAAAAGTACGATCAATGTCTTTCGGCACCAACCCATACGCTCTCGGAGGCTGGTCCAGCGCCTGGCCCACCCCGTCCTCCTTCTCCCCCAAACGGCCCACCTTCGTCACATTCCGCATCCTCCACCCCTCCGCCAAAGCCGTAGGCCCTACGCACGCTCCGCTCGATATCCTCAACTGCGTCGTGCTCGACCCGCACGCGCGCACCTACCTCACCATCAGCACAGCCAGCCGCGCTTCTGTCACATCAATACAAAACGCGAAGGGCATGGTCGTGGGCAGCGTCCAATGGTCCGCCGCCCCGCAACCCATCCTCGAGTCGAACAATACCGTCCATATCCCGCGCCAGAGCTCGTCCGCGTTCCTGCAACCTCTAGGTTCCCGCACGGAGTTCGCGCTTACCATCGACGGGCGGATGTACACCTGGATTGTCGGCGCGCAGGACCAGAAGCTGTATTCGTTCGACGCGAGTAGTGGGGAGGTGGAGCTTCTGGTCAGCGTGTGTCGGGATTATACGGGGGAGCTTGTGCTGAGCGTTGCGCCTGTTGCGCTGCGGATGGGGTTGCTGGATGTGAGTGTTATGGTGTTGGCTTTGTTGTGTTCTGGGTATGCGCCTTAGCGAGGCTAGAATAGCATAAAGCTGTTTCACGTTCGCCATCGACTTGTACTTCTCCTTGTGCAACTCTCTCACAGGTCAGAGGAAAGAATTTGGATGTGCAATACATTCACCTAATCAACAGAGGTCATCCTGTATAATAAAGTGAGCTCCGCGGCCATAAGACAAGTACGCACCTACTGTTCTATCGAATGCGATATGGAGGGCCTTTCCCGTCACAATCGGCCATCGTGCTCGAACGCGTGCTGCTTTAACATTACTTCTCAATAGTTCTCCGATTTATGCAAAGGTGCGGTAGGGTGCGGTAGGGTGCGGTATGCGACTGACAGAATTGACAGGGTTGGATGACGAAATTTGGATGCATCGGTAACGAGAACACTTGGGGAAGCTGTCAAGCTGTTAGAGCCCCTAACCTGACCAGAAGATCCGATCAACATACCGGATCACTTCCAAATTGTAATCTCGCTGCGATTCAAGCGCTCGTTTCTGCTCCCCTTCAGAAGGATTGGCGAGGATTGGCGTCCCAGCTGATTCAATTGTGAGCACAGCCATAGATATACTTTCAGTGGGGCGAGAGAGCCAGGCCCAAACTCTATTCCTTCAGGCCATTGCCTTTTAGGGTGCTTGTCATCAAAACCATTGACGCTCAGGCCGGCGCTTAGTGTTCACCGAGCCGGAATATGATGTGGGGCGAGCTGTTATAACTTATCCCCGCTAACAGGTCCTCCAGTACCGACTTCGAAAGACGAAGAAGCTAGAGGTTGATGACTTTGCGGTGTGCGTGGGGATGCGAATCGTAAAGAAGCTATGATACACTTGACATGAGACTATTATGATATTACACGGGGATGGGATTCTTTTTCTTTTCGCACAGCACCTTAGTTAACACTCTCTGGCCCCGCGGGGAAGGTGTTCGCCCAGTCGGCTACCCTCGACAGCGGGGGACATCCCTTGCCACGCACACCATATTGCTCCGTCCACTTCGTATCGACGATGACCTTCTCCACACCACCTGCCCGCTTATCGAACGCCGCATAGAGGCGCGGCATGTCTTCCAGAGGGACGCGATGGGTGACGATGCTGCAGTGACGTGATCATATTAGTATATCAGTTCTACTCCGACTATCCAAGAAGAACAACGCACAAGCTAGGATCGAACGCTCCAGACATGATATACTCCTCCAAGATCTCCTTCCAGTACTTGTGCACGGGCGCTTGTCCATTTCCAATAAGCCTATGAAACACGAACATCAGCTCGTATACCTTTCATTCCCAGGACCGAAATAATTCCACATACCTGACCCCCTTCTCCATCAACGCACCTACGTTGACGCCGTTCGCAAATCCCGCGTAGGCGGCAATCATGCCACACCGACCCATCTTTCTGACCGAGACGAGCATCTCGTTGATCGTCTCTGGAACATCAGTTTCAAGCATCATGAACTTCTGGACCTTATGTTTCAGAGACTTCGGTTCATGGAACGTGCCTGTACAACCAAGTCAATCACGCACATGATATGAAATGGTAACATGAGAAACACGTACCAGCGTCGATAGCAACATCGACTCCCTTGTCCCCCACAATCTCCCGAATCCGCTTAGGAACGTCCTTATGCTCCTTGAAGTTGATAGTCTCGATACCGAGTTTCTCCTCGGCGAACGCGAGACGGAAGGGCACGCAGTCGATTCCGATGACCCGAGAAGCGCCCTTGGATTTCGCCCAGTACGCGGCGCATTGTCCAATGGGGCCCAAGCCCTATGATAAGATTAGTGTCACGATACAAAACCTAAAGTATGAGCGACTGAACATACCCAAATGGCGACAGTATCGCCCTTCTCCACACCTGTGTCGACAACGGCGTGGTAACTGGTGGGAAGGATGTCACTAAGGTAGAGTGCATGCTCGTCGGGGACGTTGTCAGGAATGGGAAGTAGATTGACATTTCCTATAGAAGAACATGAGGTGACAGTTCCAGAGCCATGGCGAGAACGACGGAATCGCACCTTTGGGCACCCGCACGTACTCTGCTTGACCTCCGGCATATCCGCCGGTAAAGTGAGAATATCCGAAGAAACCGGCATCGGCAGTGCCGTACATGGCCTTCTGCAACCTTTAAGAAGCGCAGGATTGGCTTGAGGTGAACACGATGAGGTAGAGGGGGCGACAGATACTCACGACGAGTCGTTCGTGCGGTCACACATCGACGAAAGCTTCTTCTGGCAGAACTCACACTCGCCACATGCAATTTGGAATGAGGCAACTACACGCTGTCCAGGGGTGAGATTCGTCACGTTGGGTCCTATTTTGTCCACAACGCCCATGAACTAGGATGCAAGTATCTCATTCAGAAGTGACCTTAGTACCCACCAAATTGATGACATACCTCATGGCCCAGAATATCGCCCTTCTTCATCGTCATAATTTCCCCATGGTACCTGAGATTCGTCAGACAGCAGTCCCAGTTACAAGAACCCCTAATCTCCGTACAGGTGAAGGTCGCTTCCGCAGATTGTAGAAGCAGTTACTTTAACGATAACATCGTCTGGTTCGGTAATTGCAGGAACGGGGGCGTCAATCATCCGAACGTCCGCGTTGCCAAACCAGGCCAGGGCTCTCATCGTAGCTCCTGAGGGATCAGGGTCAGACTCTGGATGCACCACGGTGGGCAAAGGTCCCATATGCTGCAGCAGCATCGAAGTTCTTGTCAGCCTCCACCTTGCATTGAAACGTCTGAGACGAAGAAATTGCAACGTACGTCCTGGATTGCGTTGGCTAGGGCTTGCATCTTGCGATTGGCTTGAGATTGAGTCGGTTTAGAAAAAGTATAGGAGAAAACGAATATGGGGCTCGCTCCGACTTCAAGAGAACGCCTTTATATACGTTCAGTCCCCTGTTTCTGGAGTTTGGTTCAGTGTGACATCATGTCTGACTGCAGTGGACTACGATCGCCTGTGGGGCTGGCAGAAGAAGAACTATTATTACGGTGAGATTAGGAGCCTTCCTACCAGCTCAGATCTGGTCCAGGGAGAACATTCGCGAATCGCGAGAAAAAGGTTAAGCGCTGAACTCAAGTTAGGCGTGTGGTATCAAGTTCGTGGTGAACCCGCTCAGGCTACGACGAGCTGTGACGTGGTGGAGCCGTGGGAAGATGGATCGAAATGGGCGCTTAATGACTGCGGAGATCATGCATCAGGAGCGATCATCCTTTGTCACTGCTCTGAAAACTTACACGACAAGCTCCATGTCCTCTGACCTCGACAAAGTGCGAGAAGATCTCGATGGTCTCTCCCTACAGGACAAGCTACACGTCTTTGACATCCACACCGACCACAACCTCGAGCCGCCTCAAGATCCGTTACCACGTTTGAGTGAAGATGTCGTTGTATTCCTGAACGATATTGGAGAGGTGCACATTCTTGGGCGCTTCTCGTAGAACTCCACTGAATGAGTATTAGAATCCAGAGGCGCTGCTGAAGAAACCCTCTTTGACGCCAACCTCAACAGATAATACATTCCCGATCACCGACTACTTTATCTCGTGCGCGACGAGTCCAATCGAAGATAACTAATTAGATCCTGACTTCTCCTTAGGTCCTCTCATAATACCTATCTCCTTGCCGCCCAAATCGTTGGAAAATCATCAGCAGGTTGTTACACACACGTGCTGAATCGCGGTGGTCGATGCGTCGGTAAGTGCATGCTCATCCAATGGTTACGGATTAGCGACCGATTTTATCAATAGAAATCGACGTCTGGCCTTCCAAGAATGGCCCTATTGTCACACACGGATACACACTTTCAGCTAGCGTGCCGTTCTCCGAGGTCTGCAAAGCCATCGGTTCGTACTTGGACGATAACTATGGCCCATATAACCCCGGCAGCCCAAGCGGTCTGGACTTCCCAGTCCTCGTCTCACTAGAATGCCACGTCCCACCCGACGGTCAAACAGAGTTGGCCCGAACGATGAAGGAAATCTGGGGCGATCGAGTCGTTCAAGGTCCCATCGATGATGTCGACGACGATTGGGTCACGCCTAAGGATCTAGCAGACAGGATCGTCGTCATGGTTGAATACTACCCGCCTGCGATTCTCAACCGTCCAGCCGCGGAGACTGGAGATAATGTGATTGGCAAGCCCACCCGCAAGTGGTCCCTGTTCGCGGCGAGGGAGTCTTCGGATTCTAGCAGTGAAGACTCCGATTCCTCTATCTCCGATGCGGATTCAGAGGATATAGGTGGAGGACAGGGTTTGTGGCCCTTCAAGAGGAAGAAAACACAGGATGGCAGTGGGGGAGATGAGGGCCAGGAGAAGCCCCCTCCGAAGCAGAAGATATCTGAGGAATTGGCGGAACTGGGCTACTATGCTCGGAGCATGAAGCCTGCACAGGGATGGCTTACGCAGCGTAACTCCTTCCATCGCTCCCAGTGCTGAATGGCTTTTGATAATCGTTATAGGATTCGAGGACCCTCGTCATATCATGATCAACATTTCCGAGTCTGCGTGCTCGCGCCTCCTTTCGACTCTGCAGGACCAGAAGTCCAAGAAGCATCCGGAGCACCAGCATCACCACCTCCAGGACATCCTCCACGTTCCTTCCCCGCTGACCTCGCTCGTCCACCACTCGTCTCATCATCTTCGTCGCATATTCCCTCGTGGGACCCGAATCAGGTCTTCCAACCTCGACCCGTCCAAGTTCTGGAGGAGTGGGTCCCAAGTCGTCTCATTGAACTGGCAGAAGTACGACCGGGGGATGCAGATGAACGAGGGTCTCTTCGTGGGCACAGACGGATGGGTCCTCAAACCTGAGCATATGAGGAAGAAGCGAAACTTGGAATTTGACGATGGAGCGCGAGCGCAGGCTGTTCCCGAGAAGCTGGTGAAGTTTAGGGGACATATTGTCGGTGTCAGCAGTAGTAGGTCCCACCAAGTTACGTTCAGGGTCAACTTTCTAACGATGATTTCAGTCCCTGCGCCAAATGGGCGCATTGGAAAGTCGTTCCACACATACGTCCGTACAGAGCTGTTCTACCATCGGGAGGTGAAGCCCATAGTACCGACCGGGGACACAGCAACTGCCACGAGCAAAACGGCATCATTGGAGGAAGTCCACCTGCGCTGGAAGTCCAAATCGCAGAAGGTCCAGCACCACCCGGAAAACGGGGCTGATGGGATGTGGAACGAGACATGGGAATGGGAGTACGTGAAAGACGATCTAGCGTTTGTCAGGTGAGAAATTGGTTCTTCACGAATCAGCCTGCTTCCGAATTCTGACATTTAGGGAAACCATGGTGTAGGATCCTGCTTTACGAAGATGAGTTTGGGAAGGACGATAGGATCTCTACGTTCTGCTCACCTATTGACCGTCTGGTGCTCAATGAGTGGCGCCTTGTGAGGCTCTTGAATACCAAAGGCAAAGATGTCGGGACTACTGCACTCGTTAGGTTCGAGCTTGATGAATAAAGGGATAATAGGCTATACTGGCTCTTGTATCCACTTTGTAATTGTACCATTATACTCATTTTCCCCTTTGGACTTGTCAATGCGACCTAGTTGTTTGACGCACGACAACTGGGGGAAAGGAATTAGGAAAGTCAGGGTACGAACGCAACGCGATTTGCTATTGCCGACACCTGTTCGGAGCACATCAGTCTAAGCCTTATCGATATCACCAGTCCGTGGTATATACACATAAAGAGATCGAACGATCCTATATTACATTTGCAGCCAATATGGCTTGGGTTATCAAAGAATTCAGCAGTACTACAATTCCACTTATCCAGTCATTGGGAAGGTATCAGTTAAAGACAACCGAAACAGAAAGAAAGATGGGAGGAAGCAAGCACAAAACACAAAGGATATCTTAACAATACATTGACAACTCCGTCCAATGGTTCGAGCGTCTTAGATATAGATCGGCAGGGTAGGATCGAGACCAATCCAAGCAGGGCCATTGATAAACTCTTTGTCGTCGATAAGGAAGTCCTGAATAGAAAGCGTCAGTATCGCGGCGAACACAACAACAAATCCTAACTGAAACATACCAAAGGACACTCAACGAGCGCACCCTTGACCTGGTTCAACTTCTGCTTCAGGCGATCAAGGGGAATACCCGGTGCAACATGTCCAGTCTTGACCTTGGGCACATACGCCTGCACCGAGAGGAAAGGAAGAAGAAAAACATGAGCACGTTGCGCGACCGAGGAGTGGCACAAAAAGCGCTAAACCACTTACATCGTACGCCTCCCAGCTCCTGACGAGGTTAGTCGGGGTAGGGCGGAAACACTCGGTGAAGATCTCTCTGTTCTTGCGGGCGGTGCCGACCCAGAGGTTCGACCCCTCCTCGCTCAGCGGGTCCGCGACAAGCGCGTCTTGCTCGCTGTCCGTCTCGTCCACGTTCGCGTGCGGCGCGGGCCGCATGAACGACGTTACCTTCGGGTACTGCTTGTTGCAGTCCTGGGGAGGCAGCAGGCCGAGGTGCTCTGCAGGTGACCGAGACGGAGTGCGAAAGGAGATAGGAGATGTTAATGGGACTGTACAGATAGGGGCTAAAGAGAAAGGCACGCACCCTTGAACAGTTTACGTCGAAGAGTGGCGGCAAAGCGAGCCACCTGGTACGGTTGTCCGTCCATGGTGGAGTCGAACATGTCGTTATCCTCGACCACGAGCGCGATCTCGGAATCGCCATCGCCCTGAATGTGTTATCGTAATGTTAGTGCCTCTGTAACGCCACTCCTTGAAGCGAAGAACTAAGGGCTGGTATGTTACTGACCTTCTGACTGCGATCGTTGATGTTAGCGGAACCCATCTAGTAGAGCGGATTGGATTTTAGTGAGTGATCAACATGTTGAGGGAAAATCACTGAAAACTTACAATGACTTTACGGTCGTCCACGATCATGAGTTTGGAGTGGATATACAGCAACTCCGACACGTATCTGGGATGAGGATTTGTTAGTTCTCCCCATAAGGGCTTGCAGGGGCATCGAACTCACGCGTTCAGCTCCTCATCTGGGGTTCCAAGCCACTGCTCGTCAAGTAGAGTCGTAGTATCGTCCAACAAATGCTGCGCGACCGAATCCGACACATCAGCATCACGGCGAAGGTTATCCGCTCCATGCTCGAACTTCTCCACAATTGCCTTGGCCTCCTCATCCGTCTTGGGCACAGGCACAGCCTCGACCTTAGGCGCAGACTTGTCGCTCTCGACGATCCCCTCCGTCGTCTCCTGCGGAATGGTAACGGTGACGACCTTGTACGCTTCATCCTCTGCGTAGTAAGTGTACTGGTCGCCCGACATGTACTGCCGTGCGTGCGCAACCTGCGCTTCGTGGAACTTGACGTTGGAGTTGTCCTCAATCTGCTTGATGAAGCCTGTCGGAAAGATACAATATCATTGAGGATGGCTTTGGGGTTAGCCCGATGGATCGCGTACCAGCAGGTGAGTTGATCCTGTCGTAGGCGCGCAAGTGGTAGAACCGGATAAAGTCCATGGGTTCGTAGCCCGCCGCACGAATCTTCTCGTAGATACTCTTTCCACCGCGGTTGATGGTCCTGTATTGCGCGACCAAGATAGTACGCAAAGCAGTTTCGGTCTTCACATCACCTGCGAATCCAGGAAGCTCGGGAATGGCGACGATAACCTATAGAGAACTCAGTTAGCACAAGCAGGCACTCATAGGCACCTTGGAGTATACCTTGAACTTCTTGTCCTCTTGAGCGGCACGGATGATACGGTCCACCAAGGCTTTGGCGATCAAGTTCTTGACGATCCCACCCTCTTCTGTAGCAGAGATGCTGGGAGAAAGTGAGCAGACGCAATGGGTCAAATCTTAGAAACGCCTCACAAGAATTGGTTCTCTGCGATGTGGTAAAATCAGCAAGGGAAATCCTCGGCAGGTGAACTAACATACCGATGTAAATGAAATGCTCGGCTTCATTAATCAACTTGATATCTAGGCGCCTATCAGTCCTGGTGTATAAATCGAGAGATAAATGGACCAACAAGCTTGCTGAATGCTGTCCTCGGTGAGCACACCATGGGACCAGTCGGACACGCTGCGCACAACTTGGACTCGGCAAGCAGCATTGTCGGGTTGCTGGTAATACTGGCGATCTTCTTCGTGGTACGACCCGTGCCAGCGCTGCTTGTATGTCTTGCCAATGCGCTTCCACTCGTTGAGGTGGGGATGGCCTGTTCGATGTTCAGGGAAAGATGAATGAAGAAATGAAGGGCGACGTACGGGCAACTGGCTCATTCGGAGCTGCCTCTGGCTCGTGGGGAAGGGCAAGCCAATCGAAATGCCTGGAATGAAGGTTACTCGTGAAACTATATCTGACCATAGATAATCTTACTCGTCGTCGCGGTACTAGGAAGCAGATAGTAGGATCAGGTTCAAGCCGCCGTCATCATGAAAAGGTAAGTGCTCACCTTGCGTTTCTTAACCTCGTTCCAGCGCTCAACGAAATGCTGAACAATGTCAAGCACCGCTGAACCAGTCAGCGTCATGTGGACCTGTAGACAGGGATAAGCCTAATGCAGAGCCAGACGGATCATTACGCACGTCATGCCATGGCATCCTCGCACTATCAAGGATGGACAGGGTGTTGCTCGCATAGTTGTAGACGTCCTTGAAGTCCATGATTCTGGCATTGTTGTAGTCTTGCCCAGGGAAGAGGGTGAGCGAGAAGTCGGTAGGGTGGACGTCGGCAAGGGGATGGTTGTGGGTGTCCCAGCGGCCGAAGCAGAGATCAAGACCACCCACAGCGGCCCAGTGGTTATCGACGACAACAACCTAAATCCGGGTAAGCTCGTCTTCTGGGGCAAAGGGTTATGGCCAACCTTCTCGTGATGAGACCAGAACTCGACGCTATCTGAGCCGAGGTCAGTCGCGGCTAGAGTGAATGAGGTGCATCGGCTTACCCTTGGCGCCGATATGGTCAGGATGGCGCATAACGGTGATGTTGGGATCGAGCTTCTCCAAGTAGTTCTGGCATTCCTTTGTGAGATCCGGGCATTCAAGACGCAAAAAAGGAAGACCGCCGACCTTGGTGTGCTTGGAGCTCATGTTCATAGTCTGGGTGACCTCTTTGTAGACAATGATGTAGACCTTCACGCCGAGCTTCGCCTTGCGAGCCAGGATCTTGTCGAGGCGCCATTCAGGGAAGTGCGCGGGCGGGCGTCGCAGGTACAGCTCAGGGGTTAGCCACCAGTCCTACGCAACATAAGCCATTTGTGCCACTCCCTCTGCTAGTCCAAACGTACCAGGATGAAGATGGCCTCCTTTGCATTCTCGAGCATCTCAGACAAGGCCCACATGTAGTCGTGGCCGTCGACGTGCCTTCATACCTCAAGTCAGGGCTTGAACAGGGGGAACGCGTAGCAACGCACCATTTGACCGTGTTACCACCTCTTTCTCCCGCAAAGCTCTTGAATCTGTGGCCCTCCCTTATCTTGGCCCTCTCTTCGTCTTGTTCCTTTTCATGGGGCTCGTCGTGGCGTCCTAGAGATATAAATACGTGAGATTTGGTCGTCGAAATAGATCTGTATACCAACGATTAGGGTTCAAACGACCTGAAAGGCAGCTTCAGCACACACTAATCAGGGGACAAAAGGATAGTTACCGATGAGCTCGTTCCTTCCATGTTCGACGATCTTCGCCGACTGCTTCACAAAATTGTTAATGAAACTCATATGTTTCGGTGAGTCTTCTGGAACATGGAGATTCTTCAGTTCTTGCAGCTTTGTTTTGAAAAACGACATGGGAGAAAATGGGAAAAACGACGAGCTCGTCAACTAACCGAGTGATCGAGGGCTTAAATGCTTGCCAAGCTGGACGTCAAAGGGCGGCCAAGAGTACACAGAGCAGCCTTGATGATGGGCGCGTCCGTGAAACGTCGGTAGGTAGGTAAAGGTTCAGCGGAAAGGTGTTGTCAGGGGCCCGAAAGGATCTACCCCTAAATTTAAGGCGATTGATTAGATTCCGCAGCTGTAGATTAGATTAGGTCGACTACTAGGGCACAACTTTGCGTACTTGAGTTTCGCTTGGGAGGAAAATAAAGTCTCTCTGAGTGGGTGAGACTGGCAAAATCGCACCAGAATAAGACTATATACGGGGTTGTCGGAATTGAAATGGGCGCCCATGACGTCCAAACGATATCGGCATTTTGATGCATCGAACCGGGGTCTAGGTTGCCTCAGAGCTCTGAAGGTCAAAGCACTGGTGTAGGTCTTGTCCAAGAGTCTGAGCGAGTACGATGTGCAGTAAAAGGCAAGTTGAAAGCCTGAAAACCTTCTAGTGTGTCAGAACCCATCAAATCACACGTTTGGAGAGTTTTAGCGCCCAAAATCAAGCGCCGCGACGCCAATGCACTTAATTTCCGTCCTTTAACCCCGATAGGGACTTCTCGCTTGGGTTGAGGATGGGTTCAAATTCACTCTTGTATGCGTCATGAATGTTCTTCATTTTCTCAACAAGATCGGGTGTGAGACGTGAAGATCACTTCGAGAAGAACTGTATTCCTCGACTTCATTATAGGACAAAGAGACATACACAACTTAACACAAGCCGGCGGCCGTGCTTCCCAAGGGCCATACTTCTGCGCCTCATTACGACACGAAGCCACACTCGATGTGATATAATATATCAGTCTCGTACACTACAAAACATATTTGGGGTCCTGAGGTATATACTCTGCACCATGAGGCTGAAGAAGATGGTGTCCATCCGCTCCTTTGGTCGCAGAGTACCCTCAAGCTGCTCCACGTGTGTGTCTAAATCTTACTAAAACACATGTTACGGCCCTTCAAGTGTCCCTCCACCCAGAGAGCATCTTCAAGGTGATAAGAGGGCTATGAACTGCATAATTCTCCTATTCCCATAACAACGGAAGGCAGTACAGGTCATTAATGAGCGGGGCTTACGCGCTCTACTAGCTAATGTAAACATACAATATGGTACATACACAAATGAAGCAATTCCGAATCGACAATGTGGTACTAAACAACCCGAGAAGGGGACGGACAAGTCGTATATCTTAGCAAGGTGAACATACGAATCAGGGTTCAGAACCATCCTGAATCCACTCCGACTTTCGGTGAGCTGAAGTTGGGATCCTCACGCTCTCGGCATCTGGCGAGGCACCCGGGTATTTGAACGTATCCACATCAGGATCGGGGGGATACCGCGAGACGGTAGTCTGGATAGTGATTCTATGAAGTCCAAGCCCCGTCCCATTCTGGGTTAAGATGGAGGAACCTTGGCCGCCCGAGCTTTCCTGCCTCCGATCTGCGCTCGTGATGATAAGGTTGAAAGTTATTCCCTAGACAAGTCAAAGTTGGTCAGATCTGAGCTGGCCGAATGGGAGCGAAGCATGGCAATGGAAGCGACGTACGATAATCTGAACAACCTGAGAAGAGAAAAGGACGAAAATTAGTATATGATCTTAGCACCGCGAGGCGAAAATGCCGGTAAAGCGAAGGAAATGGCTCACTGCATTCGAAACTCCGTACATTCCATTGTTGCCCGCCATATACAACACGACGAGAACCACCATTGAAACGGTATATATGAGCCCAGATTCAATCATAACCACAGCCGCTCTGGTCAGAGGGCTATCCTGAACAATCACAACACTCCGGTGCACTGGAAGCTTCCTCTGCACCCTCAGAATCCGACGCACAATCAACCCTAAAGCATTCCCGTTTAATTAGAAGCTTGTCCTGATAATGAAGGTAAGGTACATACCAGTCGTAAGGACGTTCGTTACCAGGGTCAGGCACAGCATGCTGGCCATAAATGGGACGAGGGTTGAGGCTTTTAACAGGTGCCCTGTAGTATCGTGTGTGGCTTCGACGTAGACCGTAACGACTCCGCAGACTTTATTTGGCAAGGATCAGCATCATTCTTCAATGCGAGGTGTCCAGCAGCATCTGAGCTGGGAACGTACCTGTACATCCGAGCCAAAGGACTGTCGAGGTAGCAATAACGAGCCAGCGTCTGTCATAGATGATCCAGCAGCGGTACAGCTACTCCAAGGTGAGGTGAGGTGAGGTGAGATGAATAAGAGCTGATTTACGCACGAGGATCGCATCTCCAACGAAAGTCTGCGCCACAAAGCACCCCATCTTCATCACATTAATCCAGTTAGAAGTCTTGCTAAACTCCTCAACCGGATCGCCTTCGTAATAAACGAAAGCGTCCAGATTATGACGAACATGAAAGGCCACATCCAAGGACGCGATTACGAACATCGCAACAGCGGCAATGACCATCTTCCAGTGGAGATCGCGGACCGGTTTCAGGTGCCCATCTATCCATAGAAGAATACGGAGGCAGTGGACGAATGTTACTAAAAAAATGCCTGAGGTTGGCAGGTTCAGTTCCTCTAGACTGGATTTGGGGATACAGGTGAACAAGTCGCACTGGGTCGTTCGAATTGCAAACGCGTTTAGCCGGATGACCGATATAACTTGAAGGAAGCTGTGCTTGACGTACCCATAAAACACACTCTCCATGAACAGACCTACGATCTGAGCAGCGTCGATGGGAAACTTTTCGTGGTTGGCCATCTAAGCTATGGGCCACGGCGAGATGATAAAGGTCAGGGAGAGAGACGAGGAGAAAGCTTAAAGGGATAGAATAGAAATAAAGACAGGTCAAGTGCCGCTCACCGGGATATAGGCCAGGCAATATAAATTCCGCGGCAACCATCCGGCCAAGTGCGATAAGTCAAGCCTAAAAGAGATGCATGAATTCACCACGTCGCAAAATTGCTGTGCTTAAATAGCGTTGCTGGGAGTGGACCATGTGCAAGTGTTCAACATTCCCCACCGGCGACCAAAGTGCCACGGAAGGAACGATCACCTCTCACACATCCATCATGTGGCTTGCCAGTGAGATTGCACAAAGGTCGTAGGAAATGGCTAGGGAGATAATGCAAGTCAACCGATGGTGAAGGTAAAGCTACCTGGGCATAGCATAGAGGATTGAACTTGCCCCTTGCTCTAATGTCCTCTCAGCTATGTTTTGAGTTCCTTACCTACTATAAACTCTCTGAACGAGTCGGTCCCGAGAGACTTATCTGCCTAGTAGACGTTCACAGGATGAACACCGGAGACAAGAGCGAGCCTTCCGATGCCAATTGAATAGATTTTTGATTGTCACAAGGGGCCCCAGGCCGAGCAGCCCGAGGGATGGGGTTCACCCTGAGGGTGCTCGGTACTTACCACTTTTCGGGGTCCCTCACCATAAAAGAAAACGGCCATCAATGCCGAAGTGAACATCGTCTTGGTGCACAGGCGCTTAAACGGGTCCTATACTACTAGTTTATAACGCATGGTCGTGTTAAACGTGAATTGGGGATGGAAATCGCTATACGGACTTGCTATGCGTTTTGCGGGAGGCTTGAGTGTATGAGACATATCTTTTTCTCGCCAGGACGATGCCAAGATGATCCAAGATAACTACATTGACCACGGAGCCTTAAGGCGCAGGAATAAGAAGACTGTCGCAAGACTGGAAGCTGCTGGAGCCAATCAACGGGCGCAAAGTCCAACTCTCAAGACATTAGCGGATAGCTGGCCTTCTGTGAGGAGGTACTGAACAACGATGACACTCAGAGTCAGACCGATTGAGACTGAGGAAAGGCCAACGGGCTTGCTTTTTTGTACCTACAGATAGTGTCTACGATGTCTACGTATCTTGCATGTATCCCTTGCGTAGAGGATGGTACGCTCCTGCTGATCAGCGAGACCCCAGGTGTGGGAGTTGTTTACATGGGGGGGAACCTGGGGGAACTTGCCATACCCGGGCTGCTCGGCCTGGGTCCCTTGGGATTGTCACTCGATGGCCGTCGTGTGGCGTTATCACATTCCCAGTCCGTCCTGGCAGTTACGAGAGAAAGATGTGAGAAGATATTCAGCATAAATGCATAGGAAAGAACACATACCACCACTGGCAGTTGTCCATCTATCTTCCATCCACAACCTTCGAATACATGCCCATAATCTCTGGTCCACACGTAGTCCAGACCACAAACACAGTCCACTATGTAGCCACAACCCTGTGCTGCGGCGTCAGTGAAGACCCAAGTTGGACCCAAGATAAAAGATGGTGGCAACAATCCAAAACCTTCACGACAGCTAAAATGGAGTGCTGTAGCGCTGCGGGTCTCATGCTGTCTCATGGCAGACGCAGAAATACCGCTCAACTGCAGACAAAAGATACGCGTTTCCAAGACATCACAGCGGGCGTGACGATAAGTAACTTGGTGAAGGGAAGAGAGAGGCCGCTGGGAGCGCTGAGCCACGTGAACTCTAATTTATTTTTGATCGTCGCTCGGACGCTTTTGTCGCGTTCGAACCCAATTCGTGAAGCTGGATTTTCGGATTGCTTTCGAGTTTGGGGCCTTGGGGCACTCAAGGAACTTAGTGAAGGCGGAGATGAAGACGAGCCACAGGGACTTGCCCTTCTGCACAGTGTTTATCTTCATTCAAAGGTGTTTCATGCCCAAGGGAGGGAGGGCGCGCCTGAGAAGGGCGTTGGGCGCTTAAATGATGCTCGGAAGCGGGCTAAGCGGCTTCCAGACCATGGTCAACAGTGGCTGCATCATTCGAAGCGACGCCTCAAAATACGGCTCCCATACCAGGCAAGTCAGGCCGAAAACCCGACCCAAACCTCCCAACCCAAACCTTCAAAGCATACCCGCAACCGTCGGAGAAACACCCTGCGAAAAACATTAGAGAGGTCTCCCGAGTCCACGAATCCTAAACTTGCCTAACCTTGGCCTAACCCGCCCACTTCGCAAGGGGAGATCTCCGAACTAAGTCATAATATACAATTTATTTATTTCATCTCAACTGCGAAACAAGGAGCACCAGGACAACCGCATGTCCCATCCCTACGAATGCCATAACAAGTCATAACCTCGGAAAAATGGGCCCTGCAGACCCCGTCCCCGTCTCAAAAGCCCTAGCTGAATCTCCGCACCGTGATCAGAATCGCCAGGGCCCACTCGCGCAGCCATTCTGAAACGAAACGGGGGTGAAACACAACGCTTGCTCCACACCTAAGACGAACCAAGCGTTGGGACGAACTGCCGGATATGCTCTGGGACCAGATCCTTCGGCAACCGCGCTATCGTGTCCAAAGGCGCGCGCTTCGCAAGCGCTAACAAATTTAGGCGCAAATTCCTGAGCACAGGATCCTCTACGGAGGAGTCATCCTCGCTGGGGGGTTTGGGTGCAAGGTTCCGGCGGTTGAGGTCGATAATCACGGCCGCGACATAATCCAGCACCTCCTTCAACTCCTCCGGGCCCTCAAGCTCGGCGTCTGGCTCCTTGTTCGGCGCTGCCGCCGCCATCCACGATGGTTCCGGCTCCTCCACCTCCATGCTGTCGCCCGCCTTCGCGTCATTCTTGACCTCGGCCGACACTGCTGCCTGTTTCCGCCTCTCCTTCAACTCCTTCCCGTGCCATTCCTCCTCGCTCAGGAACAGTTCGTTTGGTATCTTGATGAGCGCGGCCATGTCGATCTTGTGTGTGCTGATCGACCGAAGCTGAGCGAGAGCAGTGTTCGCAGCCGGGTACACGTTCAATGACGTCGCCATCTGGCCCGTCGGTTCCGCCCTGCCCTCCACGCTCTCCGCCACGCTTTTCAAAAGCGAGTGCCCGCCGCCCGTAAGCTCATCCACAATGTTCTCCTCCACCCACTTCGCTAGCGGAGGCACATTGTCCCCATACTGCATAAACTCCGCCAGACTCCGTACATACGCC
Source organism: Ephemerocybe angulata (assembly GCA_013368325.1). NCBI lineage: Eukaryota > Fungi > Basidiomycota > Agaricomycetes > Agaricales > Psathyrellaceae > Ephemerocybe > Ephemerocybe angulata. The sequence goes on from JAACJK010000171.1 coordinate 465,886, forward strand.
AACCCATCTACACCTCCATACACCAAATCACACAAATATGACTCGCCTTCCGCTGCCTTCTCCCTCGTCCAGAACGACGTCGACGGCTTCAACTCCGTTTGGGCCGGAACCTCCAATGTTTCTCGCAGCAGATCGAAATTGCCCTCCTGTTCCTGCCCTTCCTGCACCGTACAAGGACTCATTCCTCTCCGGCGCATCTCTTCAGCTAGTTCCCCAGCCAGAAGGGCGAAGGAGCCAAAGTCCGAGGCGTGCGCTTCACGCGGCACCTGCCATGATGGGCCCTCCACCGCTTCGGTCTCGTCATCCCTATCCCGTCCCCTCTGCCGCGAGTTCACGTTCCGTGAAACGATCCAATGTCGTCGCTTTTCGTTTGGGGAGGGAACGGTAGGTGGTGTGTGGGTGAGAGGAACGGAGGTAGCAGCCGGGTATGATAGAGACTCGTTGATGAACATTGGGGGGTAGAGTGGGGTCAATGTGGGGCGTGATGGGGGATCGGGGACGAGACTTGAGAGTACAGAAAACGGGTCCTCCATCTCGGTATAGTCCAAGCTGCCTTCCGGTAGCACTGGAGGGCCCTCCCTCTCTATTCGCATGCGCTCCTTCTTCGTCTTGTACTTCTTGCCTAAATAGACGTGAGAACACGATTCTGACCGCAAATCGTAACCCGTACCTTTCAGCTTGAGCGACAGCATCGTTTTCGCCCAGTCCGAGCCAGGTGGAAACGCGCCAATTCCATCCTTCGATCCAGGTAACCGGCCCTCGGCGTCGACGGACTCTGATACTTGGCCGGAAGTCGTCACAGGTTGGTTGTGCTTCTTATACGGGCCTCTTGGACCGCGCCTGGTCGTTGTTGATTGCGGTTGGGGCTGCGATTGCACCGAAACTGAGCGCGCTCGGCTCTGGTCATCCACATCCATACGCTCCTCTTCCTCCTCCTCTACGTTGACTGTCGGGGTATCATCTTCATTCTCTATGTCTATGGTCCAGTCCGCTTCATGTTGAATGACCGTCCCTGCCGCTCTGTTGATATGCTCCATGCTGAATGCCTCTATTTTATCTGCTTCAGTGTAATAGATAGACCCAGGAGGGTTGAAGATCTTCGCATTGGTCGTTACGAGTCGCAGGTCGGACTATAATGCCATGAGACAGATAGTTGATGGAGCAGCAAATTACGCACTGCGAACTCCTCTAGTGACTTGTATCGTCCCCGGGCGACCTTCTCAGACATGGTCCCCAGGTCCATTGGACTCTTGACAACATCAAGATACCCCGGGACGTTCTGTGCATCCACCGGGTGCAAGAAGAAAGCATAATCGTCCTTCCTGCAACATATCAGAACCGACGCCGGTCTTGAGCCACTTACGACTCACCTTTTTATCTGGACTATCAGTTTCGACAGAACCTCCTTCAACGGTTTCAGTTTAGTCGGCCGCGGGGGCTTCTTGTCCACGATTTCGATGACATCTTCGACGGGTGGGGGGTATGAGAATGAGGTCGAGCGAGGTTTCGATTTCTTGCTACTCTTGGCCGCTAGAACGCTCTTGAGCGACGGCAAGACCAATTTGAGACCGCTGGATCCGGAGTTCGAAGGTTTTGAATGGTACGACTCGGTCCTGGAGAAGTTATTGGAAGAAAAGCTGTCCATGAATTCTGCTCGTCGAGGCAAGGGTGCTCCGGGGTTCAAAAAAATTACCTGGGGTCAGAAAGATTTTTTTGACCAACTCGGGAGGGACTATCTAACTACGTAAGCGCCAAGACCTTCCAAATATAGTAATTCCGATCAATTTTAAACAGCTGCGCGCGCCCACGAGTGCCCAAGTTCAACTCTGGCCCAGCGTATCTATTATTTACAACTACCATATGCTTCAGAGTTCTAAATAAAATTACAACAATAGTATTGAAAGATGTATGCTATTAATATTTAAGTTCCTACACATGTTATCTCCTTCCAAAGCTCACAAAAGTCCCCCCAGAAGCCCGAAATTGGGCTTTGAAGGGGGGGTCAGAAAGATTTTTTTCCAGCCCTCCGGGGGGACTAACTAACTATCCCACGGTCGCTCATTTGAAGACCAGAGCACCCTTGCGTCGAGGAGATATAGTGCGCTGTACCGGTCACGCGATTCTGATTGGTTCAACCTTTGCTGCTTATCTCATCATTTTAGAGCGAACCGGTCTGATGATCAGGCGAACTGATTGGTTCGCCCTCTACCATCGCTTTCGCTTGGACTCACTCAGCTCTGCGCTCTCCACGGTTAACGAGAAGGGGATCTTCTGGTTGACACACTCAAGAATATAGCTTGAGGACTCCAAGCTGCTGTTCCAGAGATTAATAGCTTGGGCTGTGTCCTCCGGTGTCGATTGCTTTGCCCGAATACCGATGATGGAGGACTGTAACATTCGCCCAATACTCGCCACTACGCTGCCTGTGAAATTGGATGGGGATCATCTGAGATTCCGGTCGGTCAGGGAAGGTATATGTCCTCCGCTGAGCTTTCTACCTACCTAGTCCTGGCATCAACATGAGCATTGACCTCGAGGCGACCTTCAGGATGTCGTCTGATTTACCATTGCACCTCTCAATATCCTCTCCCAGTTAATTACCACACAATGAACGATATCTGGGTCCTCTGGGGCATGGCTTTCTCAAGTCGGAATCTCTGAATGGTCTAGTCCCCTTATACTTCGATGGAACTATTCTCTTGGGACTACTCTCGGTTGGCTCTCGGTCTTGTGCTGCACCTTCAATGGGATCTCGCAATTATAGGGACTACGTATTGAAAGCTGCGCCGCATTTATCCCACGAAGTAGGAATTTGCTCCGAGTCAATTTGCCCCAGGATCTGGCGGTGACTTTTCACCCGGTATTACCTCGACTGGAAATGCATGGTGGATTCCCTGAAGTTGTTGACCGGAGGGGATAGAACTTCGCTGCGTATGTATTATACTCATCTCTGCTCTTCCTTTCACGCACTGATCCGTATCAGAAAGCCAAACACATTTAGTTGCCTCGCTTGGCCCCTTCCCTTTTCGATTACTAGCCTTGTAGTTAGCTGCTGACTTGGGGTGAGGGACGTCAGGCTCTCGGGTTGTCCCGAGCAGACGGCCAGATGTTTAACCTTACCATTTACCTTGACAGGCCCTTCTTGGGAACACTCACTCCGCGGCTATGGGGTCAAACGCCTACCCAGTAAGCTTCACACTGCACTGGATCTATGCCTGATCTTATTCGAATATGAAAAGGGCCTTTCCCATTTCGCTTGGTGTGTCAATTGTTGACGTCGCGTTCCCGAGGCCCTGCTCCCCATTGGAAATTCAGCTGCGCTATACATGGTAAACTCACCACAGATTCACCCATTATGCTCATGATTGAGTTCCTAGTCGCGCTTAACCTTCACGGCGCGTGCATCGTTGTGTAATTGTCTGAGAATTGACTGTACGCCTGGTCTTCACGTTTTAGGAACCCCCGGACCATCATCCAAAGGTTCCTCAACTTTAATATCCACGAGGCCTCACGATCATATAGGCTCTACTCTCTGTCAATTAAAATCACGGGCCTAAATGGACGCCTCTCCACAACTGCGGTACATAATGGTGCTGAAATGCATAGTGTATCTCTAGGGTCCATTTTGCCAGTGGATACCGTCACTCGATGAGACGCAAGGCGACCCGTCGGCCTGCTACAAGGTTGAAGGCTCTCATGAGCCTCTGTAATAAGCGACATAGGGATGTGGGTTGTTAACAAGGCGCCACCAAATGGGCGTACGGTGGGTTTAAGATATTTTCCTGCTCGAGGAGCCTGATCTTGAACATACTCAGCGCGTTCCGATTTGTTTCTGGCTGCTTCCGTTTAGCTCCCGCCTCCCGATGGTCGCCAGTTGCCTCCAGCTTCGACAGTGAGAGGACAGGTATCTCCATCCGGTTACGCGCCCAGTGCTACGCGCGCGTCTTGTCGTCACTGTGACAATATCGATCAGTGATAGATAGCACTCGTTCTCCCTCAGACGGATGGGCCAGCTGAGGCCGGAGTTTGAGTTCATGGCTTAGATTCTAAGGATCTTCATAGATCTTCGTGCACCTATGTACGTCCTTACGGATAACAGTGCCCAAGTATTGGAGGAAAAGCATTTCCGTTCAAACTCAGTCGCGTCCGAAAGGGGCATGACCTTCCTAATTGGTGCTAGCTGTCACGACAAATCGTGACAACGAATATTTCCTACGCAAGTGTTCGTTGCATCGCGAGGGTTGCTGTATTACCGCTCTCTCCGCAACGGTCGTCGATGACCATGGAAATTGCTGCCACATCCTGTCTTGGGTCCATCTCTGGCCTGGAGACCACCAGAAAGGTGACCTTTTCTGCGCCGGAGCTCTCGGTGTTACCGCCAGAAGACATACAACGCTCGCAATTAACTCGAGATCACGAGTGCGAGGAGATCAAGATTCAAGATAGGGACCATAATGAAGAGGGTAAAATAATTACAGTAACCCGGGTGGGTTCACTTACGCAAAGAGACTCAATATACCCATGCACATGGGCCCACGGATATGGATGTTGTAAGGTTTGGTTGCGACAGATATCGGCAATTGCTATACTTACCTGCGAACTCTCGAATGGCTCCTTGTTGCACCACCCACCTTGGGTCTCTACCACCACCACAACCGCCGCCGTCTCCTGCTCCTCTCCCTGTTCCTCCTGTCCGTCTTCTCGATGCCTTGAAGTCCAACAAGGCCTTGCTTCTGTTATCCTTGGTCCTCCTGCACTCTCCTTCTCCTACCTGGATGTCTAAATCCCGGTCTTCTACTCCCACCCAGAAGCCATCTGGTGCACGTACTAATATCTCAACAATCGACGACTTAACACCTGGGCCATCCCAGCCACACGAATCTACTGCCACACCAACGCGTACTAATATATCCTCCCGAACGGAACTATCCCCGGCCTTCCCCTCTAATATCCCACCTATTACAACTCCCGTTCCGAGCACTCGTACCTACCCCTACCGCGGGACCATTCGTAAAGCGGAGACCGACATCGAAGACGAGTCTGAACCAATGGCCAAACGCATGCGACGGGGCTCATTGGAGCAACATGCTTCCCCAGTTCGACATCATCATGAAGACTCTCGGTCGAGCCCATCCTCTGATTCGCAGAGTGGCATGGCCGACACGGAGCTCGATCGCAAGAAGGCTGGAGAGAGTGCAAGCTCAATTGGATCTACGACTCAGAAGAAAAAGCGGACACGGACACTGACGACCCCTCATCAGGCGGCGGTTCTGCACGCCCTCCTCGCGCAGGTAATATCTTTTCCCTCGGCTTTTCCTTTGCCCTAGGCTCACTCCTCTATCATAGTCTCGATTCCCCACTACAGCCATGCGTGAGGAGGTCGGTCGCGCTATTGGGCTCAGCGCTAGGAAAGTACAGGTGCGTTTCGTCTCGAAATTTTGAGTATAATGACCGAGTTTTCTCACCGACGATTTAGATCTGGTTTCAGGTATGCATGGTACTCATCTTGTATACAGACATGAACTAACGCGTTCGTCTCATGTAGAATCAACGCCAGAAGGCCAGGCGTCCCCGAAGTCAAGGTGATGCACCCCCGAATCGCCTTCCTCAGTATGGACCCTACCCGACGGGCCTCCAGTCTGCCGGGCAGGGAGCGTACCCGACCATGAACCCGGTCAGGATACCTACGATTCCTCCGTACACAGTCGCTGGTCCCTCGTCCACCCGTAGCCCTGAGATCCACCGAGACGATCGCTATTACAGGAGTGCCCCGCTGCCCCGCGAGCCACCCCATACGGCCTCCAGTGAAGGCGACGCCCCACGTCTGCTTGGACCTGGGATGCCCGGGTTTCATCCATCTCGACACCGGCACAGTCTCAGCTATGGTAGAGATCAGCCGTATTCCGCCCCGGCGCACACTGAGGCCCACTTCACTGGACCTTCTCGGCGATATACGAGCCCCGGTAGCTCGACGGCGTCGCCCCTCATGCACGCAACCGCAGCTCTTCGACCTGTTACGACACAGTCCATCCATCGAGGAGAGAGGGACCCCTCACGCACGCTTCCGCCTCTCGTACCCAGCCGTCCTTCGACGTCCTCCCATCCATATCACCAAACTCATAGACCATTCCTCCCCATGCGGCACGATTCGCCTGCTCCTGTGATGGCACCCATACTACATCATAGAACACCGTCTCCAGAGCGGCGCTTTGCTCACCAGCTCCCCGATATTCACCCCGCTCATCAAGTCGCTCTACCTCCTCCATTCACGCTTCAGCCAGCTCCGCAATGGAACCCGAGCACATATGGTGCCTCCGCTCGCCCAGGTTCTGGGCACTGGTCGCGTCCGGCATCTCGTTCAGCGCACCCACATCCTCTGACACCGAACGCTTCTTCTTCCGAGCGCACCTATCATGGTCCAGAACATACCACCGACCTTCGACGTGAAGCAATTCCGGAGAATACGCCACCGTCGTCCCCACCCAGTGGGCCTGCTCCTCCCACCAGCTCACCTCCCCCTCCTGCACGCTCAGGCCGCTACGATCCCATCCGCGAGATGTTCATTCCTTTCACATCTGCGGCCACAGCGGCCACGACGACTCACACACGAGACCGAAGCAGTGAAGACGAGAGTCATTCTCCAGATGAGAGATGACGTCTTCACCTTCCAACGGCCCAATACCACGATGATCCCGTAATTCCTGGCCTCTATACTATCAACCGCCTAATGCCTTTTCACGAATCGTTCACGATGCTTCGATATCAAAACCCTGCATTCTTTTTTCCGGGCTCTGGGGGACTATGCATTGTTTCAAATTGCCATATCCGACGCTTTCTACCCCACGTACGCACGCATCACACTGCACCACCATCATTACCATGCACATGCACCATCGATATCGGGATTCACTCTCGAACCTATCCTTCCTTATAATTGGCTCTCTCTCCTCCTCCTGTCTCTATAGATTACAGCTTACAGCTACGTTAACGCCTCCCACCTTCCGTAATTTCGCCACCCTCCCTCTGATGGATTTCTCTCGGAGATGTTCCATTGGAATCGTAGCTCCCTTTTCCTTCCTCATACAAGTGTTGTGCGTCATTCATTTATAGTTAGTTCTCCTTGTAGTGTATTGTTTTTGTAGCTTTCGTCTCCCGCCTACTGGTACCCACTCTCCTTATTCAATCGGTCATCCGCTAGGTCCCTCATAACATGATCAAGACCTGTATAATTATAATTGTCTCGCGTACCATACTGTTTGTAGTCGAACCTTAATGTAATCTAATAGTGTTGTTCAATTATCACTTCCTCAAAATTAACTCGAACCCGGAAGCCCGACATAACATGAGATTGACGATGTACTGCGGCCGAAAACAATGGACTGGCCTGAATGCTTCGCACTCGATGGATGTACATAGTCATCCAAGAGCGAAATCATCGCAGTAAACTTCGGGCTGGACGCTATGCATTATCCGTATTAGTAGCGCGGAGAAAACGGAGCGTTCTCTATCATATTTTTGGCCCCCTCTGAACTCATGATATTCCACCCATACGTTTTATTAGCTGAAAGGGATTGTGGCGAAGGCTCGGTGACTCTCTTCCTCTCTCTTCCTCCCAGCCAAGAATTCCAGAAGATAATCTTCAAGTTGCTTCCTCACTCAAGCTTCCACAATTTATCAGAGAGAGAGCGGGCAGGGTGTCGACTGCCTCCTTCCCCTCGTCACGAACTTGAATACTGCCTAGATCCGTGCATACCTTTGTCCGCCGCATAAGCAACCTCCTTCGTCCCATTCTCTTCTCTTTGATGCAGTATTTGTCGCATGTCCGTCTGCCCGAATTGGGGAAGAAGTCAGGAAGGGGTTCGACTATGAGTGATGCCTGATCGACTCGATCGAGGATGGAGCGGATTTAGATAGGGTACGTTCCCTTCCTGATGGAGAAAGCTCGATCGAAAAAGCGGTTCGGGCGATCGTGCCAGCACGTGGCAGAGAAAGCCGACCACTCCACCTGCCACCAAGCTGTCAGCCAACGGCCAGGCGAGGACAGGCGAGGACCTCCTTGCGCCTGCAGCAGTGGCCTTGCACCGCATGGTAGATAGCCAGAATGAAGATCTGCACAAGAAGAATGTTCAGACTCCTTACCAGGCATTTTTTCCGGAATGTGAATGGAATGGTCGATGGATAAAACGTGCCAGTGCGACACGCCGCTGTCCAAGGGCCAATTAATAGATTCTATAGTGCTTGTCAAGTGGAACTGAATACCTTGTGAATGCATAACAATGCCACTTGGGCTGAGCATTTACCATCGGAGAATAAGTGCTTTTCGTAAATGAGTCCGGCCGCCCGCATCGAGAGGTTACCCTGAGTTAACCTACGAGCAGATTGCCCACACGATGTCTAGTGTCTACTGTCTACGGAACACTTCCCGGTCATATAACCAACATCGAGCTCTATTTACCTTTCCCTACAGCAGGCCTGGGAGGATCCCCAGATCCTCCTTCCTGGCGGGGGCCAGGTGTTCCAGGTGGCTGGCCCAGAGGCCCCAGATGAGAACGGATAGAAGATTTCAAGTCTCTCCCAAGGCGTGGCCGCGCTGTCGAGGTGGTGGGATGGCCACCGTGACCCTGCTGCCCTGTATCCATGCCGTCATGTCGAGCAAGGGTAGTACCCGCTCTATGTTCGCCGCTTCGATCTTGGACAGGATGGACTTGGTCGTCCACACGACTGACACCACCTCTCGTCACTCCCGCTTCCTCTGGACTGGGTGACATGTCTCTGCCCTTCCCTTTTCGATTTAGATTGTGCCCTGGGACTCCGTCTATTTGGTGCGAGCGCGGGTGTGAGCTGACGAGTTCTGACACTTGCATATTAGATCCCATATGTGTAGCTTTTTCCACAGGCGCACGGGAGGACGAAGGGACCGTGGACCGTTGGTTCCGATAAGATGGTGGCGCGTTGACCGATCTCCGGGGAGAAGCATCGAGAGTATTTCGGCTACTTGATGCAACAGCCAGTTGCGTAGTCTGCAGATGTGCTGGATGGTCGCGCTGGTAGTGTGTTGGGTTTGACGACTCGGGATCGAACGTATGACTGACATTGCTTTCTCTTCCACGAGAAGGCCCTTCACGAGCTTGAGAATTAGGTGGTGGTGACGGAGAACGCGAATCGCTCTGCTGATCCCATCGTCTTCTTCGCGTTATCTCGGACGGTGGCTGTTTTCCAGCCGGGGTATCATACTGCAGCAACGGGAAAACGTCAACAGATTGGCAATTAAGGTAACTTGAAGGGGCTTGCCTGAACTATAGTGTCGTAGACAAATAGGTCTTTGTAAGGCGATCGAACATAGCAATATACCTCTGAATGGAATCAGTCTCGAGGTTTACAAGAGAATGGTGGGGCAGCTGACCATGGGCAAAGTGTTCTGAATTAACGTGTTTGCCTTTCGCAGCCTCCGGGGAGCCCATATCGAGGAACTCTGCCAGTAGCTTGACTGCAGACTCGGAGCGAATGTCGATTGACTTCATTAAGGATATTATGAGGTTGGTCAAAAACTGAGGAGATCACGGATCAGCAGAGAAGTTATTGACAATGCAGAGATTTGGCTCACTTCGACATCCAGACCTTCCCAAACGCGCAGTTCGCGGCGCAGGAAGGTGGTCGTGCGTGCTATTAGGTCCGCAGAAGCGGCGAATTGTGACGGTGTCGGGTATGGACGGTACTTGGTGTATTTATTTGACCCGACATGCTGGAGAAATGGGTCAGGAACGCACTTATAGATCGGGTGTGGCGAACTCACTCACTTTCGCGTATAGGTCGTGCTCATAGATCGCCTTTGAAGAATGGAGCGTTCAAGCCGATCAGCCTCGTCCATGGTATCGCGGTGGTTCCTTCGCCTTTCCCTACGTTGCCGTGCTGCCCGTTGGCGAACATTATCCAATGCCGTCCGACGTCCTTGCTGAGGAATCGGAGACCTGTTCAACGGAGTTAAATGGTGCTTTCGATAGTCATGTCTCGATCTGATGCTATGAATCACATAGTCCCCAACTGGTTGATTGCATAAAGGGCAGCGTCGCGATTGGCCTGGGGTCATGAGATCGTAAATGTGTCTATTACGGTCCATTGAATTCAGGAGTAGAACGCACCTATCCATACTAATAGGCATTCGAAGCAGAACTCATGAGAGCAGTTGGGAATCACAGTGCGATCCTCCACACGGTGGAGACAGATACTGCAGTTGTCTTCTGCATCCTCGTCATTGTCGACGTCGTCCAAGCCGTTCTCAGCCTCTTCCGCCGCAGCGACGGATTCGGTCCCATGCTCTACCTTCGCGCGCTTCGAATTTGGCTGCGATATATCATCGTCAACGCCATGTTTTTCCTGCCCTTCGTGAGGCAATTGTACGTCGAAATTGTCGATAGTAAGGTCTATGTAGCTCGTGGAGGTCATGGATCAGGAGCAAGCCGTCAAGATTACTCAGCACCCTCGCGTTCGCCGGCGTTTGCCATATTAATCTTTGAGCGCTGACGGCCACAGCGGCTCACAACCTCCTCTCAAGCGCTCGTCCACAAAAGAACCAGAAAACTTTGACTGTATACCCTGGGCCTGACTAAGGGTATTTGGGAGAATACTGACTGATGCTCTGCTTTCTAATCGTTCTGGGGTTGCGCAATCGAGCTTAGACATGCACAATCTTCCAACTTTGGGAGCCCTTGGAATCGTATAAGACCCACCCCGAAGCTTGACCAACATCATCAACAAATCAATATCCATGGCAGCTAACGTCGCTAAACGAGTTCTGGTCGTCGCAGGTAGGATGTCAAAACGAAGATGATTGCGGTTGCTGGGCTGACCGGACAACAATGCTCCAGGTGCAGGCAACGGAAGCGGAACGGGGGCTGCAACAGCGTGAGTGCCGTCGCCGCCCCTCGTCGCGTTGTCTAACGACGATTTAATTGACACTTTATTCAGTCGCCTATTTGCAAAGAACGGATACCACGTCGCGCTCATCGCGAGGGGAGCTGATTCATTGAACAAGGTCTCGGAGGAGATCAACGCGGCGGGGGGTCAGGCCGCTCCGTTCCCGCTGAAATCGTATTCTCATGAGGATATTGCCACGACCTGGGCGGCAATCCACGAGCGCTTCCCTAAACCGGAATACGAAGTGCGAGCCGCCGTGTGGAACGCGGGGCACGGCGTTTGGAAGCCATTCTTGGATATCACGCCCACAGATGTTCAGGAATGCTTGGATACTGGGGTTGCGGCTGCCTTTGCGTTCGCACGTCACTCGATCCTGGCTTTCAAGGAGAATGAAATCGACCCCACGAACGGGAAACGCGGTGCATTGATCTTTACTGGCGCGACGGCCAGCATCAGGGGAAATGTTGTGACGAGTGCTTTCTCCGCTGCGAAACACGGAGCTCGCGCGTTGTCGCAGAGTCTCGCGAAGGAGTTTGGAAAGCAAAACATCCACGTCTCCCATGTGAGTCTTCATTCGCTCCTGAACGCGTTTCGTGCTCTAAATACCGCTCATTCTTCAGGCCATTATCGACGGAGGTGAACTATCTGAGCGCATCCTCATTTCGTTCCTTTCTCTAACCTGTCTCTAACCTGTTATCGAAGGCATCTTGACCGACCGTTCGAAGGCTGACACGTCTTTCATTGCGGACGACAACGTCAGGCTGCGTCCCGAAAGCATTGCAAAGGTACTTCCATGCCTGCTAAAGTGAACAACGGTGAAACTAACCATATGAAAACTAGTCCTATCTGTACCTTGTCAACCAGGATAACTCGTCTTGGACCTGGGAATTGGACTGTAAGTGAATTCCTCGTGCGGTATATATGAATCTTACTTACCATAAATGATATGAAAGTGCGTCCTGCCCACGAGAAGTGGTGAAGAGACTCCTGGTGTCGAGTTCAGGCTGAAGTTTCGCCAAAGCCATTTGGAAGATGTATTTGTATCTTAACCAATTTCCATCTTGTGTCTACAAACCATTCAAGAAAACTGCAGATGACCATTGCCAGACCGGCCTGCGCCACCCTCATGGCGAAGCTTAACCGCAGTTCAACTTCTCGGACATTACAGCTCCCAAGCCGCGTTCAAGATCCCAAGTCAGCAGACCTTATAATTAGGCATACCCAAGGCGGCTAAGCCTACATTAGTACATAGGCAAGTCCTGGAACGGGAAATAAACAATTTAGGACATACACAGCCATTCCATTTAGTGTCGCCTCGAGGTCCACCGGCTCGCTGTTTCGATCATGGCCAAGGCGCGAAAAAGGTCCCCGTGTTGGCAGCTTAACCCATTTCGCATAGTTCACCGGGTCTGCACTGCAATGAGGCCGCAACGTTCCTGACTGCGCTGCCCCCACCGAGTCCGGGTTATGCTGGCTTTCTTCTGCAACTCCACTGACCCCTATCTCTCTACCATATCCAATAGCGTTTGGTCCTTTACTGGTTCAAGGCCCGGCTTTGCTTGAAGATCTAACGGGAAGGATGAAGCCCTGCATGACTTGGTTTCTACTCCAAATCGGTATGTTTGCCTGTATATCTGAAAGGATGAGGGCCCGGCTTGACAGACTCTTCAGTCACGTTTGTAGCATTGGTTCTCGCTCAGGACGAAGGAGGCGACCCGATTAGAGATGCCGTTCCAGAGGAGGTGACTTGCGCAATAAACTCTCCAGAAACCCTAGTAGAGATACTGATAAGCGCGCTGAGTCAAGTGTCAAGACCGATGCAACTCGATATCAGGAACACTCGAGGTACGCCGCCGCATCCCAGCGCTTTGAGTGAGGATAGCGGCTGAGGGGGTTTTTATGCCGAGATAGTCGTGTGCAGACTTGGACTGCCTGTGTACGCAAGGGAATAACAATGCCCTACTTGCGTGCATGAACTGCATGTACGGGCAGGTTCCTGGGCAGGAAGTGCTCGCAGCCGCCCAACAAACCCTTCAAGGTGCGCATGAGTGATAAGCTTGGTAGGGGTGTACCATGTCTGAGCAGGTATACTCGTAGACTTCTCTGTCGTCTGCGATGATTATGGGCTTGCGATGCAGAATGTCGCGACCACGACGTCAAGCTCACCTCCATCGTCGACGAGCACTAGCAGCTCAACATCGACGTCTGCCTCACCCCCGTCCACAAGCACAAGCACATCAAGTTCTTCGGCGCCTCCAGCTTCTTCAAGTTCCTCTTCTTCCTCGGCATCCACGCCACCCCCGGCGTCTTCATCCTCCTCATCCGGTAGTACTCCACCACCCCCAACCACCTCGACTGCGACGACCTCCTCCGCGGCCACTCCCACCTCATCACCCACAACAACAAATCGGCCTCCGTCAACAACTTCCGGATCCGCATCCTCATCATCCTCGACTCGCACTTCAACGACCGACACGAGCCCTGTACCTACGACCTCCGCATTCCAGGAACCCCAAAAGTGCACCCTCGCCCGGCCGAATTCGAAGCAGCACGTTCTATCCCGACGCTCACCGTTAACGTCGTCCTCCAAGGCCAAGGGAGGGACGTCGCTGATAGAGTCAATCCGGAGGGCTTTCCGGGTAGTGCTGAGGGGTTTGGCTCGTTGACGAAATGCGTTCGTAGGATTGAATCGGACTGTTAGTGAGTCGCTTTGGCGGTTAGAGCCAGTGGACTGATAGATAGACATCATTCCTTAGCTGAAGTGCTAGAACACTGCTTGATAAACCCTTACATAATTTCCATTTCCCGAACTCTTGTGAAAAGAATAGGCGCATGGTGGTGCCTATCCATGTGTTCCGAATCTGCGTCTGCATCCGCGAGTCTTCGATTCAGCTTCGATTCACAGCTTTTGTCGAACGTGCCTGAGAGGACATCATCTGCCATTGGCCATGCGACAGCTCGCTCCATACCTCAACATCCACCTAGGTACCATGATGGAAGCACTTGTAAGCTGACAGGGCCAAGGAGACACCCGTTAGTGGAGTCAGAAGAAAGAGATGTCCTTACTATGTACACGATCAGACCAATACGTCTTGATTATAATCATGCGCCGTACGTCGTTGACTTGCGGCACCTGCTCAGAACAGGGATGGGCTCGGCCGTACGGTTTATCAGCAGCTGTAAAGCTGTAAAGGTCTTCTGCCAACAGGGTAGCTGGAGAGCTAGATGGGCGTAGTAGATTGACCACAGTTGTGGTAGAAATCGACGCACTGTTGAAAGGCTCGGCTTTTGGGCGCTTAATCCAAACCCAAACTCGGTTCGTATCGGCACTGAACCGGCACGCCCGACAGTCCGTCAACCACTCCTTATGGCAATTGCCAGGGGCGCTCTTATAAGATGACCTCGTTGCGGATGCATTGTCTGACAGGCTGCACGTTGCCCTCTGCCCTTGATCCTTCCCCCCACAGTCTCGAGGCTCGCAAGTTCAGATGTACTCTCCTGTGATAGCGAAGCTAGCCATTCTCGGTGCTTTGGCAACGCACGGTGTGTTACCTTCATTCATCTAGCTGAGATGAAATGACTTAACAGGCTTTTTTCGATTCTTGGATACCAAGTGGTGGGAAGTGTGATTGAGGCGCGTTCACCGTACATGCATCTCATGCAGCGGCAAGTCTCGACCTCAATCCCTGCTGTGAGTTCATGGTTCGAGTCACTTCTATCTGGGGGACCCCCCGTTGCTGACCGAGCTTTCCGTCATGCGATGAAATATCAGTGCACCACCGAATGCTCGACCTTCGAGAACTCCCTGAATGTCTGCACGACCACAACGTGCCTCTGTACGAAGCCAGTCGCAACCGCCCTCGACAACTGCGTCAACTGCGCCTACCGGAACCGCCCAACCACCGAGATCCTCGCGACAGCTAATCAACTCGTCAATGGTGAGCACCCTCGCCGCGTACTAGTAGCACCAGTGCTCTCGGAGAAACAACAACGTTCTAAACCAAACCCAATTTTCAACTTACAGCGTATCTGAACAACTGCAGAGCCTCCCCGGACCTTCCCCCAATTTCAGTCACCACCGGCGGGGCAGGCGGAAGCGCGACTGCCACTGGCTCGGGCTCTGGAGTAGGCTCCGCGACGAGCTCAACGGCTGCCAGCAACCTGGGGTCCAGCACCATCACCCAAACTACGATCACCGGCAACACGATCGCCCCTCCCCAGACCCAGACGACCGTGGGTCCGGCGTCGACTACGACAACGACAACGCCGGCGACGAGTGGAGGATCCCAGACGGTTCTTCCTGGCCTGGGAGGCAATGGTGCGCGCTCTCTGGGAGTAGAGGGTGCTTTCTACCCGCTTATGATCGCTTCGGTGCTCACTTTGGCTGTGGTTGTACTGTGAGGACGGTGATTGGCAAGGAATACCGTGGAGGGACTGTTTGGGGCCTGTCGACTATCTTTTGATCCTGCTTCGCCCCTCGGACTTCGATATCTGGTTCAACGCTACGCACTATATATCCCCGGACTTAGGGTGTGGACATTGAAGTAGATAACTTATCTAATCAGGACAAACAGTTCTTCTTTCGGTGACAATTGAGTCGATTAGGCGCCCAGCCGGGTTGTACCCGCTCGGAGCGTCAACGCATCCAACGCATAGGCTCAACTGGACATTGAGGAGGCTTTTCAAGGTCAAATTGGTTTGAGTCAGGAGGGAGTGAAGGGATGAATCGTACTAGGGGGTTGCCTTGAGGTTTCGCAATTTCATAAAGTCTCAACCAGAAACCCTATCCATTCAACCATGGTATAAAACCCGTGTTCCATATCACTCCTTGCACAGAAGACCCTCGAGCCCCCACTGCAGAAAGAGTGACCGATACCCAAACAATACTTTTTCTCAGCTTCTTATATCTTTCCTTCCAATGCACCAACGAAGGGGTAGAAAGTTGGCGATGGCTCTGGCCGCCTTTCTTGCGACTCTGCCTTCTGTCAAAGCTGCGGGTGTTCTTGCCACTGGAACTCAGGGTCCGACCAACCCACCAGAACCGACTCTGGGAACGCCGATCAACCAGACGAGCTTTGCTCGCCTCCTCTCCGTCAATTCGGTCGACGTACGTCCAGCGGTCTTGACCAGTTAACTATACGTGCATGGTTTACAACTTATTCATTTAGGATTTCTGTCTTTTTGCACCTCCGGCGCTCCAGAATATTGGTGATTCTGAGGTAAGATCGGTTCCGCTGGTGGCTGTTCGGTGGAGAACGGCGTTTCATAGCGGTTTATGCCCGATTGACAGACGTACGAAGTCGCCTGGTGCACGAAGCCACGCAACGACGCCCGTGTTATACCAGATGGCACGATCACTGGAATCTCGTTCTTGAAGACAGGTTCGGGCAGCTTTCTGTTGCACATCCACATGCGTTCAAACCTGACGCCTAATGTTAGACTTCTATGTTCAGATTTTGGGTTACGGAAACCTTACCAGGCTGAATGTGCCGAACGGAGACTACGGAGGGTTGGTTCTCTCCCCTTCTTTCAATTGTTGAGGGGCTTGTGCTCATGGCTGGCATGCAGCGAGCTCGATCCCCATGGACAATTCGGGGCCGGGAACCCGATCGGCGGAAATGTCACTTCGAATGTCACTGGGAGTAACCAGCATTTCGCAGAGTGGATGGTGCGTCGCAGAGAGAATCGTGCGCAGGAGAGAGCTCAAATATGACGTTCTTTCTCCTATTGCAGCAATACATTGTGAGTAGCCAGTACATACGAAAAAAGGAGAAGGTTTACTGACTCTAAGCAGAGCTATAGCCAATTCTGTTTGAGAATCTGCACCAACGCCAACTCCACATACAGCGCGGCAGACATGTGCTGGCACGAGCTTGACGAGATGGGCTGCGAGTTTGTCATGCCTGGAAACTACAACGTGAATGGTACCTTGTGCGTTCACTTCCTCAGCTCTCAAAGCGGCTATTGCACTTCGACTCACCTATCCTCTCTCGCAGCGAGAGCTGTGACGCCGATGTTGCTTGTAAGTTTCCCGTCGTCCTTGTAATTGCCTCTGGTCTAACCATACAATCACTGTTACAGATCCTCCAGGATGGTATCCAACGGCCACGATTAGCGGCACCCCCGTCTTCTCTACCTTCGCACAACGGTATACGGGAACAGAGAGCAATGGACACGCCTATACCGTGGGCGACACCGCGACCCCAAGCGCACCGTACAGTACACCCTCGTCGTCCAACTGCCGCACGACATCGACTATTTCCAATGGAATCCCGCTTACTGCGCTTGGCCTAGCGGCGGCTAGTACGTCTCGCGCTGCATCTAGATCTTCTAGCGGGGCGAAATCATCGTCTTCGGCACCTGCTTCCACCGCCGGGGCAACTAAGCAGGCAAAAAGTGGAGAGAGGAAGACGAAGGAGTATTCGTCCGTGGACCTCTTGAAGATGATCTCTGGTGTCGGTGCTTTCCTGCTTTTCAATTGATACATTGGAGAATGGGATATTAGGTATTCGTAGTGTGCGGTCTGTAGATCTTGGATGTTTTGCAACGGAGCTTGAGTTAACTTTTGCGAACGTGACAGAAGTGCGTGACGAGAAGGTCGGATCTCCACGTGGCCGTGACTCATCACGCCCGCGCCTGTTTTAAGCGCTCGCCCCATTCATGGAGAAACCGACCAACTTCTCTGCTGTCCCTGTTTCCCGAGACACTGAAAGCACAATATTTGCAGCCATATATGTAGGTCACGATTTCCTAGACCGCCACCTAGACAAAATACCCTTCCTCTTCGTAACGAAACGGGAATAGTCCCCGCCCAGAAAACTCCCAAGTGCCCCCTCGAACCTTGCCTTCACCAGCTCATCCCTCGTCGCCGATCCATCTACAATGGCTCCCAGAGATACATATCCATCTCGAAAAGTCTCTCGAACGTGCTTGATCGCATATGCTGCTGATCCCAGGTCGATACTTGGATTTGTTGGATCAGTGAGATGAAGCAGATGTGGGTTATGATAGTCGCTGGATGGTTCGGGTTTGGAGGAGAAAGAGATGCCGTTTGGCGTAAAAAGGATGGCTGCCTTTGAGTAGTCGAGCTCCTGCCCATAAAAATGGAGAAATTCGAGGAGAGCCGCCCCTAGATCGATCGATTCCTCCTTCGTGCGGCCGCTGGACGAGGAGGTCCCCGATCCAAAAGAGGTGAAAGACAACTGCGTCCCATCTTCTCCAGCGCCACCTAATCCACCAAGCTGACCTGATGGCCTCGATGCTTCCAGTTTCACAAACGCCACCACCATCCATACCAGCAAGTAAGAATTGATCCCTCCGGTATACGTCGACCCCAACCTCCGTATTGACAAAAACAACCTAAGCATCATGACCAACGTTCGGATCACAACTTCATCCTCCCCCCTTATCCACGACCGCACGGCCATCGCCTCCCTCTTTTTCTGCCCCTCCGACGCCACCACGCTGATCTCAATCCCCGTCACAGCATCTCCCACCCGCAGCATTGGGGTTGAAATGGAGAGGAAACGCTCTACATTCTTCGAGAACCTCCCACTGAAATGGCGGATCTTGTCTGCTAATTGGGCGAGGAAACCATTCGGTTCGTAGTCCTCGTCCGCACACGTTATCACCAGCTCGATGTCGGAAGTTGGGAAGTAGAGCCCCGTGGCGGACGACCCGGTGAGACGCAGCGTGGCAGTGGGTGCCGCCCTATACACAAGCCTTGTGAAACGGCCCACGAGACCTCTGCGGAGGGCTACTTCTTCGTCCGTCAATTTCATGTACCGCATGAAATGCTCAATCTCCCGGTGTGGTCTATAGGTAATGTTTTAACATCAGAATGGGAGGAAGGCTTGTACAGGACGGGCAAGCTTACGAGATACGATGCGAAAATCCAACATCCGACTGTGCAGGCATCCATGGTGGGGGTTCGATTCTGGAAGACTTGGGCGCAAATTCCCCACATGGAGGCATGACGAGACCTGTATAATCGCCATAGCCTTTCATCCTGGATGGCCGACCCTCCATCAAGTTATCTTTCAACATTACTCCAAGCATATGGTTGCTCATGATCGTCGCTTGACCGTTAAGGGAGAGGAGGAGGGGGTACAACAGTATATCGCATCGAGTTCTATATGCACCGAACTCGTACATATACCATGTTCTCAAGACTGTTCCCATGAGATGTCACCGCATATCTGTAGGCAAGGACTCGGCATACATCTCACTTACCTATACTGCGCCATTAGCGTGGCCAATCGCAGAACTTGAAAGAAGGGCTAGATACTCCGGTCAGCACAACCTAACAGATAAACAGGGGTGCTCTACGCATTGCGGCGACGAATGTGGAAGGAGAGGGTGGCACAAGGACGCCGTCGACTTCGATCAATGCATTAAACAAACTATGCAGCGGACTCACCGGCGCTTCGCCATGCGGTCGAGGGAGGGAATGTACACGCGAAGATAAGGCGGACTAGGCAGAGTTAAACACATCTGGGTATAAGGGTGAATAAGTAAAGGATAAAAATACATTAAGATGAGCTGAAAGAGTCCCAAACAAACACAGGTGACCAGGCGGCAATCATCATCACTCTTCATCATCCCCAGCCTCTCCAAACATCTTCGCGAGAGAATCATTCCCCTCATCGGTAGGGGCTTCATATACGGCAAAGGCCGCGCGCTTGGCAGCACGAGTCGCTCTCGAGGGAGTAGCAGAGGTCCCCGGTCTCGGAGCAGCGGCCGAGGACGAGGTCGGCTCCTTGGCTTTTGTCGATGTCCAACCCCTGCCCCGACCCGCGAAAACTTCGGGGCTACGATCAAGAAGAATCTCCAAATCCTTGTCGCTCAGCACACTTGCTTTGCCTTCCTTGGTATCGGAAACCACTTCGATCTTTTCGCCCTCCAGTCGGAGGAGGTTGGCAGCCATTTCAGCAATGGTCTCTTTCTTGTTCGTGGCAGCGGCCGCAGCGGGCTTCCTGAATTTACCTGGGGGTTGGCGACGATTAGTTTATGCTCAATTAACCTGGTGCCTGGAACAGGAATTCTGACCTTTGGCAATGACAAGTGCCTCCAACTTCCGCTTCTCAGTCGCACGCTGCATGATCTTCGTCTCGACCGTATGTGCGCTGACCAGCCTGAAGATGAGAACAGGTCTTGTCTGCCCGATCCGGTGAGCCCTATCCTGGGCTTGCGCATCCATTTGGGGGTTCTGGAAACGGCGATTAGCGGCTTTCTCTCAAAATGACAGAAAGGAGATCACGAACCCAATCTTGGTCGTAAAATATAACAGTGTCCGCTGCTACCAAATTGATACCTAGACCACCAGCTCGTGTGCTCAGCAAGAACAAACGGGGTGCGCCAGGTGCCTCTCCTGCAGTCTGGAACCGCTCCATTTGTGCTTTCCTTTCCATTGGGCTCGATGTTCCATCGATACGGCATATGTCCCATCCCATGTAGTCGACTGCCCAGTCCTACAAAGATTAGGTAAGAACCCGAAAGATATGCCAAAGTTAGCGAACGGACCTCGATGATGTTTAACATTGTAGTAAACTGGCTGAACAGCAGTACTTTATGCTTCCGTCGGAACAATTCCCGAAGCAGCCGGTCGAGAACCATCATTTTACCGCTCGCGTTAACCAACTCTTCGCCCAGGACTGGCTGAAGTGTTTTCTTGTCCAGAGGCCAATCGAAAAGGAATGGATGCGAGCAGACTTTCCGCAACTGCATAACTGTATTCTGCAGTTTCATATTGTTCACCTTGACAACTATTGGGCAAGGTTAGCCATGGACAACACGAAAAGGGAAAGCAAACTACCTTTTTGACGATTCTGATGCTCCAAACCGGCGCGAATGGCTTCGGCTTCCTCCTCTTCGCGTGTCATCTTGCGCACAATGCCGGATTGGTCGATCTCACCGCGTTCTAGCATGTCGAAGTACTTGTCGTCGTCGCCATCAACGTCATAATGCTTCTTTCCGGCTCTCCGTCTTAAGCTTCGCGTAGGTTTAAAATCTTCCTCTTCCTTCGCTTCCTCAGGCAATGCCGTCGGTTCGCCCTTCTCAGCGTCTGCGGCGGTACCCCCTTGGATAAGCCACTTGCGAAGGCCACCGTCCAGCACCCTGTCGTAGGCTTCGCGCTGCCTGACACTCAATGGTGCATAAAGCACGTACTCCTTCTTCGGCGGTAGGTTCAATTCTACGTCGACTTTGAGACGACGAAGCAGGAAGGGTTTGAGAATGGCGTGCAGTGTTGAGATGATTTGGCTGGACTGGGACGGAGGTAGAGAGTTCTGCAGGTCGGGAAGGTTAAAGCTGGCAAAGATAGTGAGTTACATCGACCTGACCATATACGGTGGTACTCACAGCTCTTGGAATGAGTCAATGTCGTCGAAGATATCAGGGAGGATGAAGTTGAGAAGGGACCAAAGCTCGGCGAGGTTGTTCTAGGAACGGTCAGCTCACGTCGATTTCTAGAGTGAATAGACTGACATGGAGGGGAGTGCCCGTCAGAATCATGCGCCCCGCACTATGGTACTGCTTGATTTCCTTCATGAGCTTGCAGTTCAAATTCTTCAGTCTGTGTCCTTCGTCGACAACGATGTAACCCCAATTGTACTTGGCAAGGTGCACCCTATCCCTGATAATAATGTCGTACGTCGTCACAACAACTGGGAAGTGCGACGTTGCATCGGAGTCCTTCGCCACCTCGTCGTCGGAGTCGTCGGCTTTTGACTTCTTGGACTTTCTGGCTGGGCGGCCACGTTTTGGCTTTGAAGTTGTCGCTTTTGGTGGCGGTCGCTCTTCGGGAAGCGCCATGACGGTCCGACGCATTTCTGCCCTTTCGTCAGGCGTTCCGTGGTACATACACACAGGTATCGTCGGGGCGAACTTTTCGTATTCTGAGACCCAGTTGTGAAGGACGCTGAGCGGGCACACGACAAGGAACGGTCGGGTGTTCTGATGCTCCCGCAGGTACGCACTGAACGCGATCGTTTGGAGTGTTTTTCCGAGGCCCATTTCGTCCGCTGGACGAAAGGTTAGATATGGAGGAGTAACAGAGCCAGGATAACGCACCGAGGATACCAGAAATCCCGTTCTTGTCAAGCGACACCATCCACTGAAGGCCCTCGAGTTGGTATGGCTTCAGCTTCGCGCCTGTGATCAGCGCTGGCTGCTCGAAGATCTGGCTATCCTCTGCAACGTTCTCTGGCACCTCGCTGAACCCGTTGTCCATCTTCATCCTTTTCTTGCCCTTGGCGGCAGCCGACGGTCGGCCTCGTTTTGCGCCAGACTTTTGCTTGCTCTCCTCCAGGGTCCTTCTCTGGTCTTCTTCCATTCGTTCTCGGAGAACGTTAGAATATATAGTGGACTTTGCGAGGATATCTTGCAGCTTCTTGAGTTGCTTTGGCATATCCTGGTGACATTCCGTTCATGACAGTACGCTCGTTTAGTAAGGGCACGACTCACCACCTCATCGACTGTCGCGGGCTCTTCATCTTCTTCGAGAAATCCTTCCACTGGCGCTTCGTCCTGCTGAACGTCAACTATGCTCCAAGAAAAGTACAAGCTGAATCACTTCTTCACCGGTTGCGCAATCGTACTCCGAGGCAGCATGACTCGCTGGAGGTGACGAGGCTGCGGTGCTCGTCGCGCGCGTCGAGGGAAGCTCCTCAAATGTCGTAGCCACAGGAGAGGATGTAGAGGAGCTCATCGTCGGTCTGCAGCGTTGAACGAGTAAAAGTCGCGTAAACAATAAATGCAAGACCCAGAATTCGAGCTCCACTTTAATCGCGTTTTGCCCTACCCTGAAGCGCTTAGTCAGCAGGTTCGAACCCTGGTCATGTCGATCCAAGCAACATGTTTCGAGAGAAGATGATACTTCAATATAGCTGGTGTTCCCTAGATAGGGCGGAAAGCTAGGCCTTGTAATGACGAGCGAGAGATAAGCAATCCATTCGATAGTACATACATCAGAGTTCGGAGTAGCAAATATAATAGATACGACGACTAGCCTCGCAACGTCCAGATAGTGAATTCGAGGCATAGTAAAGCACGCAAGTCCACTGAAAGTCAGTAATAATAACATGCATAGCAGCAATAATCAAGCACCCATCATCGCAAAGTCTACAATGTCACCAAGTGTATATGTCTCTCCCAAGAAGGTCGAGGGAAGGTCGACGCCCACTTCCTTGAGAATGCGACCCTTGAGTTGGGCAAACGTGATTGAGTCTCCGCCGCACGCCGTTAAAGAAGAGGCCAAGTCTGTTGAGATACGATTGTCAATTGAGCCAAATCTAGGGTGGTCAAACGAGGACAAGCACGTACCAAGGCTTTCGGAAGGGCGCAGCTCCATAACAGAGCGCAGAATGTCGACCACTGTAGTCCTTGCGTCCTTCTTCACTGTTTCTACCTTGCTAGAAGACACGGCGCTCGGGGCCGAAGCAGGAGTAGGAGCAGCCGACATCGAAGACTTGGGCAGGATCGCGGCGAAGAAAGGATCGTTGGCATACGCAGGCACAGATTGCAGTTTCGGGACGTCGAACTCGGCGATCACTTGGACAGGATGGCTCGTCGACATAGCCTGGAGAATAAGCGGTACACCTTCCTTCTGACTCATCATCAGCGCGAAGCTCTTCTTCATGTTGAGGTTTTCAGTTAAGCGCGACTCCCATGCGCCCAGTTGGAGCGACGTGCCAGGGAGGCCCAAGCTATGTCGAAGCGAGGCAAGGTAGTCGAGGAACGAGTTCGCCGCAACGTAAGCGACTTGACCAGGGTTCCCAACGAGAACGCTTTGATAACAGTGAGTATGACGGTACGTGAGTCGAAGGAAGTTGATGGCACTCACTTTGTACTGCTGAGAACGACGAAGGAGTCCAGCGATAAGGCCATCTTCTGCGTGAGTACATGGAGGTTCCACGCGCCCAGTACTTTGGGGCGAAGGACCTCATCTAAGGCCGCTGCCGAAACGTTCGGAATTGCAGCGTCTCGCATCACAGCAGCGGTATGAACGACGTGCTTGATAGGCCCCATTTCGCGTTGGATACTCAATAGGCATTGAGCCAGCTGCTCCTGGACAGTGATGTCAGCCTGACGGTACGAGGCCTTCGCTTTCAACTGAGGGGCCATCTGAGAGAACTCAGCAAGGACCTAAGGCGACAGCGTAGTAGGTCAGATCAGGCACCAGTCGCAATGGATACAGAATAGAGAAACATACCGAGGGTGCATGTGCACTTCGGCGGCTCAGGAATATGACCCTTTCCACCCCAGAATCTACTAGACCGGAAGCCATGGCGATACCAATACTGCCCATTCCGGCGATGACTGCAATTCCGGAAAGGTTCTGCAAGGTCGGCGGCGATTCTAGAGGCTGCAGGGCGGGAGACAGGCGGCTTGGAATATGAGTACGGTCACCATCGAGGAAGCGGTAAGCGATCGATCCGTCATGGGAGGCGCCGGTGAATCTTGCGCGGATTTCATCGAGTACCAGCGTCGCGGCCACGTCTTCTTGAAGGAGATGCAGGGCTGGAAGATCTACACTCCACGCAGCAGAGTCCAGGCCACTCTCCCGTTGGAAGACCCGAAGCATGCCGTGAATGATACTGGCGATCAAGGCAGCGACGTGGTTTTGACTGGCAATATGAACGGGAAGGGAGTCGGAGGATAGAATGAGGAAGCTGGAGATGTTGGCGCCAGAGGCCATCAAGAGCTGGAAGAAGGACAGGACCTGGTGACACAAGATGAACTGAATATCTGGGCCCGCTGTAGTGTTGAGGGCGGTTAGATCGAGGATTACGGATATATGAGTGTTTTTGAAACTCGACCCAATCTGACTGGGATCATCGATGAAGGTGGTTGACCCCGGGAGCTCGATAAAAATGGTGTGGTGTGCCGTTTCCTGTAGTCGTCGGAGGAGGGGTGGGTTAGACTCCAGTCCGAGGTACAGGAGTTCGTCGACCTTCGGGGATGCGACTGAGAACGAAGAAAGAGGTTTTGCGCCCCAAGAATTGGCCATCCACTTAGTTTGACGCTCCAGCGGCTTAGGTACGGCAACGCCTGACGGTATGAAAGCGACAGAATACGACTGACATGATAACAAGGGTTCACCGCTGAGAGAAAAGACTGCCATATCGACGGTGAGAACCTGGGAGTTACGACCGACTTTGACAGGGAGGTTATATCGCACGAGGAAGGTTGAAGGCAGGGCGCTGCTATGAAGGCTGAAGGAGTTGAGGGACGAGGGGAGGAAAGCGCCGTCCATTGCAGTGAGTTCTGGTAGAGTTATTCCAGCGACAGCTCCGAACATATGCATGCACGCATCGAGTTTGCGAACCCTATCCTGATCAGGGCTCCCCGTTTCGGTGACAGAGACAAGGGCGTCGGCATGGTCTTGCCAGACTTTGATTTCGTGGATGTTGCGGAAAGTTGAGCCGAACTGAACGTTCTTGAAGCAATCGTACACAGCCGCTTTCTTGATGATGCGAGTGGGAAGTCGATCATCGTCGGACCACTTCGGCGGGGACGACGAAGGCCGACTCGCCACCTTCCCTGAGCAGACCTTCGAGCCACCCTGCCACAAGGTGAAGGACTCGTTCTTGATTTCGCCGTAGACCGAGCTATCCGGAGCTTCCGCGACGAGCGGACGGTGGAACCGAAGCTCCTCGAGACATCTCGATGATGTTGCCGACGCAAAGAAGTCAGCAAACACGGCGCCAGGGACTATCCTGCGACCATCGATACGATGGTCATCAAGGGTGTTGCACAGAGCATGATCGACGATGAAGGGGATCTTGACATCAACAACTTCTTTCTCTTCGACCGGTGTAGGCAGAGCACGATTCCTCGAAGGAACGTATGTAGGGTAATTGTGGATGCGCTGGAAGGGGTATGTCGGGATCGGGGTCTTGCCGCAGTTGATTGGGCCATCAGAGAAAAGGCGTAGGAAGTCCACGTCGAGCCCATGTTGGAAGAGCTTCGAGACAGCGACGAGGAATGAAGAAGCTTGGCATTTTCCTCGCTTTCCTACAAAGGAGGATGCCGGTTTGGAGGAGAGGCCTTCACTCTGGAACTGCACCCAAATGAAAGGTTGTGGGCCGACGTCGATAACAGCGTCAATTGAAGTGTCCGCCACTAATGCTTTGGCGGCGTCGTGAAACAGGACTGGATTCTGGGCATGCTTGATCTAGAAAGGTATCAGCGGACGGTCACAAGGGTCAACCGGTGTGCAGTTATACATACCCAGTATTCGGCATCGAGGCGGTCGCCTTTGGCCACCTGTCGACCGAAAGCACTCGAGTTAAAAGGAAGTCTCAGGCGACTTATAACTCCTTCCCTTTCCAGGAGCCATCTTCGGAGAGAAGGCAAAGAAGCCGCGACGTAAGGACTATGGAAGGCTAAACGGCAGTTAGACTTTGGCTCTACCGAGCTAGATCACGAACTTACCCTGGTTAACATCGAGCTTCGTTGCTTTAAGGCCCTCTTGCTTTACCGCAGACACGATGGTTTCGATGGCCTCTAGATCACCAGAGACGACAATACTGTGCTCGGCATTGAAGACTGCAATGCTTAATCGGTCCCGTAAGTGAAGGGAGTCAAGATAGCCATTGACGGTGTCGGCATTTGCGGCTATCGCAGCCATTCCTGCAGGGTGTAGAACATCTGGTCGGAGGACGCTGGCCCGTTTGACGACAAATTGCAGGGCGATCTCGAAGGTGAAGGACCCGGCCACCACTGAACAGAAGTTAGTATTTACTTGATCGAACAATTCATGATGAAATCAACATACCTGCAGCCGCAATCTCCCCAAGACTATGACCCAAGACGGCGCTTGGAGTGATGGAGACATCCTGAGCCCAACGAGCGACCGAGTATTGATACACGAAGATGCAGACCTGCGCAATATCGCTTTCCGATAGATTTCTGCCATGGGGGGGATCGACGTCGACAAGATATGAGAGGATGGGAAGACCGGTTAAGTTGGCGGCATGGGAAGCCGCTTCGTCGAGAATCGAGCGGAAAGCGGGGAATCTCAGTGCCAGATCTCGAGCCATTCCTTGATACTGGGAGCCTTGACCCGGGAAAGCGAACGCGACGTTGCGGTATGTGGGTTTGGGCGCTAGGTCGTCTCCTCTGAGCGCTTCCTGCAATTGACTGATGAGTTCATCCAAGCTGTCCGAGACACACGCATATCGATAGCGGTAGTGCTCTCGGCCAACGCAGGAGGTATAGCATATGGACTCGAACTGGTCGGTGGCGCTTCGGTTACAGAAGTCGATGTACCTGCCGATGTATTCGCGCAAGGCCGCAGGAGATTTGGCGCTGACGACGAAGAGATGGCTGACGGGGACTATGTCGGACATAGAGTCTGTGATTGCAGGGGTGGAAATGGGAGATGGGGTGCGAGACGGGGTGAAGGATGGAGAAAGGCTGAACTTTTCACTGTCCAACTTGCACCACGAAGAGTTTTGCGATGATTGAGAAACTGATCGGTCCGACATGGGTTCTGGAGAGTATAGAGAGATCTTCGCGTCCGAGTACTCTTCGAGGATTGCTCCAGCAATAGTTCCAGCGAATCCATTAGATCTAGTAAAAGCATAAGCGACGCGTCCAGGCTTATCACAATAAGCATGACCTACAGCACCATGCCTCTTAGTGGCTCCTTGGTGACGAGATTACGAAGGAGAGGCATTGGCTGGTTAGGTATCGCGAGAGGGACCACCGAGCAATCAAGAGATGGGTTCATGTTAGTCCCGTCAAGGTGGGCGAGACCAGGTACAGCTGAGTTCGAGAACGACCCGACAAGCTTCAGAAGCCCTATCAATCCGGCGACGGTTTCCGTGTGCCCGACGCAGGTTTTGGCAGCACCGATGATGAGAGGCCGAGTGGAGGAATGGGAACCTTTGAAGACCTCGTTGATCCCCTCCACTTCGATAAGGTCACCCAAGGATGTTCCTGTTCCATGTGCCTCGACAAAGCTACGTTACGGATCGTCGTAAGAGTCATCAACGTGAACAAAGATGAATCACTTACTCGACTTGCTCTGGATCCAGTGCTGCTTGGCGGAGGAGTGACCTCTGCATCGCAATCTGGGCTTTGACATTCGGGGCTACAAGTCCTTGGGACCGCCCATCGTGCATAGTGGAGGTGCTTTTCACCACCGCTAGGATCTTGTCGCCATCTCGGAGGGCAGCACGTTTGGTTTTGAGCACAACAGCCGCAGCGCCTTCCGACGGAACGTACCTGATTCATCGGAGGTAAGTCACAAAGTCGTAAAGGATATGGCGAGATGAGCTTACCCATCGGCGACATTGGTGAATGTTGCACATCTCGAGTTCGGCGACGTCATTTTCTGAGCAGACAAGAACCTGGGAATCGTCAGGGCGACTGCACACCTGCATCACTTCGTTAAGACCTACGCAAAGTTCCCGGGCCTGTAGATCACGTTGGTCAGTGGCATATCGCCGATCCTGAGATCAGAGATAACATACCATGAATGTGTGTTCGCTCCGCAGACGATGGCTGACTCTCCCTGGCCAGACTGAAGATATCGAACAGCTTCATCAAACATTAGTCGACTGAGGCGTATCCACGAGAAACTAGCTCGCGAACCTTGATCAAAGCCCACAAGGCCAGAGCTGCATGCCGTGTCGATAGTATACGACGGGCCGTGGACATCCAGAAGACTTCGCAAAAGAATTCAGACTGACTAGGAGTTGCGCCGAATATGGGTGTACTCACTAACTCAGCCTTCCGCACGCAGTGCTCGTTGCAACACCGGTTCCATAGAATCGCGTGTAAGCTGAATGTGCCGCTTAGTATAATACGACAGGAAGAAATAGAGATGCTTTACCTCCCCAGCCTTTCTCGGAGAAGAGCAACTTGATGTGTCCTTCGTCCATGTTCGCTGCCACAAAGACGCCCATATCACTTCCCTTAAGCCGAGAGACAGGAATGTTAGCGTTTTCGAGCGCTTCGAAGGCAATCTCAAGAGTAAGTCGAATGTTGGGGGCCACATGATAGGCTTCAGCCGACGATATACCAAAGAAGGAGTGATCGAAGTCAGTGATGTTAATGAAGCCAGCTTTCGAAAGGGTGATATCGCCCGGTTGTTCTTCACGATCTGAGTTAGCTGCCCTGTAGAAGCTCGCGTGATCCCATCGGTCTTCCGGAATAGGAGTGATGATATCGTCTCGCTTCTCCATCATGGCGTCCCAGAATTCCTCGGGGCCATTGATGGCTCCGGGGAGTCTGAGAGCTTGACCGACGATGACAACCTCTTCGATGCCATGTAGGGGATGTTGGAAGGTCGGAGTCGGTTCCTCGACGGCAAGGCTGGTGCTAGTCGCAATGCCAAGGGCAAGAGACACCGCTTCAGTAAGTGAACTCAAGTCGACGTAGGTGTGGCAAGTGTTGAGAGGAAGAGATAGACCGAAAGTAGTGTTGATGGCCTTGACCATCTTCGTCGCCATAGCGGAGTCCATACCAAGCTAGAAAGCCGGTCAACATCCATCCCAGAACCTTTGACAAGAAACGCACCTCGGCAAACGATGAGCCATGGTTATCCCTCAAAACACTGTTGTCGATTTGAAGGCCTGAGGAGACAATACCTCCAAGCAGAGCTGCTACTGAGTCCTCTGTAAACTTCCCCGTGTGATCATTGGCTGAAGGGGCAGGCCGCGTAGCTAATGGCCGTCCGTCTTCCCGAGAAAGAAGAGACTCAAGCTGGGCGCCGAACACTGCTTCCAACCTCTTGCGGAAGACCGCCCCCTTGCGAGTAATCGGGATGTGTTGATCTTGATTCAGAATGAGAACTCTTGACCACGATATTCGGAGAGGAGGAGCGAGAGAGCGATTGATCGTGCTGATCTCTCGCGTCACCTCAGCCAGAGCAGCGTGGTAGCCCCGGGTATCGGCGATTGAGAGTTCCAAGATTGCACAGACGACACGCGAGGCGCCACGAAGGAAGTTGTCTCCAACAATGCAGGAACGGTGGATGGCCTGAGATCGATCCAGAGATTCCTCGATGACTCGGGGATCAAGAGTCTCCCCAGAGCTCATCTATGAAAGTCGTCAGGAACCCGGAAAAGTGGATGGTGGGCTTTCCTCAATTAAACCGGGCGGGACGTACCTGGATGAAGTCTTCCTTTCGGCCTTCCCAAACGATTCGACCGTCACCAACAAGTTTATAGATGTCTCCCGTGCGGAGAGTAACTCGCCCGTCGGATCCGACAGTAAAGGCAGAGTAGTTCGGCCTCAAGTAGCCCTTGGCAATGATTGGGCTAGAAATGTGCAGTTCGCCCTCTGTTGACGGTTTTAGTAGGCAATTGTCTTGAAGACAAAACATCGGAGGCATACCGTCTGAAGCGATCTCGCCTTTCTCATCGACGAGATAGAGCTGGCTGTCCGGAACAAGACAGTCGGACATCAGCCATCCTTCGTCGTCGTCGACTGAATTGTGGAACATGGGTCCTTGAAGCGAGGCCCGGGTTAATATATCAAGGCAACTTCGATGGAGGGAGCCTTACCTCCAACTTCCGTCATACCGATATCGATAACAAGAGGGAGATTGATCTCCTTGGCCCACTTTAAGCATCCAGGTGAGGTGGCTGCGCCTCCCGAGCCGAAAATCTTGAAGTTCGACATGACTTTGGTAACGAGTGCTTCATCGTTTCCGGTGGATTTAGCCATGATCCCATCGAGAATCCAGGGCACACCGGCGAACGCATCACAGGACTTCTTCGCCGCGGTGGCAAGTAGCTGGGAGATGACGTCTCCGGAGGCTTCGTCCTGGGTCTCTGAGTGGTACGAAGATGGTCGGACAGCGAACTGGTAGGTACCTCCTGTAAGAAGCAGGGCGGCCCCAAGGTCATGGGAGACACCGATGATATGTGACCAGGGAGACCAGCCCAAGACCTTCAGTTGGTGGAACTCCTTGTTCGGCCACGTCTTCTTCCACCAGTTGAGCCGAGCGGCTGCGCCAGTGAATATGTTGGTGTGGGTGAGAGGGACACATTTAATGTTGGCAATGGAAGATGCAGACGAGGTGTGTAGATACATTCCGACATCTTGAGGGGCGTGGGGGTACGTGGAGTTGGTTTCTTCCAAAGACTGGTCTATATAGCGCTGGCTCAGCGCGAGGATCGTGGTCGCCTTTGACTCGAATGGCAAAAGCGGCATGGAAAGGTCTGGCACATGTAGTCAGAACGTGAATCTTGCAGAATACGCTCTCAGACTCACCAGAGACAATCCGACGTGTAGCGACTTCTGATTCGGGAACCAAGACGCAGGTGGGTCTGATGTCAAGCAACATAGAAGTGAGAATGTCCTTGGGTGTATGGTAGTCGATAGGCGCCACAATACCGCCCAGCTTCCATGTAGCTAGAATTGTTGCAAGAAAATAAGGGTGGTTCTCGCTGACAACAGCGATGGTTGGGCGTAATCCATACGCCTTCTGGATCTCTGTAGCCAAGCAAGTTGAGATGCTGTCCACGTCAGCATAAGTCCAGCGTTCTTCATTACATTCAAGTGCGTCCAAGTTCTTGGTCTCTGGAGAACGAGCGAGTTTCAGAAATATGTCGAAAAGGGTGTCGGTAGATGGTGGTGGGTCCATTGTAGAAAGGGTTAGTGGTGGTTTCTGTGGTGGTCGTCGCAGCTTTATGAAAGGCGAGCTTGCAGCGTCAGAAAGACGTATAAATAACGTTCAGAAGCTGCGCAGATAGGCATCGCCAATCCGCATACTTCGAAGTAGCAGGGAGTCCGGCCCACTTTGACTCCGTACCTCCGGCATATGAGGAGATCCTGGTATGTTGAATGGGGCTGCATCTTAGACCAGCGCCGTCTGGAAGTGATAATCTCGCTGCGTGATACAGGAGTATGTACGAGCGTCCAAATCAAAACCTTGGCTCTCATCCATGAGACCGTAAGACGTATGAGAGACGACATAATCGGGCTCAAAAGGAAGTCTTCTAGCCGAATGAAGTTAAGAATCAGCTTGCCACGACGCAGATGCAAAATTTGAGAAGGGGACCGCACACCTGAGAAGGACAAGAACCCGTTATGCGTTGAGAGAAGAGCCCTTTGCCTGGACCGAGATTACAGGTAGGCTTCGCGGTTTCTGAGCCGTTAAACGGGTCGGCATTGAGTTGGCGCCGCCCAATTGCTGCTAGTGGCCCAGTGTCAAGAGCATCGTCTTCAATGTTGATCTCTAGCCCATGAGAATTTCCGTCCACTTACCCCATCCTCTTCCTGAGGGTGTGACTCGGGGATAGCTCAAACATGAACGTCGAGGACGAAAGACGACAAATGCCCGCCACAATCGTCATGAACTTCCATCACGGAATATTCCGGGAGTGACATAAGGTTTCACAGCCACAGCTGTCTGGAATGGGCGCCTAAATCCAAAAGAGCGCTGGGGTGATATCGCGTGCGCACCCTCACCTCGACTCTGCGACGCCAATGCCGAACTGAGGGAGTTCCGTGACGCCTAAACTTATATGCGTCGATGACGGAAGGAGGTACTCATTGAGATCTACTTCGTTACATACTGAATATACCAGCTTCACGTTTCTTGCTCTGGATAGGATAAGTGCAGACCAGTGACAGGGCTAACCCAATCGCCAACCCTATTGCCACCGTGACCAACTTCCCTGCTGTCTGGAAACCAGCAATGTATGAATTAATCGAGCCTGAAGTCTGCTGAGATGCAAAAGTAAGAAGGCCACCCGTCCCCAAGCCAGAGGGAAGTTGGAATAAGATCCCCGTTATCTATTAGAATATCAAATGACGTGAGCCAAGGACGGACAAAGAAACCCGAAGCCGTTGAAAGTGCGTACCATCACAACAAACGCATTCCCAGAAAACAAACGGGCATAGATATTAGCAATTATTCCAACAGCAAAGGCGCTAGAGGGGGTCGGGCTATTAATAAGCCTATCGCGGAGCAGAAAGAAGAGCTAAACTACCCAACTGCTGCGGGAATTTCATTCTGCCCAGGAAACTTTGTCCCAGTAAAGTAGTTCGTTACCCAGCCTGCGCAGGAGATGCTAACCAACACCGGCTACAAAGGAGATTAGCGCCCTTAGGTCGGTATAAACTAGATGAATTTGAAAACATACGAGTTCACGTGGTTTCCACCTGGCGCCGTTCTTCAAACTTAGGAATAAAGAAAACATTGGAACAGTCAAGAATGCTGAAGGGTCGGTCAATCTGCACATCGAGGCGATAGAATGGTAGCGCTTACCCCACATCTTACTCGGTGTCCTTTGATACCATGGTCCGTGTGGATTATGCGCCGTTGAGCAGACATAATCTTCTGACCCAACTATCTCGCGCCCAGTAATAATTCGGTATATCTCTGCTCCCATCGTAAAGCCAAAGCCAAGGAACAGGGCGTACACAATAGCATAGCATATTCGGATAGACCCAGAAATCATGTTCCTAGACACGAGTTCCAATGAAGCATTCAGCACGAGGAAGCCCTATGCAAATTCTTCATGTTAACGCCCATGATAGCCGTCTACGTTGACGAGGCAGCCTACCGGCAAGATCAACACAACCGAACTAGAAGCCACAGCAGAGTAGCAGAACTTGTGGCTCGCAGCGAGAGCAGCTGCGATAAGGCTGCTAAACATCGTGATCGTTATCCTGTGTAGCCATCTTCAGATGCATTTCCAGTTAAAATGTAAGGCTACGCACTCGAAAACATGGGAAAACAGGATGTTCCGCACGCTCAGCATCTGGACTACGACCAGGATAGCTCCAAGAGGAAAACAGATAACCGCATCAATAAAGCTTCCGGCAAAGCTAACTGTGCATATCCATGTGGAGCACAATCCTCCTATGAGGACCACCTGCCACCCGTGGTACAGCGGCGGCTTGAGCATCAACGTATCCAGGCTTGCTGACGCATCGGCCACCGAAAGCTTATCATGTATGACCTGGAAATGAAGTAGTTCAGCGTTACCTCCGTCATAACATGGGCACAGCTAGCTACTCGGTACACACTAAGGAAGCTAGTTACTCACTTTCCAATAAAGGCGATATGCATCCGTGAGCTTCCCAAGGTCCAACGCGCTAGGCTGGCGGATAAACTTGACGTAGCTGGTACCCGTGGCCGTGTCCTCAAAACTTAGCAATGCTACTTCCGGGAGGTACAAGAAACTGAGATTGATGTCGAGTACTCGGGCGGCGGATTGAATTTGGGGCTGCAGTCGGTGGGTTGGCGAGCCGAACATCATCATCGCCCGAGTGAGCTTGAGTATAAACTCTTCCCTCTGGATGATCTGCGCGATATGTTTCGTGATCTAGGGGTGGAATCAAAGAACAGCAGTTTAAACATCGTCGGTGTTCAAAGGGAGAAATGAAATTGTAACTCACAAACACCTCATCCTTTCGTCTCTTCCGTCTCTTCGCCTCCTTCGTCCTACGATGTCGTAACGCGTGGTGATCCTCAGGCTCGCGATCGCTTGCAGCGGAGTACGAAGTTGGTGTGTTGTACCCACTAGAGCGACGAGAGCTCCGAAGAGATTCCATTGACAAATTCGGCAGCCTAAACGCCTTTTTTTATCACCTCCACCCTCCCGAACAGATGGTGCAGCCGATGTAGGCGACTGCGGCCGTGAGGGTGTCGCCGTGTGGTCCGCGAACGTCGACACCCGATCAAAGTAGCTTGGGTCTGTTCTTTCGGAGGGTACATTCTCAGCTGAGTATCTGGATCGACACAGTTCAGCTATACTCGACTCATGGGTAAGCTGTCCTGACTTACCGGGAAAGACCATACCCAGGGCGCTTCAAATTGGGCTGGAGTGTTGCGCGGTGGGGTGAAGCTACTCCTGCCAAACTACCGGTTGCGGCAATGAGAGGCCCGAACACACCCGCTCCACTTCTAGCTTGTGCAGGTCGAGGGACCATCCCTAACGAAGGGATGTTGGCTCGTGGTCGAGGAACCCGAGATCTCTTCCTAACCTGGTCATCGAAGCGTCCGTCAGCATCTGTAGCGCGCAAGGAAAAGTTACGTTGGCCCGAGGTTGAAGAATGTAATAGAAGGTCGAAGGAGCTGACCTTGTTTAATATCACGATCGCGCTCTCGATGCCCCTTCGAATCGCTGTACCAATCTTTCGCGGGTGATTCTCGCCCAGAGGGTGTAGTTGACGATACGTAAGACGACGTGTCGTCTGACGAAGGGGGTTCGCGCAGCCTGAGCAAAGTCGAGAGGATGCCATGCCTGCCCTCCTGCCTGTTCTCCTTTCTTCCCTCCAGCACCCCCCTGTCCTCCCCACCCATTGGATCATGCGGAAAGGGGGATAATTCCTCCATAGGAAGCTGCACATCTGCCGACGTGTTATCGTGGGGCACTGCTGCTGCAGCTTCCTCCCGCCGAGCTTGGACTCGCTCGCCTCTCCTGATTCGGCGCCTGAGTGCTTGGACCATCCGCTCCGCCTGGCGTTCTGCATACCACGTTAAGTCGTGTTCCATCGGTAGCCCAGCTTCCTCATCCTTGTATACTGGTGCATTTATCATGCTTCGAGCAGGCAAAGGGGGTGGGGACGACCTTGGGGAACGACCCGGGGTTGACGCGGACGTGTCAACACCGGAATCGCTCCCGCGATCGCTGTCGTCTTCGCTGCCTGGACCATAGTCACTGATATGCGCATCAGTGGTGGTGGTATCTTGGATCTCAGGGCGCTGTGGGTAATAGTGAACCTTGCTCAAAGGGGAGGGTCCTCCAGTTGGTGCCGAACGTTGACGATGCTTCTCCAGCGCATCAGCCAAGGCATTGAACGCTTCTGGCTATTACATGACACAATTTAATCTTTCCCGAAGGACAAGCATATACCAAGATAGACGTACATCTTCTCCAGATGGGTCAAGGACACGATGAAAGGTATCTTCGCTCGGCCTCCTCCCATTCTCGTCGAGCCATTGGATCTTTCGTGGTGTTTTACGGCCTGCTGCCTTGTCTTGATGTTCGAGAACGTCTTTCGGGGGCGACGAATCCTCTTTGGGCATGGTTTGTCGTGGTTGTATGAAGGCTCTGTCGAAGAAACCACAGAAGAGGCCAACAACTGTGTCATGACGCGCTCCAAGACATTTGACTCGATCGTCATGCTGTCACCTGAACCGCCGGCTCAATGCTGTTCCAACCCATTGCGACCTCCAAAGGAGGATATTTAGACCCCTATGCTTATTAGGAGTCCCCCAACGAGCGGGGAAAACAGCGGAGGATAGACAGGCATAGATGTCGACTGCTGAACATGGTGGTTTGGGTTCAAGAGCGAACAAGCGCCCGCCTGGGAAAGAACCCCGCCTGTTACGGAAGTCGTTCGGCGGCGTCGGCCGCGTTGCACAAACCTTGTTCGAACAGCCCGCCCGCCTGCCGACCACAGAATCAGAACTTGCCAATTAGAAAAAGAAACCTGTGCCCCAATACCGTTCTAAAGGCGACTGGCTGCCCATCGATCAGCAGCCGCTTGAAAAGAAATATTTTGTATCTCAGCCGTCGAATGCTTGTGTGGTGGGCTTCGACGTCGACGTGTGGGGAGTGGCCTACACTGTGACCAGTGGGATACAGGGTACCGAGGGGGCGTGGGGGAGGCGACATGTTGGTCTGGGACGCGACGACTCATATCACTGTGGTCAAGTAGCGAATAAACTTCAAGATGCGGAGTGTGATGTAAACTATGGATCCAGCTCAAGCATGCTCAAAAACATCTAAGCGCTCGAGCGCGTTCGACCTTTCAAACGGTCAGCGTAGATGGCGGGGAGAAGGCAGAGATTGACTGTAATACTCTTCCTTCGACACAACATTATAATCTATGCAACAAACGAGATCAATCCAACTCGTTGAGATACGGGCAAGAACACCATCATAGAACACGTACTCCTCTCCGGCCTCAACCTCATCGTAAAATCCACGCGCATCTTTCCTGACATTTCCAGCCGAGCAATGATCGATATCCAAGTCTTCCCCACGCTTTCCTTTCACGCGAAAGCAAGCACTGCTCTCGACCCGTCTCGCCGAGTCGAAGGGATGTCCGCATTCTCCCTATCGCACAGTACCTTTATGCATCCCACTCCGTGATGCAGCCCGGGAAGAGCCAGTCTGTGGAGGTCCCTCTCTCATAATTGTGAAGGCCGATCTACAAATTGGCCGCTGGTACTAAAATCCGAAGGTGCGATAACTCGCTTTAGCGCCCCATCCCGAAGTGCCAGGATTGATTTGTCTTTTTTGGTGGAAGCGATGACGCCGGGTCTGGTTGGGTAACTACTAACAATGAACATCAGCAGAAAGGGTTGGAGACTTTGAATGGAAGGTTACAACCTCGACGTCCCAGGACACGGTGTTCTCAACTTATGAGCTTCAGCTCATCAGTTAAGTTTCTCCATCTACTTAATGTCGGTTGAGCGGGAACCCTGCTGGGATCGCTACCTATCGCTACTAGTATTGCTTCCTAACCTTTGCACATATTTGGAAAGAGACGGCATAGCCTTTAACTTCAAGTCGTCACATAAGAACATCGTGGCTTGCCTCGAGGCAAACACCTTCACGAAATGTATGGCACAGGACAATGAGATCAGAGTCGGTGACAGCAAGGTGACAGGCCTCTTCAGCACCGGCGAAAGCTCACCGGCGTCCGAGAAAGCTCGAGGAGGCATCGCTGTTCAGAATATAGGACTTGAACGACACCAGACCCAGAAGTGAAAGCGCACCGGCGTACGAGAAAGAAGGGATTGCGGTTCAGAGGAAGGACAACGACATCAGACCCAGTCATGAAAGCGGACCCGCGTCCATGAAAGAACTTCGAAGGGAAAGTTGCTGTTCACGCGCGGTTGGGCTTTGTAGCCTGCACAGCCGTTAGTCGCCCCCGACCAACGCGACTCGCATGCTTCGGTGACCATTTCGGGATACGAAGGGCTGTAAAAGGCCCGAAGACGCGCACTGACGTCGCAGGCAACGAGGTCTTTGTCTACTTTCAAATCTGTGCTTTGCGCCCGGCGTCTACGCCTTTGAGCCACCATCATGCACACCCTTCTCGAACTGATGCGCTTTGGTCGTTGGGCAAAGCAGAAAACGTATAAGATGGGCTTTGGATGAGCTTGCTTTCTCCAAGTTCCCCCCTTCTGTCCTCCGACAAAGCCCTCTCCCCTCCCTGCCCTCTCAAGTCCTGCATTCACACCTCCTCTCTCTCCTCCATCTACCCCCCTCGTCCAGCGCTATGCAGGTTAACCACCATTTGGGCATGCGTTCAAGCAGCTTCCTCCCCCCTCAGGGACACATGCAGCCGTACCTTGCATCGTACGTCGCTGATCTTCCCCTCCATTGACCATCCTGCTGAACGATCGCCTACCTTATTTCCTCCAGGTCGCAGCCCCCTCAGCAATCCAAGACTTTGCCTCAGAAGGTTATGGCGGCTCTCCAAGGGCAGTGGGCAGCCAGCACTGGCAAAGGTCAAGTTCCGCCAATGCCCCACATGCACGGGGCCAACATCCCAGGACCCTCAAATGGCCCCCAACCATTTTTCCCAGCCCATCCCCGAGCATACCATGACCTGTCCATCGACCGCCTCATCTTAGCCCAAGCCCACCGCCGCCTCAACGTCCCCATCCCCAACGCCGCGGAAGTCTACCACAGTACCAACAGACCCGAGGTGAAGCTGCATATGCTGGAGGCAAATCTCCAGAGGGGGGTGAATGAGCTGTGGAACATGGGAAAGAAGTGTAAGCTTGTTTCGTGGGACGGGAAGGACGTCCTCCTGCCACAACTTGCCGCTTTCCCCACCCCAAGCTTTACGGCGCCGTCGGTTTCCCAGGCCACCGCTCCCGCCGCCGTCCCAACTCAGGTCCCCACTCCCGCTGCCAACGTGCAACAGCCATCTCCTCAGGTTGCCGCCCCCACCGTCACCGTCCCCCATCCCGCTCCTCAGGTTCCCGCCCCCACCGTCCCCGTCCCCAAGCCCGCTCCTCTAATCGCCACCCCCACCCTCCTCGTGCCCGTCCCCCAGCTCCCTGCTGCTCAGTTCTCCGCCTCCACCTCCAGCCTCTGCATTCCCCAAGCGTCGGTAATACCCACACATACCCAATCGACCCTAGGGAAGCGCAGGGCCTGCGAGATCGAGCCCGAGACTGAGAACGCGAACGCGACCTCTGAGCCCGGCCCCAGCACCAAGAAGCTTAAGGCGCGCGCATCCGAGAGCAAGGCCGCCGAGAGCGCGCCGATTCAGAGGAACGGTTCGAACAGGCAGGGAACACCGGCTGGCGCGAGGAACGTCAGGAAGGCCAAGGCTGCGGAACTCGCAGGTGCCCAAGGGGCGCAGGCGTCATCGTCCAAGGTGGTACTCGAGCACCTGGTGCCGAGCCTCCCTCTCGGCGGCCCCGTCTTCGCGACGCAGGACCCGAATGCTGAGGTCGATCTCTGCGCTCCTGGACAGATCTTCGTTCCTACCGCAGAGGTTCAAAACACCGAGCAGCTTTTAGACCAGTACCTCAGCCAGTTCATCAATCTGGATCAGTGCGAATCGCCTGCCATGGTAAGTGGTGTCCCTTCCCGATTATCGTGTAACAACCAGCTAACCGTTGTTGGAAACAGGAAACAGCGCCGGCGATCCCGCAACCACAAGCGCAGGTTGAGGCTCTAACCCAGAGCTATCTCCCTGCACCGTACAACAATATATCTGGCGCCGACAATCAGTTCGGTGCGACCAACAACGACCTCCTCTGGGGAGAGGACCCGTGGCCCGTCGATGGCAACTGGGACGGTTCTCAGCCGTTGGTGAACCACAGGTGGAACTTGCCAGTGTCGTCGTACGAGAATATGAATAGTGTGGTGGGGGCGGGGGTTACGATTGGAGAGATGGGGCACGGGCTGTTGTCGGAGGCAGCCCAGTAGATGAGCGCGACGGCGATGGGAAAGCAGAGGGCTAACTCAGTTACCCATAGATTTTTAACTTTCTTACCTTTTCTCTCTCCCTTTCTCCTCGCTTCTTCTCCTTCTTCCTCTTTCGCCACTTTCCCCTTTGTGATCATGGACCTTCTCTTTCTTATTACTTATTTATTGGACCTGTCAATGAGCTGATACGTTTCTCCTGGCTGCATCTCAATGTGTATTTCGTACCTAGATTCTTAGAACAAAGTCGTTTCGGAACCTTCAGGCAACCGCGCGTGATGACGGGGTGAAAAGAAGGAGTATAAGCGATTGAGAACAATGCATGGCGTTGCAAAGGTACGTTAACAGACGACAGCTACAGTTGTATCACATCGATAACGATCGTATAGAGGATTTAATTTGGTGAGAAGAACAAGGAGTGGAATTACGTTGGGTTTTCGGGCGAAACGCGGCGACTGTGGCGCGAATCGATGGGAGTATTCGGCCAAGTCCGAAGAAACACCCTCAACCGCAAACATTCACAAAGTCTGGGTGTTTAAGCGCCCAAGCTCGCTAACCGTTTCCTTCGGTGTTACACTGTTGGGATTGCCATGGTTGTAGAGTATCGATTAGGACGTTGCATCCACTTCCGCAAGTACCATGGTGCAACCAATTCTTCTTCTCTCCCCCCATATATCCTGAACGCATTTACCCCGCCTCCGCAATCCCCAGTGCAAAGGTACAGTGGAAGGAGAAGATAGGTCGGGAGGTTCGGACAATGCAGATCTAAGCCACCCCTTCAGTATGTTTGTTGCGGTGTCTTATTTCTGAGTTCACGCGAGAGTTGGGGCGCCTCAGCTGGCAGTGAACTCTAGGAGATGGATAATGGAAGGAACGATTTACTTGCATCTGTGTGAGTACGAAGCGCTAAAGTCATTCTTGCGAATTTTGCGGTAATATTTTAAGACTATATATCCTGCGCTTTAGCTTGTATCAGGATGGGTAAATCGTAGTTGGGCCTTGGGGCCTCAGAAGCAGTAAGAGACTTTAATTGTACCACAAGAGGAATTGCTGAAGAAGCGCTGGAACTGACGCTCTTGAGGCATAAAAGATATTGACACACTACATAGCATATAGTACCTCTGAGCTCAATGCTTTTCAGAGGCCCACCAAGTGGTGTGCTACTCAAGGCCGACCGCCGAGGAGCGGTCACGGGAAGTTGCGCGAGGGCGCAACATGGACAAACAACACGCCCAGTACTATATATTGGACTGGTTCCTTCATCCATCCTCTCCACATCTTTCTTCCCTTCTTCCATGTTCTCCCTCAAGGTCTGCGAGAATTTACACTAGGCGTTGTTGCGTATCGGTTCAAAGGTGCGACTCCCCAAGTTTGGTCCAAATCGCCTTTCGTCTAACCCACTTTCCTTCAAGTCGCGCGGTGTTAGGGATTCTTGGCGACCGGGGCAAAATTGTCAAGGCGGGCACTCGATATCGCCTTTTTCTATACCGCTGTTGTTGCTCAGCGTTGAGCTCGAGGTACCCGTTCTCGCCCTCGACGGCGCGGCGCTACTTGCTACTGATGTAACTGATCCCGAGATGACCCTAACCCGGGCAGCATCAGACGGCGCCGTCAAACAAAGGCAAAGGATGCGAACGCGGGCCAGCTTGAACTTGGCGCGCACCACCACCCGACCTCAACCTCCACGATGTCTGACAAGGAGCTCTTTGCCTCCTTTGCCGAGGTGCTGGCCCTCAGCCAGGCCATGAAGGACGATCTGCCAGGGCTGTTGGACCCAGAAACCGGCTTCGCACCGAGAATGCGCCAATTGTGCATGGAACAGTACGTAGCGTTGGACAGACAGTGTCGCAAAGCTGACTTGGGATAAAGTATTCAGGAGCTTGAGGAAGCGCACGCATCGCCAAAAGAGATCGAAGTGCTAAGACTGGAAGAACACACCTGGAGTCTTCTACAAGCGCTCCTCCCTGCCCGAAAAACCGAATTCCTCCCCAAACCCACCGCTCAACAGCTTATCGCGATAAACCCATACACACCGCCGTCGACACTCGCCCAAGCGGTTCTCAACTCATCACGCCTTCTCGAAGAGCTCGTCGTCGTGCGCGAATGGCTGCAAGACACCGCACCCACCCCGCCCATTCCAGAGGCGACGACGGGGTACTGGAAGTTCACCAAGCACAACGTGCTGCAGGGCATGCGCTCCGGCAACACGTATCGGGACGGGCTGGTGAAGGAGCTCGACCCGGACGCACCGAATCGCGAGGAGGGGAGAGCGTTGGCGTCGGACGACGCGAGCTACGAGAAGGGCTTGTTGCAGGCGTTATACGCGTGCGTGCGTGCGGGTCGCCTGGAAGACGCCGTGGACTTCTGCAGGCGGGCCCACCAGCCATGGCGAGCCTCCAGCATTCTCGGTTCGCGTCTCTTCGCCTGGCCTGCGATATGTGAGTGCCGTCGTTCTAGCGCGTTGATCCCGGTGTTCACGCTGTGTTAGCCACAGAGTCAAAGGACGACGACGCCATGGCGGAGGACGATGCAGAGTTCTGGCATGGGAACCGGCGGCGGAAACTGTGGAAGAAGACCTGTGTGCACGCTGCCCTCAACAATACCCTTTCGGACCAGGAACGACTGCTCTACGCCGCGCTTGCCCCTTCCCCCTTGACGGCCACGATCCTCAAGTCGGCGTGCAGGACGTGGGAAGACCATCTCTGGGTCCAAATCAGCATCATCTGCGAAGAGAAGGAGTCCTTGGAGCTGAGTCGGCTGAGCGGAAGCTTCTGGGAGGGAGGTGAGCCGGAAGAGGTCGACCAGGAGGAGTGGGAGGAAGAGGTCATCGAGACGCTGGATACGTTGCAGGACGTCGCAGTGCTCGAAGGGTGCGTCATAAGCTCCTCCCATGCGGTATATTCTGACTCTCTCCAGTCCGAAAGCAGACCATGCCTTCCATTTCTCGCAACTGCATATCATCCTCAACCGCACCGACCAGCTTCTCAAAGCGTTCGACGGGACCCTCTCTGATGAGCAATTCCGCAAGGACTCTTTCGAATACGCTCAGCTCACCCGCTTCTTCGCCCACCTCTGCCTCTTCCTGCAACTCATCGACATCCCGACGCCGCCGATTGAAACTCAACATATTCTCGAAGCCTACCTTCAAGTTCTCGAACAGGCGGAGCAGCGGCCATTGATCGCGATGTACGCTGGTGCCCTGGGAGACAACGCTGTTGAGCGATATGCATTGTTCTTGGTGTCGCTTGAGCTGAATGCGGACGTGGGGGAGAGGCGGTTGGCGCTGACCCGGGCGAACGAACATGGCCTCGACATGTATCGTGTGGCTGTCGTCACTGCCGAACGGACAATCGAGAAGGCCTTCGATCTTCTTCCTGAACCCAAAGGTCCCCTACCGTCAATTATTGCCCTCCCTCAGCCACCGACTGTCGACGAACTGTTCTTGCTTCGCTCAATCGAATGGACGACGTTCCACGAGGAGACGTACGAAGTGGCGTTGGAGCAGACCAACGTCATTCTGCGCTACTTCCTCGGTGTTGGGCGTGTGCAGGCGGCTCTGTCATTGTTGGAGATGCTGCCGAGCGGGCTTGCGGATATCAGCGAGCCAGAGACGAGGGCTACTGAGTATCTGCATTATAGGCAGTTCTTTGTTATTTGGGAGCAGTTGGAACGGGTTGTGGAACAGAGAGGGCAGGGTGATCTGCCCTTGTCGAAGGATGAGAGGGCGGCTTGGCTCAGCCAATACAGGGTACGCATCCAGACTTGGGTTTGAATGACTCTCCGCTGACATTTGGGAATAGAACTCTATCGATCAGGCTCATGAGCAGGTTACGACGCTTTTGACGACAGAGTGGCTTGTGCCAAATGAAACGGAGGTCAAACTTGGTAAGCAGATATAGTTCGAGTCTATCGCCGTGTGCTAACTCGATTTTCTCCTGTAGCTGATAGAAGAACGCGAGAACTCCTCCGCATTCGACAACTCTACATTCCCGAAATCATCTTCCGCCTACACTTTATCCTCATCAACTCTCGTCAATGGATACCCGAGTGCGTTTGACCGTCTCTCTCTCTTAGTACCACCATTCACCTTGAGTATGTTCTAGGAATCTGAAGCGTGCGCTGAAGCTCGCCGATATCGTCGCGGACTCGAGATACAAGCTGTATGACGACTTCGTGAACCCCGATGGACCCGCGCGGCTGGGCAAGTATCTGCGGGCGGTGAAGGAGGCCTTCGTGGCGGGGTTGGAGAAGGGCGGGTCGGATCCGTTTAGGCCGGTTTTGGCTGCGTTGTAGTTCTATCCGTGGTTCTTTTCTTTGTATAATGCTTTGTTGTTTGACAGGTATCGTCCTTGCTGAGAGTCCTCCGACTCGGATGTTCCTATCCTCGGTATATGCCGACGCGCCTCTAGACGATATAAAGGGTTTCTGAGCCACGCTGCTCCTTGCCTCTTGCCTCCCATCTGCATCATCCCCCAGCGGTGGCACCGCCGTACCACACCGATATCTCTCCGCTCGAGACATTGTATATCATCGAGCTCGGTCGAGGAGGGATAATACTGTTCCATAGGGACACCGAATTGTTTCTCGGCCCCAGATGCCTGTTGAGTGGCACAGGTTGGAGATAGCTCTGTGTTTGAGCCTGCTCAACCTGCCACGGCGTCGCCAGAGGCATCTACTGTGGGCCGACAGGTTAGCTGGTTGCAATCGATGAATCGAGGAGGCCCTAGCGATCC
This sequence comes from Ephemerocybe angulata, assembly GCA_013368325.1. Taxonomy (NCBI): domain Eukaryota; kingdom Fungi; phylum Basidiomycota; class Agaricomycetes; order Agaricales; family Psathyrellaceae; genus Ephemerocybe; species Ephemerocybe angulata. Next base: position 510,407 of record JAACJK010000171.1, read on the forward strand.
ATTCGGAAGGGGGTCGGGGATGGACGCGCTGTTGAAGTGGTTTGGCAGGCTGTTCCCCGATATCTCGGCGTTGGAGGCACCCTACCCCATCGAGGAGGGGTGCTGTCCCATAGTGGCATTGGTGGCACCGAATTAAATATCGGCGCCCGTTGAACTTGAGGTGGACAGGGAGATAGCTCTGTGTTAGAGCCTGCTCAACCTGCTGTTGCTGCGGGATCGCCGGGGACATTTCCTGTAATCCACCGATGGTTTAGCTGGTTGGTATCGATGAGTCGAGGAGGAGCGCTTAGCCCTAGCGATCCATTCTGGAGGGGGGTCTGAATCGGGAATGGACGCGCTGTTGAAGTGGTTTGGCAGGCTGTTCCCCGATATCTCTCGGTTGGAGACATTGTATACGTACCCACCGAGGAAATGTACTGTCCCATTGGGGCATTTAATTGGTGGCATCGAACTGATTGTCGGCGCTAGTTGAACATGACGGACAGGGAGATAGCTCTGTGTTAGAGCCTGCTCAGCCTGCGGGGTCGCCAGAGGCATCTGCTGTGGGCTGACAATGATTAGCTGGTTGGTATCGATGAATCGAGGAGGAGCGCTTAGCCCTGGTGATGCGCTCTGGTTGGGGCATATGTAGATCTACTGTGGATGATTCTTCAGTGAAGTTGGGATTTGGGTGCGGTGAGGGGTGTGTATGGAGGGTGTGCAGGTGTGGGATGCTGTCATGATATCCTATCATATTCCTATCCCGACTGGTCCAGCCTAGTATACTCGTATATATACTCGTATCCCATGTAGACGACTCTCCATTGTCGTCCTCTTGTGTCCTCCTATAGATCGCTTTGCTCCCTTCTCTCCCGTGCTCCACTCGTCGCCCGTGCCCGTTGTGTCCGTCCCTGACATTAGGACGACAATTTTTTTTAGGAAATACAGGAAACGGACATCGCCTGTAGCGACCACTCACGTCCTTACATCATGTTACCACTTAGACATTCTCCCAATCCAAGTCCACGCGAAGTGGCATATTCAAGTCCACGCGAAGTGGCAACCTCAAGTCCACGCGAAGTGGCGAGCCCAAGTCCACGCGGAGTGGCAAACCCAAGTCCACGCGGAGTGGCGAACCCAAGTCCACGCGAAGTGGCATATGCGGAACCACGCGAAGTGGTAGCCTCACCCACCCTCGTACCCCAAGACCTTAACCAATCCCTTCTATGCGACGAAATGTCTCCCTTGACCTCCCTTTCTTCCGGCAGTACGATCCCCGACCAAATCCCACAAGACCAACCTGCTGAACGGCGAGCGAACCTATGGGACCCATCGCCCACTTGGCCTAAAATCCCCTCATCTGCCTCCATGTTCAGTCAACGACCTCCGATGTTCCACCAGCGATCCGCCTCCTTTACAGCCCCCCTTCGAGGGGACCTTCCTTCCTACAACCCTACGCCCAGTCCGACCCACCTCGTTCCCCTGAGATACCCCGGGCCAACACCCCTCGTCAATTTGGAAACCAGACTCCCCGTCCCGTCTCTCAGGCTTCTTCCCACTCCGACTTGTCCTACACCGACGAACACCCTTCCTTCTCGTCTTTCACCAACGGTGTCTCCAGAAACAACATGGACCAACGTTCCCAGTACAGCAGCCGAGCCATAACACCTATCGAAGAAGCCGTTGATGGCAATGAACCTCTAGCGCCCAATATCCCCATTCAAACATCGGCGCCTATTCCACTCGTCAACCAACAAGACAGCCTGTACCCAACGCTACATCCTGTCGACTGGAAGAACCAGGCTCAGCAGCCACCACAGAACCCGCCAATGACCCTTACGACATGGGTCAACTGAGCTTACATGTGGTCCATCTGTCATGGATCAGTAGAGGTCAGTTGGCTGCTGTCAATGGCTTGTATCAGTTGATGTCCGCCAATTGAGCCTTCGTTGTGGTCATAAGTAAACCCAGTGCGGGGTGTATTAATCGGGATTCGGCACTTGATCGGCACATTTGCAATGCCCGCAATAGCACCACGGTCGGATGACTCGGATCTCACTTGGATCCCACACCCGGCGGGAATGCCCGTGTGTAATTTCAATTCCCATTCGGGTGCTGGACACCTGGCGGGAATGCGCGCCGCGCGTGCTGCAACCCGACTATGCAGCAGCCGCATGACCTATGCAATGATGCGGATGGGTTAGGTGTCTCGCGCGCCGGGCATCCCGTGCGTCGGACGCCTTGTGGCCCGACTTTAGGCCTTCAGTAGTTCTAGAGACATGATTTAGATGATAAGAATATACATACGCGAATAAGAACTAAAGTATACTTTTAGAAGTGGTCTGTGAAGCACGCGGGCGGATAAAGCGCGGACGCCGAATAGCTATTCCATAGTTCAGAACTATCAAACTTATTCTCCACGGACCCCACATTCCTTGATAACATGTGAGAACAAGAAGGGTGAAGAAGGTCCCACTCCGTAAATCTATCAAATCCTGATCTACGTATTTACAGTGGAGTTAGCATTAGAAGCAGCCGCGAGCCCAGACTTTAGGCTCTCGGCCCTTGAATGTGAGTACATAGCCCGATTAAGGGCATCTACAACCTTCTGAGTCAGAATGCGTGTACGCAATAGGTTCTCGTGGTGTGCAAGAGTACGCTCCTGGATTTCCACCAGATCTTGTAGATGAGCATCAAGAAAACCGCTTGCGACCCGGACAGTATCGTGCGCACGCAAGTCCCAGTACCTGTTGATATTGTGATTAGCCTCCCAGATGTACAATCGTTAGATAGAAGCAATAATTACCCATCGTTTAACATCTCTGCCGCAGTTTGACGAAGTGACTGTGCGGTAGAGCTCGCGCCAGTCTTCTGCACAGGAAGCCCGGCCTCTGCACGACCCTTGCTTTCGGCCACTCGTTGAGCGGTGTCTTCAAGTTCACGATTAAAATTGACATATTCCCTTGACGCTGTGGGCGGCGGTCCAGGGTGAGGGCCGGTTGGACGCAATGTAGGACGTGGTGTCAGGGAAAGTGGCGGCACAGTGCCGGGGGTGATGTACTTGGGTTTCGTCTCTTGGGATTGAGTCGGAGAGTCGTCAAGTGCCCTGCTGAAGATATCAGCGGAAGGCAAACGCTGTTGTATCTCTTCAAGAAATCAGTATTAATATAGGAGCATTGGGGAAAAGCACAGGGGAGGCCGCGTACTGGCATTGCCGTCGTTTCTAAGAGCCGTTGGGGTGTTCGACCTGACGGCGACGCTATCCTTCATCTCGAAGTCTGGTTATTAAATAGCAAAAGCCCGAATAGGTTAATAAAAATGCAGCGAAGACCGTAAACCGCTAACTGACCCATGTTCTCAGTCGATGCCAATCTGCGTGAACAGGTTAATGAGGAGGAACCTAAGAAGATGTCGATATATTATATGGATGAGGGTGGGAGGACTTGTGGACAATTATCGGAATAAGGGCGCTTCGCAAATGTGATAAATCACTAGGAGCACAGGTAGTCTTGCTCATCTTGACAGATCGAAGGCTGGATAAGGATTCCTACCATCGTTTCGCTGATAAAGAGGCCATCGATATCAGTCCATCCCTGTGTGCATTAACTAGCAAAATCTTTCACGACGCTTCTAAGTTTTATCTGTCACTTAAACTTGACTTCAACCTTCGACCTCTCGTTCATCAAGCGCTTAGCCTCAACAAAGGAATGTCGAATATCCACAACGCGGAGGACGGCAGTCCTCCATTGTCAGTTGAGGAATATCAAGAAAAGATTACAAGCCTGCACAACCTGCTCGATGGTGCGGAAAGTTGGACGGGGGATACGCCGAATATTGGGAACAGACTCACTGCCATTATCCTGGACGCGGTCAGTCTGATTGAGCAGAATGCAAGCATTTGTTATTAAAGAGATTCACTAATACATGGATTAAGGTTCCAGTCCTCGAAGGCTACGTACACTGTGGAAAGCGAAACTTCAAACGCTCGTTGCGCGTCGACGGTTGGCTCGAGGAACTTCGATTTAAACGCCTTGAATACGGTGCAGGCTTACCTGTTTCATCCTTCGATTTCTCGGTCTTCCAACGCACCCCATTCTCTATGACTCTCGGCGAGGCTTCAGGAAATGCAGAGAGTACCACCAGGGCACCAAGGGAGGCGGAGATGGGAAGGGAGAGATTGGGGACGGGAGTCGGGGTTAGTGCTATGAATGTCGGGCCCGCAAACGCTGGTGGCGATGGTATTATTGCAGGGGGCATGGGCGGAAACACGGGCGGTGAGGGTAGGGAGAGTGTCGGGTCTGTAGCGGGCGTAGGGAGTGGAGGCAAGTGGGTAGCGGGTGTCGGAGGTGTCGGAGGTGTCGGAGGTGTTGCGGGTGTCGGAGGTGTAGCGGGCGGAGAGCGTGGACGCGGGGGTGTAGCGGGTGTCGGAGGTGTTGCGGGTGTCGGAGGTGTAGCGGGCGGAGAGCGTGGACGCGGGGGTGTAGCGGGTGTCGGAGGTGTCGGAGGTGTTGCGGGTGTCGGAGGTGTAGCGGGCGGAGAGCGTGGACGCGGGGATGTAGCGGGTGTTGGAGGTGTCGGAGGTGTGGCGGGCGGAGAGCGTGGACGCGGGGGTGTAGCGGGTATGGGAGGTTTAGCGGGCGTCGGACGTGACGCGGATGTGGGTGTTGAAGCGGGCGGAGAGCGTGGACGCGGGGGTGTAGCGGGTATGGGAGGTGTAGCGGGCGTCGGACGTGATGCGAATGTCGGTGCCGAAGCGGGAGGAAGGCGTGAACGCGGGGGTGTGGCGGGCGTTGGAGGCGTAGCGGATGTGAGTGGTGTGGCGGGCGTTGGAGGTGTGGGAGGTGTCGCGGGTCTCGGTGTTGTAGCGGGAATTGGAGGTGGAGGTGTCGCGCGTGTCGGTATTGTAGCGGGCGTAGAGCATGGAAGCGGGGTTGGGGCCGCCGTTAAAGGCGTAGCGGGTGTAGCGGGTGTGGGAGGTGTAGCGGGCATTGGCATGGGAGGTGTGGCGGGTGTCGGTATTGGGGGTAGAGGTGCTATGGGTGCTGGAGGCACGAGTGTGGACGATGCTGTGGATGCGGATGGCGATGACGATTTAGACCAGGATATGGGCGGCCCTAGGACCGATTCTAAGGATTCAGAACCGTCGGAAGGGGCTGCTGTGAACGATGAGCAGCGGGGAAAGAAGAGGAAGCCGAGGAGTGGGTCTGGGGATGAGTTGACCGCTACCCCCAAGCCAGAGGAGACCGTGGATCCAGCTCACCCAAACAAGAAACTGAAGAACTACACAAGCCCACCTAAACAGAAGCGGCGAAGTACACAGAAAATGCCAGAGACGGTTCTCGATATCTTCGAAATACCTTGCAGGATTTGTGTCGGCAAACGACCTCCATGGATCTGCTTTATCGACGGCGGGATCGACCAGGCTTGCTTTAACTGTCTCCGGTCGCACAAAAGGTGCACTTACTCTAACGGTGGGATGAAGGAGGAAGACGACGTTGGAGAGCTTCCTGATGCGGTCGAGAATCATCATCATGCCAAGGGCGACGATGATATGCACCCCGATGGGAGGGGTGGGACTGTAAAGGTGAAAGTTCAGCGGCCGAAAGGGAAGGAGAAGGAAAAGGCGAAGGTGGTGAAGGGGCCGGGTAAGCTGAAGGTGAAGGCAGTGGGGGAGAAGCAGGCTAGGGCGGAAAGTTCAGGCAGCGGGCAAGGCTCTGTACCTGGAGGTCAGCCTGTAATCGACAGGAGTCTGTCAGGTGTGCCGATGGAGGTCGATGTACCAGTGAGGCAGACTTTTAAATCGGTACCTGGCCAGAGCGGAGTACAGGTACGTACAACATATTCTCCTAAACTCAGAGTTGTAAAGTTGACTGACCTGAGTCTTTAATCATAGCCCAAGGTTCCAACGGCTATCGGAAGTGAAAGCATCGGGGGCAACAAAGCATTGGTGAAAGGGAAGAATAGGGAGAGCGAGCGCGTAACGCCAGCATACGAGGGAGAGGCTCCGACCAACGTTAATGTGAGCATTGTCCATGTTTTCTCAGAGTTGAAGCGCACCTCCGTCTAATTCGCCGCATCTCGATAGACTGCGAGTAGATCCACAGAGGGACCGGTAACCGACATGCATGGAGAACTCTCTGCCATGCGACGTGATATCGTTGCAATCTCGGCCCTACGAGCACAAGTCGAGAATCTGAGCATTGGGCATGCAAATTCCGCCGCCGAGCACAAGTTGGAGATCGATACCATCCGCGAGACCGTCAGGGAGACCGTCAGGGAGACTGGCCCAATCTCGCATCGCGTAATGGAGCTGGAGAATCGCATCGCGAGCCAGGATGGTAATGAAGGGGTACTGGCACGATTGTCGAACCTCGAAAGGGAGGTTGAGCAGAATGGGAGACGGCTTGGAGAGATGGAGCGGCGGGTAGAGGGATACTTTGGCATGAGGAAGGACGGTGAGGTCCTTGCGAAGTTGGAGGGCTTAGAGAATGTGGTTCAGGGACTCGACCGTATCTGGGGTGCAGGACTTCAAGGTCTTGTTGGCCAACTGGGTGGTGTATTGGAGCAGCACAGGCTCGAAACCGCGGAAACCATTCAAGTTACTTTGGAGAAGGTGTTGAAAGACTCGCTTCGACAAGACCTTTTGCAGATGACGCCTAACGAGCCAGGTCGTATTTGGCACCAGGGATCGGCAAGCGTAGCAAGGGAGAGTGCGAGGGCAGGCCCGTTGCCATTGACTAGAGGACGTGGTATTGAGGATGGTGGCCTCGAGACGGCAGGGGTATCTAACAGTGAAGGCGGCACACCCCAGCTCCAACATCCCTCAACCATGCCCATGGGTTGGAATGTCGACTCACAACGTGCCCGATTGCCAGGATCCAATGCTCGAGCGGGCATGGTTGTAGGTGGAGGGATAATCGGGCCCGACTTTCCTGGATCTTATCGGATGAGCGGGGATTCTGAGGGCCCGCGTCGGCCCGACTCTTATCCGGCAGCATCAGTTTCGACCCACGGTAGTCATATGTCGAGAGGCGGACTGGATATGTCGGGTCGAGATGTCGGGAGCGTCCCTAGTGTCGGTCAAGGATCGGGTGGAGGCATGGATGATCGGGTGGAATCAAGTCGGGGAGGGTTAGATGCGGAAGGAGCATATATGCACAGTGGCGGGGTTGGGATGGGGTTATTCACTCCAGGTAGTTCTGGCGGGGCCCTTGGTACAAGCGGGGTATCAGGATTCCGAAACAGTGGAACTGGGACACCTTCAGTGAGCTTCAATGGTGGTGTGGCGAATCGCCAACATGGGGATGAGCCGTTTGATCCATTTTCCACTTCTATGCGCGCGTTTGGTCCCGCCAGCCATGTCGGGACGTCGGGCTTTGGGATGCCGAGGAATGGGCCCACTGCGGGTCTGACAGAGGGTCAGATTACCGCCGGCAGTGTATCCGTGGCTGGTCAGAGTTATGCTGATCAGTATCAGGATACGGTGGCTACTGGGTTGGGAGTCCCAGGAGGCGGGGCACAATCCACCGCTCAAGGTGCAGCCCAGGGGGTCGGCTCTTACCTCGATGGTCAAGGTACTATTTCTAGGCCCTCTCTAAAGTTCAGTCACTAATTTACCGACATTTTCTTTCCAGAAATTTCATGGACTGGCAGTGTGCCATCCAATGTAAGAAACTCTTGGTCTGCGGATAACTCGCCTCTTACGACGATCTCCGATGTTCCCGCGGATAATCTAGATATTCCAACACTCCCCGCACCTGCAGATAACCCTCCCGCCAGGACAGGGCGCTACCAGGCGAGACCACGCCCACCGCCTGGAAGAATACAGCCAGGCAGGGCTGTAAACTTGAAGGATAGGCCCGAGGCCCCCGCGCCGTAGTTGTCTCATTTTTTCTACATATGTTCTACTCCTGTGTGTTGCACGTCACGATTATTAATGATTTCTTTGTTTCTCTTCTAATGATTGTGATTGAACATCCTCGCACGTTTGGCGGCTAGTCCAGTCCATTCACCAATCCACCAGGTCAGTTGTCTACGCAAAGGGGTCCTGCAATTTATTTCGAAATATTTGTGTGTATGGTGTATGCATTAATCTAATTATCGTGATTTTGGCACATATATCATTGAAGCAGTTTTAAAAAAACCACGCTGAGGGGAGTCGGGACATGCTCAGGCTTGGTAAGCAGCGGGGCTCGGAACTTGCTTACAAATTCTGGAATCCGGTTGGGATACCTTGCTCTTGCCTGAACTTGTACGCGATCTCGCGCCCTACAACAACAATTCAAGTTGCTCTTGTATCTACCTTTGGTGCGTGGTAAATAAATAAATAAATCCTAAGAAACCTCTTAAGATATTGTACAGGTAAGTTAAAATTCCCGAGGGCCTATGTACCGTATCGTTGAACCTTTTTTGACACTCGCTTACCTGTCCTTCCGACTGCCTCAGCCACCCTCAACAACTCTCTCTCCTCCGCGTTTAACCTCCTTCCACCCTGTTCACCAGAGGTACCCGGCTCCCCTTCCACATCAGTTTGCTTACTCGAACTGCCCGTCTTGGTGGGCTTAGGGCGGGGACGCGGTTTTGCAGCTGGTGCCTTCCCCGATGGACCGCTCCCTGCTGGACTGTCTGTGGTGGGTTCGACGGCTGGTGGCAATGAGGTGGGAATTGCAGCAATCCCTGCTGCACGAGTAGCTGCAAGCACCCGGGCAACTTCCCTATCTACCAGCTCTTGGAAGAGGCCCACTGTAGATTCCACATTTGCAGGAGGGGGTGCGATATGAGTCGGGGTTGGGTGTGTCGGGTGTGCGTTGTCAGTAGTCCAAGTTGGGTGAGGGCTAGGCAAATCCTCGCCCGCATTTGTTGTGGCTTCAGGATGTGCGGGAATGGCGGGACTCTGTGTCGGATGAGGGGGTTGGAGCAACGCCACCATGGCGGTGTGTGTCGGGTTCGGATCAGCAAGTGTCTGCATCGCAGGGCTCATCGGGGTCGGGTATGGATCTGCGGGTGTCTCAGTCGGAACACCCATGGGTGTCGACTGTGTCTGCGCGGGTATCAGAGTCAGACGATGGGTGTCGGGTGTCGACTGTGGATAAGTGTCGGGCGTCGGAACACCCATGGGTGTCGACTGTGTCTGCGTGGGTATCAGAGTCGGATGATGGGTATTGGGTGTCGACTGTGGATAAGTGTCGGGCGTCGGAACACCCATGGGTGTCGACTGTGTCTGCGTGGGTATCAGAGTCGGATGATGGGTATTGGGTGTTGACTGTGGATGGGCAGGTATCGGAGTCGGACGATAAGTGTCGGGTGTCGGGGCATCCATGGGTGTCGCCTGTGTCTGCGCGGGTGCCTCAGTCGGACGATGTGGGGGCGATTGCAGCATGAGGTTCGACGCTGCCTCCACCAATCCACCCGTACCTGGTGTGAGCGTGGATAAGGAGGGTTCTAAAATCCGGGGATATAAGTAAAATGTCCTGCGTTTGGTGGGTCTCGCCTACCTTGCGTCCTCTGACTCCGACTGCCCGATACAACCTTAGGAGGAGTGCTGGCATGGAAATCTATGAATATGGTGTTCAGTGTCACTGTGGCCTCCCTAATTAAAAGAATGACATACCATCAACATTGTCGTTGTCGGCCCCTCCTGCGACCACACCCTCCGACCCCTCATCCACTTCGCTATCAACCATTTTACCACCTTTACCCCTCCCCTTGCCCTTCTTCGTGACCTTGCTCCCTTTCCTGCCCTGAATCCCAGAGTTCTTGACTTTCCCTCCCGTATCCTTCTTCCGTTCTCTCGGGAGATCACTCTCACTGTCCTCTGAGTCCGACAGATCAATCTTTACCTTCGGTTTCCTTCCCCGATGACGCCTTGGGAGCGCATCCCGATCGGACTCTGACTCTCCGGTACTCCCACCGCCCGAGTTCTGGCATAGCTCCCGAGGCTCTCGAGGTGCATATTGTCCGTCCGCTACCAAGTAGTTGTGGAATTGCAATGGAATGAGTCCATCTTTTTGTCGACCATACCAGTACAGCAATATTTCCTTTGCTCGTGACACTCGGATTTTATTGGGCTCATTGAGTTGGCCAAGATGATCGGGGAAGTATTCTTTATCGATGAATTGGCGGAGATGGAGGGAGAGGGCGGTCCAGGGTGGGTGTGCAAGACTAGACGTGCTCTTTACACCACGCGCACAGGCTGGGTGAAGGTTGAGAATATTATTAATATAATAAACAGAATATACGCACCATAGCAGCCCAGTACAAATGCTCGGATCAGCTTCACATAATACTTATTTGGCGTAAGGCGGGGCGGAATGACTTTCGGATCGGGAAGCACTGGCTCCCCATACTCATTAACCTTGAGGACAACTTCCCCCAGTTCCTTCCCAAAGGTTTCCTCATTCCGAGCCAGCTTTGCAACAAACATACCATACTGGCCTTCTGGATCATGCTTCTCCCACCATCCCTTTGCCCCAGATTTAAATGTTTTCCCCCCGTCAATCTTATTATTGAAGTCCATTGTACCTTTGTATAATCATGTCAATCAAATACCCGAGAAGGTAAAGATATAGTATACGTACTGACACAGAGTCGTCCCGTGGTGTCATGGTAGCTGACAAGGCTGACCATTCTGACGCCCATCTGGTGATAGATGTCACGGCTAAACTGCGAAAGAGTTTCGGATAGCTTTTCCTCGGCAAGTCTATGCAATATGTCAGTATGGGCCTGTGATTTTGGACAAAAGAACTTGCCTTCGCTTCTCGTCCTCGTTTGGCCCGCGTTCTCGCCACTCAATTGCCATTTCCTGGTACTTCTGTTTCTCATCATCATCCAAAGCTCCCCATTCCATACCGAGGGCTTTCTGAAAGAAGTTGAATGGTTTCGGAGGCTTCTTAGGGTCTGTACTGTCGACCTCCGGTGTTTCCGACTCTTGATCACCCGCCGCATCAATTTCGGCAGGCTCAATGTCAACGTCGGAGGCATGCACACCCACAGCCTCTGCGTATAGCTCAGCCTGTCTCCCCAGAACCAACCCAATATTCTCCTTGTAGAACACCTGCCTCGGAACCCACTGAATGCCCCACCGAATTTCATCCTTCCTAGATCGCGCGCGTTGCGCATACCACGTGCGCACATTCTAGATGAAGAAGGTGATTAGATATATTGGGAAGCCGGATCACAAGTCGGACAGTCGGACCTCATTCACTGCAGCCTTGTCCTCTTTACTGCAGGGTCGACCACCCGCTTCCATATCCTTAATGAATTTGGTGTATGTAGCTTGCGCAAGCTCCTTCCGGAGCTTGTGGGGTGAGTAGCGGTATGTCTCCCTGGTTTCTTGGAGATATTTGAGCTGATCGGGGGAGAAGTGGCTGTCGAGAGAAGGCCGTTTCGACTTTGGGCCATCCGCATTGTCTGGCTGCTCAGTTGATGTGTCCGAATGATCGTCGGAGGATAATTTGGAAGAGTCGTTCGGAGGCATGTTGAAAGAATTATGGAGAAATCGGGGATAAACACACGGGTTACAGAAGCAATTGTGGGTTCCTGGAGATTACAATCCAGTGGTATCCATCCCTTTTATACTCCACAATGATGAGACTAAGTATCCAGCAAATTCCCTCTTGCCTCATCATGGGTCGTAAGCTGCACCCATCTCTTGATGGCTACAGCAAACGCGAAGTGACGGTCCGAACCAACTCTCGAGGTACCAAATTCGTTCTTGTCCCCTCCAGAGCTGCTGTATCCGCCCGTATTCCGAAGCCCAAGAAAGGTGTCCAGAAGCGTCCTCGCACAGATGACTACTCCCCAGCACCAGACCAGCTCAACCCATATCCATCTGGACCCGACAACCTGGATAACCCTCCTACCTCCATGATTAATGAGAACATCTTCACGAAGCACAATGCCAAAAAGGCACCAGGAAAGGTACAACCCAATGTGCATCATTATCTATTGTACTCCGCAATCTCATTATGCTTTTTTTAGACGAGCCATGAGTACATGGACGAATGGGGGAAGACCAAGTGCGGGCCATATCTCGATCGCATTATCCATGGCGAAGGACTCCGAAACATCAAGTGCGACTTGTGTGGGTCGGACGATACCCGCTTTCGATGCCTGGAATGCTTTGATATCCCCCGACTTTGCGCCTCGTGCTGCAAGAATACCCATCGGAGGACTCCTTTCCACAGGATCGAACGATGGACTGGCGAGCATTGGATTCCCGCCTGGCTCTGGCATGTGGGCACGGTTCTGTGCTTGGGCCATGGCTTTGATCCCTGCCCTTCCTACAGAAGCACACTCACGGAGTTGGAAGGCAGGTGTATTGGCCTTAATGAGGTGGATGATTTCTCGGGTGACCCCACCTTCGGGTCCAAGCCCAAGAGATCTGCTGTCGGGTCCGGATCTATCATTTCGGTTGTCCACACCAACGGATTCCACCACCTCCCGGTTTTTCCCTGCTTCTGCACAGATGGTCAGCCCGACGATATCCAGTTTCTGGACAAGTCTCTATACCCCGCCACTTGGAAGGAGATCCGCACGGTGTTTTCATTTGAACTTCTCAAGCTCCTCCACCTGCTCAAGGTCCAGGCTCACATGTCTTCTGAGACGTACACGGATATCCTCCGACGACTCACCAACTACATCTTTCCATCTCACACTCTGGTATGTCCTCTCCTCCATCAAATTTAAGCACCGATTGATGGGTTACCATAAATGGACAGAATCGAAAGCGGGAGATGGCGAGAATCTGGCAACAATGGAACCATCTCACGTCGCTCAAGAGGAAAGGGTTTGGGCACACCAGTCCTGGAGTAAGACCTGATACAGGCCAGCTTGCGCTATTCTGTGCCACCTGTCCACAGCCTATGGTTAACCTTCCAGATGGCTGGGATCAAGACATCGACTCGTGCGTTTCTTTCTTTATATTTAAAAAATACCGCCCTAATTTAATTACCTTCCACAGCTGGAAGTACCGCCGATATCTTGTTGCCGATGGGAACTTTGTGCTGAACCACCCTGAGAAAAAGGCGAATGAGGACCCCGTGTGGCTCACCGATGGAGCGGGATATATGGTTGAACGCGAGATGTACAGATCGCACATCGAGGAATACAAAGAAGAACAGGAGGTTAGTTATCCCTTCATATTTGCCATTGCCCCATCTGTTCGAGACCTACTCCATGCGACTTGAATATTTCTAATTTATTCCAATTTCCCCGCCGTAATCCACCGAATTCCCGACATTGACCCGCACCGCGCCCGACACAGCGCAATTATGTCCGACATGCGACACTTCCACCCTTCCGATTGAATATTTGATTGAATCGTATCTAATTGCCCCGAATATCCCCACAGCCCCCAACCTGTTATCAACACAGGGCTGTTTCGGACAAGAACAAGCCGAAGAAGGGGTATGACTCTACAGGGCTGGTTGCAATCGCGTGCGCGCGCCATGGGTGCTTCGCACCTGGTTCTGTCGTAGACATGCAGAAGGGGGAAAGGTACGCACTGCAGTAACTTCATACTTTTCAGGTGCTGACTTGGAGTTCACCTCGCAGACAAATGAATACTGACTACGCCTTCTGTCATGCGATCGCCAATACCAACACCAAGGATATCCCAGTCGCGCTCGCCTACGATATAAACTGCCAGTATTGCATCAACTTCCGATCCCGAATTGAACGTTCCTGGCTTCTACCCGAGCTTTGTCCACCCAGTGTGCCCATCAATTTTGTGATCGGGCTTTTTCACGTCCATGGGCACAAGGAAGACTGTCTCGTGCGCTTCGCCCCCACCTACCTACCGGGTGCAGGGGTAACAAGTGGAGAAATTCTCGAATCTTTGTGGTCGACCTTGAACGGAGCGGCCAATGTGACCCGGAGCATGACACTTGCCCATAGATCGGAGATGCTTGATGCGTGCATGGGTGATAGTAACTGGAGAAAGCTCCAGGGAATGGGTCAGATCTGGATTTTCATCCTAATGTAGCTGTATTCTCACATGTTTCTTACAAATAGTCCGCTTTCTTATCAAACAATATGCCGACGCAAGGAAGGAATCTGCGACCGCAGCTGACGGCTTCGAACAACTTGACTCAACTGCAACGGATACCCAGCGACAGGAGTGGAAATCGCTGATGCAGGAGGCCAATGATAACCGCATCGCCACAAACAATGTGTCAATGGACGTTTATAGCGTGGTTTCTCATAAAGGTGTGCTTCCTTCCCGATATATACCTTCGGGTCGTTTCCGCCGGTACTAATTCGGTGGTTATTAGTTCCACCAAAAAGCGATGCTCAAGCCCGTCTCATGAATGAAGAGCGGGCCACGAATGATCACTTGGGCATAGCGGACTGGATTGCGTTGGCCATAGAGATTGAAGAAGAGCAGTAAGTCCGTACATTAGGTCTGAAGGTCTGGCTGACGCAACAATACTGCAGAATTCGGTATCGATCCCAAATCCGCCGACGCGCACCCACCCTACCCGTTCGCAAGTCAAAGACGAAGAAGGCGCAAAAGCTTGAAGTCGCGCTTATTAGGAAGGGTCAGCATATCCTGAAGCTGATTAATCAGCTTTACGACGATGCTGATGAGCTCTTCGCATTCGATATCCGAGAACTCGTGTGGAGAACGAGCGCTGTGGAGGAGAATGAAGAGGTATGTGTGTGTGAGGGTGATGCGGAGGAGGAGTGTTTCTGCAAGGATTCGCTCACCCCGACAGACGACACCGTTTGGGACGACCTCAAGGATGAGTTATCATCTGTTCCACTTCCCTCCGACTTTGCGGAGCTTCCAAAGGGCTGGAAGCACGTTGCGGTGAAGGAGCGGGTGATGCGGGTAGCGCAAGCTGACGAAGCTGCGCAGGACGTGCGTCGTTGTATCGCGCACAAGTCTTGGCTGTATCGGGCAAACCGGGATTTAGCGGCGGGGAAGCGGGAACGAACGCGGGGATATGATGCCATCAATGAGGTCGATGGATCTCTGAGGTATCACATCGCCCGATATACCAAGGCTCGAGCTGCTCTAGAGCGTTTAGGAGTTCTTGAGCAGTATCCGAGGTTTCAAGAACTCACCAGGTCTCATACGAAGGCCGTGACGGGGATTTACAACCCCAACAAGGCAAATCCGACAAAGGAACCAATGTCGTGGATTTGGAGCATGCATAAAGAGTCGGGAATGGGCACTGAGAAGTATGTTGAAGAAGGTGAGTACCATTTTTCTTTAACACATGCAATATAATCTCATTTTTTACCCCCTTTATTCAAGTGTATCGGGTTAGTTGGATACGCGCAGCCTCCCGGAACGATCGATGGTCGGAGGAGGTGACAATAATTCGGTCGGAGATGGAATGGTTCACCCGATATATGGACTTTATGGCGGATCAGGCAGCGGGTTGGGCGGAGTTAGGCCTTGGGGATGGGCACACTGCATACGCTTATCGACAAGCGGATATGTGGCGCAGACTGGGGTCATGGGCAACGGTAATGTTTCAACAGAAGTGCGGGGTGGATCTTGCAAATACCGGGAAGTCGAAGCCAGAGCGGGCTGAGAGCGGGAGGATCAGAACCCAAGGGGGTATACAACCGCCGATTGGCTTCGAGAAGCACGAGAACGAAGACGCGGTGGGGCGGGTGATTCAGATGGCTCCGATAAGTCACAAGATTCTGATCTGAAGTGGAAGACTTCGAAGAAGCTGATGTGGCGGATGTAAAAGGGACTTACCATGTAAAAACGGAGAATTATTGGTAGGATGGTGATCGAAATAGGACGCAATGCATGTATATTGGATTAATATGTGCCTCTGCAGCACACTGGCTGTTTCTCCCTCGTCTATCCCACTACTCGCTCCTACAACACTTGGAATGGCCTACACGACTTCAGGCAGAACGGACCGCGAATGCATAGGAGAACTGACTGGTCTCAGCAAGGATGGGTTTCTGAGCCTCATTAATTACTGCTCAAGCCGCTGCCGCGCCGCCGCCGAGACCTTGGCGTTGCGACTTCATTCGCTCGATGTCCATGGATCGAGCTCGTTCACTCTCTGTGTGCAGACCGAAATTGTGAGCTATTTGCCCAATTTGATGCGTGCACGGCAGCCGGCTGACGAGGTCTACTAGCTCGCCGCCAACTTCATGCTGGGCGTGGCGACCAGTCTTCACGACAACACGCTCCGCTCGCCCAAAGGACTGTGCAGTCTCACCCGCGTGTGTATCCGCAACCGCCTAACGGAGTTCAACGATGTGATGGGGGCAGTGAACGTTGACAGAGACGGTGATGATGCAATCCTGTCCTCCTATGTCGGAAACTGGTGGTCGAATTTCGTCGTCGACTCCACCGATGATCCACTCCAGGGATACGATCACATTCTGCAATGCTGGAAGACGCAGGTCACAGCGCTATCCCTGCCAACCAGTCTACTTCGCCCCGTTGTTACCAATGTCCTTGCTCTATCGGCAACTGATCTCAAGGAAGCCCTCACCATCGCAACCGAGTCTGCGCTCTTTCTCGAGGTAGAAATTCTGGACAGCGAACGACAGTTAGTTTCTCTGCCAACACCATCAGCAAGGTCAAGACAATCCAGCAGTCCATAAAGGAAGTCCAGGATAGAGGGCTGGAGGAGGAAGTAGAGAATTTGCCACGTTAATGGGTGTCCATCGAATTAAACATGTATCTCCGTATCTAGTTCTGAGAAAGTCTTGTTACCTTGCCAGAAAGCCCGACAGAACACCGTACCCGCGATCCGCAACCAAATATTCTGCTTTGGGAAACTCGTATCGCGTGTGCGGCACAATCAAAGAGATCGCAAACACAGGACATTCTCACCCAATACGGAAGGTCGATCCCATTCTCTGGGTAACGTCAAGTCTATTAAACTCAGAGTATGAGGCCATGTTGGTATTCTCATCTAAATGCCGTTTCCTGTCCCCCACTTCACGTCAGGTCACCTCTGGGTATCTCTCAGCATATTTTGCGACACAAGGCGACAAAGATTTCTTCAGTACCTCAACGACAACCGACGTACGCTCAAGTACGAGCAACGTTACATTGACTTATTCTTGCGGGACCTGGTACGGAGCATTGTTTCCCATTTGACAATTATTTCCACGTTTCCGACCAAAGCTCCCGATTTATCGGGCTGCGATATTTTCGGGCTGCGCTCCCGATTTATCGGACTGCGATATTTCGGGCTGTGCTCCTGATTTATCGGACTGCGATATTCGGGCTGCGATATTTCGGGCTGCGACTTGTTTCGGGCAGCGAAATTCAGTGTTTGCGCTGCTACAGGCAGAACGGTCGGGAGTCTCACTAACATCATCATTGTCATCTAGGATGTATCTTTAACATTGGAGGGGACCCAATGTAGTCTCACCGATTCCA